>JAKTTR010000007.1:0-486033 GCA_030581575.1 Teunomyces aglyptinius
CACATCAAGACTTGTATTAATTTTCGAAGGCGCATTGTCAACTAGTGCTTCTATAAGGTCATAGTCTTCAGAGGGGAGATTATAATCGTTATCATATTCGACAACGGCCTCCTTCAAAATTTGCAATGCTTCAACCTCGTTTAAAAATTCGACCTTTTCGATCATAAATGTAGCAGTAGGTGGTAAGTTCTCCAAAGAAAGTAAACTGTCCAAATCCAATCTCCTCAATATAGCAAATTTCTGGTCATCGGTTAAACTCTGACCAACATTTCCAATAGAAATCGGCGCCGAAGTGATTGCGGCTAAATCAATCTCATGATCCTGCACTTCCAAATGATTACCGGTACTTCTTATGCTTGTTATAGAGTGAATGGGAATAGCTCCCTTTTCGCTTGTCATTATTTGTGGTATTGAAATTAAAATTTGAGAGTAAAGTACAGTTTAAATATGGACAACTTATCTCAATTGGCCATATATCGTGCGGCAATCTTTTGCGAAGACGAACAAAACCTTCGTTAGTTGCCCTTGTATCATCCACAAATATTTTTTGATATGTGTCTGCGAAATTGCTTCTCGGCAACTCCAATAGCCGAAAGGGGCGGTAAGAAAACAAGCATGACGTGAGCCGCAACTGACAAAACCCTTTTACTGATAACGTTTTTTCCATTGTGAATAACCTTTGAGAAAGAAGTCTTACTCTCCATCCTTTCTTCAAAGTGCAATACACTCTCTAAAAACTTAATTTAACGCTCTATTATCACAGGAAGTTTCGGATGATTCGCAAACTTTTATTTTTTAACTCGTTTGGGAAAACACGGCTTTTGAATAAAATACACTCAAGATAAAGGTACTAACTAGACACTGTCATATCAATACGCCGTCCAAATTTCTAAAGATTTGAAGGGTGAATTCCAAATAGTGATTGGCTAATTTCAAATTGACACGTCTCAAAAGGGTTTCGTCCCCGTACTGCACGGCTACAAAATATTCTATTTTAGGATTATTTTTTCACAGAACCATGGTCAGATAACTAGGCTCAATACATGTCATTAGTGTGAAACCCCAATAACTTTTCTCTAAATTGGACTTTCTAAGTAGGAATTATGTAAAAGTAGCCTCCACAATATGTGATAATCATAAAATAAATTATCATAGTGAGTTTCAGATCACCTTTTCTATTGCTAATATACGTATCATAAGTGCAATAGTGCAACATTATTAATACGTTGTTTTGATACCTAGGTATTTAATGAAATGAAAGGCATTATTCTCCCATTATATCAATTTTGCAATCGATCTTGTAAAATAAAGCAAATAGTAAGTATAAGTATGATATTGAAACGCGTGAGTTATAGTAGAAGTATTATTAGATAAGAAAATCAATGGAAAGTGTCCAATTCTAGGTCTTATGGAGCCACCAAGTGCTTCAGTAGTCACATTAAATCTGGTTACACCCACTGCATTTTACCCTTTACAGTTGACATAAATAGACCCCTATGAATAATGATATTCAACTAGAAAAAGATGATAATTCCGCTAAAAGCAATCCCTGAATCCATCCCAGCAGAAAAAATGTAATTATACTTTGACCAGAAAGCAAGGTAACGCTTCTTCAAATAACGCATAGAAATAAAAGATAAGTACACACCAGTCGTGTAATAAGATAAATTGTATGGGGCAAACGTGCCACAAATACTGTAAATAATTACAGTAGGTTGAAAGTGCTTGGTGTAACGTTGTGGAGCAAATCTCTTGAATGCAATACAAAGAAGTGCAAACAAGAATCCCATCAAGAAACTGTACTGAAATATTGGATACAAACTGCTGAATACTTTCTTGGGTCCAATCACACCCCAAATAACTGATGAATTAAAGAAGGTAGATGAACTCGGACACGTCAAATTTTAGTCAAGGATTTAATCCCAATCCAGTGGTGCATTCAGTTTTTGGAGCAATATTGATATTATCTAGCTTGACCCATGCAAGTCAGTTGAAAGTAGATAATGCCTGGAAAAGATAATTGGGAATCCAAAAGTAGACGAACGATGAAGCAAATACTATAAAGAAAAAGTAATATCTGGAAATGGTCCACCCATTAATATTTTGTTTTTCCTCTGGCTGCATCAATGCTTTGTTCAAGTTCAATATCTGCAATATAGCAAATGTCCACCAATAGTTTCCAGCAAAAGGAGCAGTAGTAATTGTTGCTAAATTGATCTGACGATCTTCAATATTGATTTAGGTTCGGGCACTTCAAATCCTCGTAATAGTGTGAATAGGAACAGTTTTCTTTTCGCTCAATATATTTTGAAGTGGTTGATAATACTGAGATAAACAACTTTGCTCATATAAAGAGTCCCAACCTTTTTTCTTCAATGGTTATACAGCACAAATAAGCAAAATGACCGTGGGATAAATTAATTATTTTATGACAGTAGATAACTTTGAAATCTCTCTGATAAAATGTAAATGCTGATGTTTAGTTGGTATCTGTTCCGAAAATCTGACCTTTTCAAAATATTAATCACCAAATAGAACCCGACTCGTACATACAACTTTGTTGTGTGACAAGATTAATTTGTGACGTTGTACATATTATCCTGTCTAGATGATAAAAACGGATTAAGTAATTTAGAGAAAGGAGTAGAAATATAGAAGTGACAAAATATAGTTATAGTTTTATCTTCTCTTAAAAGATTGTTTATTATGTATTTAAAGGCTTTTTACTCCCTTTACAGTCTTAATTGGAACTTATCATATATTAGTACACAGATATGAAATTGGTAATCGTTCTAGCATAAGGCACTATCGATCTTTGTTCAAAATGGCTACAAGAATTTTCTTCTGGGTTATTGAATAATAAATATTGAGTTATTATCATTATTTACTCTACCTTTCTTATTCACGCACCACATATTTGGTTGAATAAATATGATCCAAAACTTTTCAATGAAATTAGATCTAGATGCTTTAGTTGCCAACAATTTTTGTCACTTTAAATTATAAAAATAACAAGGTCTTAAATTTTAAATAATATTTGTTCTGCTCAGATGTGTTGGTGAATTTTTGCTTTTCCTGTTACAGAAAAGTCAATTATTCCAAAACTGAGCGCTAAAATATCCTTCGTATCATACTACAACACTTTTGGAGAAGCGGATTAAACATATAAAAATAATAAAAGATAAAGTAGATCAATCAGAATCAATCCCATACGAGAAGTTGAGAACTGTTTTTTCTTAAAGTAATGGATTCTTTTATTCAATATTGCCCATATTTCTTATCCATACTCTATCATATATTATTCTACTACTTATCCCTGAAGAGGCTAGACAATTTTTGTTCATGATATTCATCGAAGAATCTTTTCACTGGGAAAATTACGGAATAAAAACCTCCATATTGGCGGCTTCTGTAATTAATATTGTTGCAGAATCTCTGAGTAATCAAAAACGTAATTTCTGCGGGAGTCTAGACTTTCTGAATATCTTCTGTTAGAGTAGCTCCACCTAAGCATGGGTTACACCGTCTAAATACCAATTTTCAAAGGGAAAATACATAGGAAATTTAGCTGCTAAGTACTTTAAGTGTTCTTATCATAGTTTCGGGTCATAAAAAATAATTGATGGTACTTAGCGAAAACCAAAATATCCAGCATTTTTTAAATATACGGCTCTTTGTCGTAAATTTAACCCATAGAATACGAGGCTGAACATAGTTTTGATAGGAAACCATTTCAAATCTACAGGCTTTGGTTTTCACCGAAGTTTTTTCATATACAAGCCAAATTAAATAAGTCAATATCTATTTGGATAATTATGGATACTTATGGATAATGACCGCTTCTGGGACCAAAATATCCCTCAGGTGCCTCCAGTCTCGCATTAAGTCGAGATAGTCCCAAGAAATCCAAGCCTGTATAACTAACTCTATTACCCCACCATTTAATACTTACTTGGTGATACTCAACAGCAAAAAAGATAATAATAGCACTAAAAGAAAGCCCACTCTGTACTCCACTGAGAAAAACATAATTGTATTTTGACCAGAACCCGGCGAATCGAGTTTTTAAGTACCACATGGAAAATATTGCAAGATACAAACCAGTTGTAAAATATGCCAAATTGTATGGTGCAAAAGAATCAGCAATACCAGTACAGATGACTGTTGGCTGGAAGTTTTGAGTGTAGCGTTTTGGGAGCCATCTCTTAATTGCAATACAAACAAGAGCAAATAGAAATCCAATCAAAAAGCTATACTGAAGAACTGGGTATACTCCACTGAACACCTTCTTGGGCCCAATCACACCCCAAGTCACAGACGCTGAAAAGAACCCCGAGGTGCTAGGACAAGTAAATTTTTGTGGGTTACGTGGATGGCAGTAATCTTTGATATTGTTCAACTTATAGTTTAATACAGCTTGTCCAATAAAACTATTGGCAAGAACTCCTAACATTTGACAACGGAAGATAGTTCTTGGTGGGAGCTTGACGTAATGTGCCATCTTTTGATCTAAAAGATAGTAATGAGATTGTCCATTAATTGTATCTGCGAATGTTTGCATTGACATCAATGCCAAACCATTTCCAGGTATTGCATATCCACAAATCAATTCCACTATAACACTGATTGACGGAGACATTCCAACGACTGAAGCAAGAATGGCGTAAGGTAACAAAACAAGAAAATTAAAACCAAGACAAAAGAAAATAATCCAAACAGGAGTCTGGGCTGGGTAAAGTTTGACACACAAGATAGCACACAAAACTGACAAAAGCAAGACTAATAGGAATACCCAATCAGGAACTTCTTTATATCGAGACATCATTTTTGAGTGTGGATCATTGAATCCTTCGTAAGTGGACAGTCTAAAATTCTTACGTATGTTTCCAAACTTCTTGAGAGCAAACCATATTTGTCTGCGCTGGCTGTAACATTCATATACGAATGAAAATGGATACATTGCAAATATTGCTCCATAACTCACTAAGTTGGCCGCACTGTAAAATGGTGGACCAATCTTTCGGTATGCTGAATCGTTGAAGGTCATGTCAGGGTTCAAAACTTTTTTAACATCATAGTACATACCAGTATTAGAGAACAACAAGTTAGAATTAATTGGAATGTACCCCGTCCACATAACATTTTTGTAAAAAATTCCAATAATACAGAAAAGTGCAATAAGTGAACCCAAGTAATTATTGAGCGTAGTTGCAACCGGAAGACTTAGAGGATTATTTGAGATCATATTCCAGTCAAATGTTGGCCATGGATTAACACCTAACCCACTAATGGAACCAGTTATAGTGGCAAGATTGTAATTGAATGGCTTAATCCATGTCATCCAATTAAAGTGACTAAGACTTTGGAAAAGAACTGTTGGAATCCAAAAATAGACAAATGAAGATGACAAAGTTATAAAAAAGAACTTATATCTAGAGATATCCCAAGATCCAAGTTTTTGTTTTTCCTCTTTCTGCATCAATGCTTTATTCACCGCTAATGTTGGAAGAATTGAGGGCCAAACCGACCTTGTTGGATAGATACAAAACTTTCTCATAACACCTGCCAATCCAAAACCCATGTAGTGTGTCGATAGAACTAATAGAATTTGGTATCCATAATCAACCCAAGGAGCGTCATAAAATATTTTCATCTTCTGAGCCGTAATGTTATATTGAGCCATGAATGTTCCACCAGAATAGAATATATGAGCAAGCATTTGCTCCTTATGGTTCCATGGTCCAGGATTTAAACCTAATTCATATTTCCAAAACTTAAATTTCCATTTGGGCAAGATCGTAGCCAATAAAATACCACATGGATATAAGAAAACTTGAACTACATAACCACCCAATCCGATCCCTGGGAGTCTGTCTGAGAAAAATTCGTTAATGAAGGTACCAAGAGCAGTCCAGACCAAACCTAGGAAATAAACTCTAAATGTTTCTATTGGCAAAGATGGATCATTAAATGGATCGGTGACAGCTCTGACTTCAGGATAAGGTGAATAGTATGTAATCAATGCAGCTTCAAGTCTAGCCTGGAATCCCCAATCATATATTCCATAAATGTCCTCACTGAATTCGTTTTCACTACTTGTAGACGAATTCACTTCCTTGGTGTCATCCTTGGCGTGTTGCTTTCCATCCATGACTTTCTCTGCGTTTGAAACTTCAAATTTAGTATTGAGCGTTGAAGGTGCATTTTCAACTAATTTCTTCAAAAATTCGTATTCATTCAATGGAAGATTATAGTCTTCAAATAAATCTACAATAGCTTTTTGTAGTATCTTCAAAGCGTCCACCTCACTCAAAAATTCGACTTTCTCGATCATGAAAACAGCAGTGGGTGGTAATTTCTCAAGCGAAACCAAAGTATCTAAGTCCAATCTTTTCAAGATGCGTAGTTTTTGGTCTTCAGTGAAGTTTTGACCAACATCTTTAAGCGAAATTGGGGATAATTCGAATTCAGCTAAATTGATTTCATGGTCTTCAACTTCCAAGTAATTTCCTGTACTTTTAATACTTGTAATCGAGTGAAGTAGATGTGCTTCCTTTTGTTCTGCCATGTATAGTATATTTTAAACAAATAATTGAAAAATGATGCAACTAGTTTATATACGATAGTTTTGAGGAGCTGCTTGAATAGAGTAGTTCATTGATAAGATGATTAAAATGATGTCTATGTGTGAACTTTAAATTATCCACACAAACTCAAGTAGGGTGTAAGCACAACGTGATACTTTTAAGCCATACTAATGAAGGAAAGATTATACAAATGACAAGTTCTTACATCTCATATTGGTAGTTTAAAGTTTTTAGGTCAATCTTGTAAACAATTTTAGTGCTAAAAGAAAGGAAACTCACTGGTTTACCCCTCACTATCTACATCATAAAAAAACAAACTAGCAGAATTTATTGCCTGAGTACGTACGGGCTTTATTTGTAGAATATATCAAGAATGAATATGGATACTTTAAAATATGTCTCAATAGCATTTCACTAGATCTGCAAATAAGTGCTCTAAAGTCAGAAGCCATGTCATTTCTGATGGAAACGCATATCCGTCATAAATCCGAATTAGTGTTCTCCATAAAGTAATACCGGGGCTCATATCATTTATTGAGGCGTCTGCACGGCTCTAAAATATTTGAAGTTATAATTATTTGAAATTTCAGATACAAGTTTTTAATGTTCTGAGATTTCGAAAGGGTTGGAGATAAGGGTCGAAATTACTGGACTAAGCCATATTTTTTATTACTTGACGTATTCTACATCTTTAAGTAATCTCTAGTGTATATGTTAGCTATCCTTTATGAGTGTGCCAGAACCTTAAGAATCACATACTTATGTTACTATTTCCCACAACTATGGCTTTTTGTTCTGCACTGCCTGCTAAACAATCGACCCAGAAATGAGTTGTTGAAATGATTTTGTAGAAGTTCTTGAAGTCAATTTTAAAAAGTGAGGGTTTTTGCTTATTGCCACAGTTGATTGTTTGTTGGGGGAAAGGGGGGAAGGCGAAAAGGGATACTTTTACCTGAACTATTCTTTATTAGTAATTGATCAGCATATCGGCATATTTTAACTTATGGATGTCCACCTTTGCAAACATAGGGAGCGTTCCGTTTAAAAATGACTTTTTGATCTTATATTACTTTGCCAACTTCCTGTTTTAAATTTAAAAAACTGCTATACTAAACTTAACACTTTACCTTTTCACTGATGTGTGTACTCTCTAAATGCATAATAATTTCGATTGCACTAAGCAAAGAGTAATTCTGGTGATCAGTTACAAAGTCCTTTTCTGTAAACTATGTAAAAACATTGATATAACCAAGTGCTAACCCTGAGTATCCAAAACTATTTACTTTTTATTTGTCATTTGAAGGTACGAAGAATGACCCTCTAAATTGTGCTATTTCTGCTGCAACCTTCCACGTTGAACATGACATGACATCCTTAAGATATCCCAAGGATCCTACAGGTTATTGTGCCATTTATCATTCGCACAAGGAGGAAAAAAAGCCAAAAACGAAAATCAGCGATGAAGCCGTTACATATGAAGAGGTAGAATTATTCGAAAGAACAATTTATTTCGCCATACTGCTTATTAATGCTATTTGACGAGTCAAGTTTTGGATACAGTTGACCAAAGCTTTTTTTATACATACCTACTAGCATCTATAAGATACTTTGTCAATTTTCTATGGGTAAGTTATCTACGACACATCTTCTAGTTAAAGTTGATTGATAAGTAGTTCTTAGTTGGGGATTTTATGTTGTAGCATGTGGACAAGCGTGATAGTGAACGCAACTTATATGACTGTAGAATCAACACCTTTTTCTTCCAAGTCCATAATTGGTGAATAATTGGTGCATTTAGAGATAAGTTACGCGGATCGACCATCGACAATAGATACTGATAGTCAATGTTGCGTATTTAATTAGCCAATAGACGTGCTCACCGTTAAAATATTTCAAACTCACCCAAGTCTTAACACTGAATTGAGAAGTACCTAGCCATTAGATCACATTAGAATATGTGATGAAAGGCACCAACTCGGCAAGTTACAATTAAAAGTATAGAATATCATCTTAACTCTAAGACTACAAGTCGAAGCATCACTCCCATGGCATTGGTAACTTCTGGAACAACCCAAAATAATAGAGTAGTGGGGCAAGTGCAGTTATGTTTAACTTATATCTCATTGAAAGCTCAGTGTGAGATTGTATTCTTGAGTTATGCTATATAATATACACTTATTAGATGAATGCTAATGCTTTTTAGACCAGAACTTCAAAGAGCTGGAAGACAGAGGATCATCATCCGGGACTCTGTCTTGAATGATAGATTTGACAGCAACAGGGGTAGCCTGTACCGGAGACGACTCGAGGGAGGACGGAGTTGAAGTGGTGTTGACTTTATGATGCGGTTTCAAATGGTTCCATAAATTTGATATGGAAGAAGAAGAAGATGTCGGTGTCGTATTAACCGATGGATCTGTGTTTGTCGTTGATATATTGGTTGGCGGTGACCGTGACGAAAATGCTAAGTTATTGCTTATGTTGAGGGTGGTTATTGATGTTAAGAGACGATTCTTTTTGGAGCGGGTTTTGCTTGAAAGCGATACTGAGCGTGATACTCGCTGCTCATTAGAAGTAGCCGGAATGAGGAATGGGGATTTTCCAATGAGAGCCTTGTTGATTATCGGGGTAGCGCTATCTATGGAGCAGATGGAAGGCAGCAGCAGTTTAGTCAAAGTATCCGCTTGCTTGATACAGCAACAATCCAGAGACTTACAATTGCTGAGAAAAGTGTAATATACGTTTTCTTTAATAAGTTGAATGACTTCCTTGCGGGCCCGAAGTAAGATCAGGGGTTTGTGAATGGTGTTGCGGGTATCTTCGGTTAGAATTTCATTGTATAATGCTTCTGAGAGGTTGATCTGTTCAGGGGCGTCTGACTGGATATAATTGCGAATGATGTAGTTCCACTGGGCCACGACTGTGTCTGATTCAATCAGAACCAAGCTATCGGAATCTGCTACGTCATCGTCCGAGACGTTCTTTTGTTTCAAGTCTTCCCAGATAGAAGTCAGATTGATGTCCAAGTCATCTATGGAATTGACGAGTGCAGCCTGTGGATCCAAGTCATCTGACTTGACAGACACGTTACTAGAAAGTTTTCTGTGATTGCGGAGTGTTGAGGCCGGCTTGACTCTGGGAAGGGACTGGTGGATAAGCAGAATGGACGGGCTCGGAGTATTGTTGAGGCGTTGTGTGGACACGTCGATAGGGAAGCATTTGTCGTGGTAGTATTCGTACTTGTATATTTCAATGAGGAACTCGAGGTTTTCATGGCAGTGTAACTCCGAAATGAGTTTTTGGAAGTTGGTGACGTATGTGACCTTTTGTGGGTCTGTCAAAAGGTGTATTGAATGGAGAAAACAGTCGTTGACAAGCTCCTCGAGCGAAGGAAGTTTGTCCTTCTGTGACGATGGAGGAGGAGATGTGCATGTGGATGTGGTGGACGCGAAGTTGTAGGCAAAGCGACTATTAAGTGAGGAAGGTTTGGTAGGGATGGGATGTTGGAAGGTGCGGGATTCCGACATCTCCACCGATTCAATAACAAGACTGGGACCACAACAGGAAAGAAAGAAGAAGAAGAAAGAATTGATATAAAAAAAAACGAATCAGACGGTGGTGATGTCTCGAAATTGATGGATGGATGATTGTGCCCATAACAGGAAAAGAAAAAGAAATTCGCCACGATAAAACAATAAAAAAGAAAAATGGTAGCGAAGATAAAAAAAAGGCCATAAATAATACTTCAACTAGTCGAGACAATAGTCAATGTGCAGAGAGGAAAAAGGAAACATGCGGTGTGGTCTTTGTAATACACACATGCAAAACAGGGTACTTATTTTTGTCTTGGATTCCGCCTCTCGGAAACTTTACAAGTCAACGCACCACTGGTACGATGTAGGGTTGCCTGCCTCCTAGAATATTTTTTTAGTTTGAAACCAAATTCTGACAGACCGTTGGACAGAAATTGTTCGAACTGGAGGCGTGACGAACGCGAAAAAAAAAGCAATTCGCGCTTGAACCTGATTCCGCAATCTATTTTGCGCACTAACACGTGACTAAATTTCCAACGGCCTTCCACATTCTCCCCAACACACGAGATAGAGGCGTCCTTGAGGCGTTACTTATATACGAATGATTTATCGGCTCACTTTGAATGTTGTATTTCTGTCTAATGAAGGAAATAGTGCCGAGAAAGAAAGATCGGCTGCAAAAGAAATGAAAAAAAAATGAAAAAAAAAGAAAAGAAGAGAAGAGAAAAGAAATAAAAGGAAAGAACCAACATTAATCAAAGAATACAACCCTAATTATGTGGTTCGTACTCCTGTCCTTGTCAGGGTCCAAATGTCGTTCATTTGTCGTATGCACATGAAACCAATGTCGCATTCTCACCTTTCGCGTTATCGGGTTTCCTACATACAAACCTTCTCCTTGATCCCAAATCTCCCTAATTTCTCTAGGTCAGTCACCCGTCTCCACACTTCACTATGTTGCTGAATCGTCTCTTGACGACTCATATGTCGGTGAGTGTACTTTTCAGAACAAACAGGAGGCCACTAGCCACATCTCTGTCCCCAGAAAAAGACTACGAAATCGACTACATCTCACTAAAGAAGAAGAAGAGGAAGAGATCACTCACGGGTCCCAATTACTCCCAGTTTATCCAACATCACTTTGGCGACTTGATGGACTTCCAGAGATTCGTGGTATCTTCTTACAAGCCAAAACGTATCCTAAACTTTAGCCAATTGACTAATATGGAGGTGTTGAACTCTCTCTATATCTACAAACAAACTTCCTCCAAAAGAGACTTTGTCAAACTACTATTATCTTATGTTTCAGCAAACTCAAACTCGCCTCAGATCCTTTCTCAGAACCTCGCACCACTTCTGGATCTTGTAAACGATGGCATCTTGAAGTTCGCCAACGAAATCGAATCGTTATCTCACGAATTCGACTATGACCAATTACACGATTGCCACGCTTTGGCCACCCAATTAGATTCGACCTTTCGTGAGTTTGATCACCTCGACCTTCAAAACCCGGCTTCATACGAAAACCCCGATGTTTTTAAGATCATTGTCCAGCTCAATCGTTACAAAAACCTCCAGCAAATATTGTTCAAACATCCTCACAAAATACTTTCCGATTTGTTACTGTTTGTTCGTGAAAATCCAGACGACACAAGCCGCCAATCGGTGCTTCTGGCCTTGGAATCGCTGTCCCCTTACTACCAATTACTCTTGACTCTCAACTTGGTTCAACCCTTCTCAAGCTACTCTCAGTTCCTAGACGTGGTAGCTCCCCAATTGTTCAAATTGGTGACAGACTCGTCTTCACACCAAACAGTGAAGTTGGCTGCAAACAAGATCTTGGAAATGTGGTTACCTCTCTTTTACTCAGGTGATTTCTCCCCTACGACATCCTGTGATGAGTATATCAAAGCGTATACGGGATCTCACATCCATATCCCGTCCCTTATCTCCTTTGGCCACAATGATCATGTTAGAAACTACGAGATATCGGAACTCTACAACCTCGATATCTTGGATCACTTGGACCATCTTAGACTCTTGTCCAACTACACTGGGAAACCGTTTTCTGCCGATATTTTCAGTGAGTTGGACGCTTTGGCTCTGGGAGTCACCAAAAATGATCTTAAACAAGACTTACTAAACTTGAAATCACGGTTGTCTACTTTTTACACTCTTGTTCCTTGGACATCGTTTGATATTTTAGATGCTTTGGTTCACGACTCTAATCTTGTTGGCGATATCCTGTACACTCTTGCGCAATACGACCCTGCTTTTAGCAGGTCGCTTGAAGAATACAAGCCATTTGTATACGACACTAACAAGGATATCTTGAACAATTTCCAAAGATGGTTTGGAGCAGACCTTTCCATTCTCGAATACGAGCTTTTGGTAAAATGTTACAGGAACTTTGAACATGAATTCTCCATCCAGAATCAGGATGTAATTCAAATCCTTAAAAGAAAGTTTAGTAACTCTAATGAAAAGTCCAATCACTACATTGAGAAACTCAAATTAAAGGACTACACCGAGGAATTAAAGATTTTTCAAAAATATGTTTTACACTCAAAGCAGTTTAGTCAGTTGGATGACACAGAAATCTTGGCTTCATTAGATGATGCCATAGAACAGGTGTTTAAAAAGGATCTTTTGAACTTTGATAATTCAAAGATCAATAACAATAATGTTGTTTCTTTTGTTAGATTGAGAAGAACGTTACTCAAACTTTTTAACGCCAATAATGGCGATACGGAATGCTTGGACCAATTTGCATCCAAACCCGCTGTGGAGCAACCCTACATTCAGATTCCCGATGACCTCAAACTTGATTCATTTACCAATGAGTTGGAGTTATTAAGGAACAATATTATTGGAGCACCATTTGGACAATATCAACCCAGTGATATTATTGCCATATTGGAAAGCATCACTGACAAGGCATTACACTCCACCACAAATATCAGTAGATCTGATGCGTATAAGTTTTTAAAGTTGAAGCACAAGCTTGAATCTTTGTTTCAGATCAACGGTGGAAATACGGCAATTTTGGATACGTTGCTCCATAGCCAGAATGTATTTGAGCAGTTTGAAAAGTCCAAAGCATCAAAACAGAAGCTACCTTATAAACAAATACCACTTGATTTCAAGATTCACGAATATGTTAATGAATTAATTCAGGTAAGAAATGGTTTAGGTGGTGATTTCAGTCATTTTTCAACAAGAGCCGTTCTTGATATAATCAATGAATTGAAGAAGAGTGAGTCTAACGAAAAGAAGAAATTTCTTTGGCAAAAGTTGCACAGCAACTTAACGTACTTATTTAAGTATAATAACGATAATACGTTTGTTCTTGATAGTGTTCTTGTTAATGATGAGGAGTTTAAAAAATTCGAGGCTAACAAAGCAATAGAGAAATCTACCAAGAGCTTGGAAAACTCGTGGGTTGGTGAGAATTCAAGATTAATCAACGAATACTTGAAATACATTGAAGTATTTTTGACGTCACTGCAGTTGATTGAAAAAGAGGGAATTTGGAACATTTCTGAGGCCAAGTTTGATAAGCTTTTGAACCGGTTCAAATTGACTTTAGATGACTCGTCGTATGAATATCCGATATATTTGAATATGTTGGATCAATTGAGGCTTTTTAACACGAAGATTGAGTATTATCCCAACTTCTTGCAACAGCTTTATGAAATCAAGTCGAACAATGTCAATAAAAAACTCAGATATGACGATGTTGAGACGATTTATATGGCATTCATTGAGAATATCGAGTATGAACCGCCTTACAAGACACTGATTTCTATCCCCATTGACGAAAAGCAAACTCAGAAATTTGACTTGAATATATTTCTAAACGAGAGCAAGAACGAGCTTGATGCCGAGGAGCTTGATGTTGAGGAGCTGATGAAGCTTAAGGCAGAATACAACGATTCTGAACGACTTATTTCATTATTAACCAAGCAAGAGGATCCTATTGATTTCGAGAACACTGGTATTTGGAGTAAAATTGCTGATTCTGAGGATGTTTATGAAAGTGAGATAAGAGATGTTTTGGCCACTTCTTTTAAGGAACCCAATGGAACTAGGGAGACAACTGTTAAAGAAGCACACCAATCTCGTCCCAAACATTCTGTTATTCAGCAACCAGTAGCAAATCATGAAATCAATACTTTAAGCTTGGAGAGTTTTATGAAAAAGGCCAAACATGAACACGAGGTGATTAAGGAGAGCAAGTCGAGAGAAAGAGAGGCGTTTGAATGGAGTCGAAGCATGGCAAACATGCACCGTTCGGTTGATTCATTCAATTTCCTCAACCCAATCACTCAAGAAAGAGATGGTAGCTTATTATTTCCAACATTTACCGATGCTGATAGATTTGAGTTTGTGTTACTTGGAAGCAACGGTAAGACGAAACTGATCAGGAATGAAGAGATAGGAAAGTTGCCACAAGAATCGGCATTTGAGATTCTCAATAAGTTTGAGAAGACAGATATCAAGAGGTTTAATAAACTTTTAAAACGGATGGCTAAGAGAGATTGGAAGTTGATTGGGAGCAAGTTGTCATCGCAAGGAAACTATTTGATATTGGGAAGGTATCGGATGTCACGATACAGACGATTACTTGGGCGAATCAAGTCGTTATTTGCCTTGACGGGAGCTGTATTGATTTCGTTGGTTGGATTTAATTTGTGGGTTGACGGAGTGCCCCCAGCACCACCTCATCTTCCTCCAGCTATACATGGGCCAGTAGTGGGTCAAGAACCAGAAAATGAAGCTTCAATATCTGGCGAAGAGCAAAGAGTGTCGTTGATGAGTCGGATTTTCTGGGACACTAAGTAAAGTGTTCCAATAATTATAAATGAGCTTATATATTCTACATCTGGAATGTGAACAATATATGGATTTAGTTTTATTACGGATTCTATGGTACACTTTGATTAGATGGAAATTTCGGTGGTGGGCAACTCGGTCATGTCTCTTGAGACGTGAACAAACTTCATGACAGTGGTTGCTCCTGTGGTTCCGTTCCACGACTTGAGGTACTCGACAGTTTCATCGTTGGTCAAGTCAGGGACTTTGTATCCTGTGTCATAAAGCTGTTGTTCGTGTTTGACGATTTCCTCGAGGATCTGTTGTCTGTTTGTCTGGGGTCTTCCTGGTCTTCTTTCTTCACGCAACTTAGTCAATTCGTCGTCGTATCTCGAGACAAAGAGTTCGATGAACGACTTGAGATCTTTCAAGCTAAACACTTTGTATTTCTTGAAGTCTTCATCTTCCTTGATCAACTTCTGTACAAAGAACAAGAACGCCAACTCGTTTTCTTTTTGTTCAAGGGATTTCTGTTTCTTATTGGTGATTTTTTTATCTCTAAGAGTAGCCCGATTCAACTGTTTGAACTTACGACCCTTGATATGCATCGAACCAGTCGATTTGGCAAGGTTCTTCGTAACCTTGTTCAAGTTATGGGCAAGAGGCATGGCGATACGGTTTTGGATGCGATGTGATGCGATGCGATGCGATGAGATAATATATCAATGAAAACAACTCAAACTCGCACAAAATAATTTTGAACAATTTCTAATCATGAAAGCGCCACGTTTGGACAGCAACAAGAGGTTGTTTACAATACCAGATGGATTCAATGCAATGATGAAGCGGTTGGATAACGAGAGGAGATATCGGAGATAAAAAAAACAAATTTTTTTGATAGCTTTGAAAACTATGAGAAATTTTGAAAACTTTAAAGAAACTCTTGTTTTCAGAAGCCATAAAAAGAATGCAGCAAACAACTACAGTATTAGCAGTAGTATTCGTAGCATTAATAGTGACAGTAAGTAAAAGGTGTTTGATACGCTAAGAGTTGGATCAACTAAGTCGTGTGCGCTAAAATTTTCATAGAAAAAAACTCCATAAAAAAATCGAAGAAAATTCTACCCACCAAGAGACAATCTGAACGCAAAAAATGGCCAAGTTTACTGAAGAACAATTGTTTGAAATTAAGGAAGAAGCGTATGTTCCACAGCCCCAGATCTTGGAGGCTTTTAACAAGATGATTGAGGAGGTTAGAGAACATGCTGCTGCCGAATACGAGAAGCACAAGAGCATTAAGTGGAGCAATGGAGACACCTACATCGACGAACACGGAAACGAGAGACCATACCACCACATGAACAGAAGAAGAGGCTCCAGAAGCGGCAACAAGCCCAACTTGAGGAAAAAGAGCGTCGACACCGTCCAGGTGGACGAAGACGGATGGGCCACCTTGACCCACAAGCCAAAGAAGTCTTTTGGTGCCGAAGAAGGCCAAGATGAACGGACCAAGTTTAGAGACTCGGTGAAGGAAGGTACCATCAAGGCAAAGCCCAACAACAAGAACTTGGGCTCGTCCAAGGCCGTGGACCCCAGAGACGCTACTGCCGACAGACAAGCCACGACATTCAATGCGTTTGCTTTCTTGGGCGATGAAGAAGACGAAGACGAAGATGACGATGACGAATAATGAACAAAAACAACTAACCCTGCTTGATCCATGTATACGTCTCCAATGTATAATTTAATCATAAACTTTTTATATCTACACAACTATATTGCTATCGTTATCGCTGTCCAGATTTCCAAGAATCGAGTCAAGATCTGGACTGGCCACTTGCTTCGAAAGAATCGAGCTCGGACCATCACTGATCGTCCGTGAAGGCTTTCTCTTGGTCAACTCTCGCAAGTCAGACACCCGTGGCGAGTTGTAGTACTTGCCGTCAACAGAAAGGATCGAGCCTCCGGCATTATCACCATGTCCGTTCAAAACCGCATGACCATTGTGTCCATTTCGCTGGATCTGGTGGTTCATAACAATCTCCGAATGGATCGACGTAATATCGGCCGCATTTCCAAGCCCCAACCCCAAGCCGTTGTTGTGCATGAAATTATGGCTTTGGTCCGACGACGTGTCTCCTCCTACTCCACCGTTTTCTTCCAGTAACCCCACATAACTCCCATTACCACCTTCGCCTCCTGTGGCTGAACTAGTGGGTACAAACAAATCGTGATCCAATACACGGCCCCTTATGATATCCAGAATAAGTGGCCGGTTGGGGTTGATCCAGGCAAGCGTGAAGTTGTTACCAGCAACAAACTCACCCAAGCTCTTCTTGGTAGCAGTAAACACATTGTCGCCATACACAGACGTGTCAACAAACTCCACACCGTTCTCTTCGAGTTCAGAGTCACTGGGACCAAAATCAACACCATACATCCATAACTTATTGGCTTTTCGGAACCCAATATCGGTTAATACGTTCTTGTAGAACTTACATGTTGTGGTGTAATCCTTGATCTGGTCCAGGTACTTATCTTGCAACATCCGAAGCGAGTAGTGCATCAAAACGTACGCCAAGGAGTCCTTAAACTTCAAGTTATGCGATGCTCCACCAAGTTTTGGAACGGGTAACAACCAGCTATAAAAGAACGGAATCAAGTTGCTAACAAAGTTGACACCAAGAATATCACTAATATCTTTGAGTAAGTTGGTCACCAAGAAAGCATTGTCGACGTTGGGGAACTCTTCTCGACTGAAAAACTTGTCGACATAAATCAAAATGTGCGAGATAGAATTGTCGTCAAGACTGATATACTGGTTGTAGTCCGGTGTTGTGTAGTCCTTAGCATCCAAGTCCAAGACTTCCGTGTTGATGTTGTCAAGACTGGTTTGTTTAGCATTCGAATTGGAGGCTGTCAACTCTTCACGAACAAATGACCGAAAGACATTTAAATATTTCTTTTGGATACTGTTAATCTGCGAAACAGACAAACACGATTTCTCTCCATTGATTTCAAGGTCAGGGGCCAAGATCGGTAAACTGATGTCCCAGTTTTCCAAGGTGACGTGGTTTCTGCTGATTGAGCTTGCTTTCTTTTTGAGCTGTTCAAAGATCACCAAGATATCGTCGAACAAGATGATAACCAAGTGGTGGATCTTCTCATTGATGAAGGGTTGTTCGCTTTCAAAGTACGACAACTGTATTATTGATTCGATCTTCATGAGGATTTCCTGGATGGAATCCGGGACCTGGTCAAAGTAGTAGATGTGGGTCGACAAATTGCAAATGCATTGCGAGTAAGTCAACGTGAGTTCCATTACCAAGTCGGGCTCCATATCGCGAGAGTGGTACAACACCAAGTTTGACTGGAGCGACAAGATTTGCTGGATGATATCGGAAATCGATAATCCAATCAAGTTGACTTCTGATGAGATAAGGCCCAAGATATAGTTGGCGTATTGCGTTTGCGAGTCAACATTCGCCTTAGACATATCGGTCAGATCTTTGGAAATGGCTGTGAGACGTGAAAGAAGCGTTGCCAACGTCAAGAAGCGTAGTTGGACAGGAATCCAGATGGTGCACATTTCCAAAAGGGTGATGCCCCATTTCTGTTCAACATCGTGTCCAACATTGTAGGATATCAATTGGCGAGTGGCTTCAATGAGCTGCGTGGTTGAGTTTGTGCTGAAAATGGTCCTGAGACCACGTAATGCCTCGTCCATTATGTCAGAGTTGGATACCGAGTCGTTTTCTGCGAGTTCTTCTGCTGGTTTGATTTTTTGCAGGGCAATTTTTGAGAGTCGGCGGCCGTCAGCTTCGCCTTTAACGTCGTTTCTGAGTATATTTGATAGACTGACCACTGAGCCGTTGGCGTGGATGGTTTCGATGAGGAGGGGCAAGATGAGGGCGATAAACTTCTTGCCCAAATTGACATTGTGGCCGATGCACAGCGACAAGTGTCTGCTGGCGACCAATGCGAGCATTTTCCAGTCCAATTGGTTTGGTCCCGAGACTTTCAGCGAGTCCTTACCAGCTTTGATCAACAGTTCCAGCAATGACGTGAAGGCCTGAACAAAGATCTTGTCTCCCGGGAACAAGTCGGAGTCCAACTTGTCGCAAAACACTGCGTAGGTACGTAACACTGACTGGCACAATGCCAAGTCATTGATCAGGAGGATGTGTTGGAGGATGGCGCATACCTTTGTGGCAAACACGTTCAAGTCTTCGGAACACTTGGTGATCAACGCGGCCACAATGGCAAGTGTTACTTGTAGGTTGCCCAGTCTGTTTCTGCTAACGTCCACGTACGTCTTTTTGTCCAAAAACAAGATGACTTTCTCCAACTTGACTCTTCGGGTCGATGCGTAGTAAAGGAGATAACTGAGTTCGGACGGGTTGGGTTTCTTGTCGACGCCCTTTCCTGGCGGGTAGCACTGAAGAATTAACTTCTGGTGTTTTGAGTGAAAGATCCGCATTGATTTGGTGGTGAAAATCAGCGTTGTTTTATAGACATAGAGGCCCTGGGCGGCAGACACACGTACGACGGAATGTGGTGGGTGACTTTGAAAGTTGTGTTTTCCTTGTGATTTTCGCACTAGAAGCACAAGCGTGAGAAAAACACTGAAAAACTGCAACCATAAAAAAGTTGTTGTTCTTAGATGCCGCCAATTTATGTCAAAGGAGGCGTGTGGACGAACGTCGAGGACGAGATCCTTAAGGCAGCCGTTTCCAAATATGGACTCAACCAATGGCTGCGTGTGGCGTCGCTTCTTACCCGCAAATCGGCACGCCAGGCCAAGGCGCGATGGCACGAATGGCTCAGTCCAACTATCAACAAGGCATCGTGGCTGAAACACGACGACGAACAGTTGTTGCATCTCGTCAAGCTTTTACCGAACCAATGGCGCTCCATCGCCCCAATCATGGGCCGCACAGCCACCCACTGCGTGGAACGGTACCAGAAACTCCTCGATGACGCGGCAGGCGAAGATACCAGTTCGGAGTTGGGACTTGCTGGCGCCGGAATCGAATCTGTTCCGTCGGGAAAAGAAGGTGATCTCAACCTCAATCCAGAAAGCAAGCCAGCACGGCCAGACGATGCCGATATGAATGATGAAGAAAAGGAAATGCTTTCGGAAGCCAAAGCGCGGCTTGCGAATACCCAAGGCAAAAAGGCCAAGCGTAAGGCGCGTGAACGCATGTTGGAGGAAAGCAGACGTGTGGCGTTGGTCCAGAAACGACGTGAGATGAAGGCTGCGGGTGTCAACGTTAGTCTCGAGTCCAAGAACAAACGAAAACGCATGGAGTTTGACTATAACGCCGATATTCCCCACGAACACGTTCCGCTCAAGGGCCTTTATGATGTCAGTGAAGAATCTCAACGCAACGAGCAAGAGCGAGCTCTGTTTGTTACAAAAGTTTCGCGTCAAGGTATCGAGACAGACAACAAAAAGAAGAAGAACAAACAGAAGGAAAGCACATCATCTCTGATGCTGACAATTGAAGCAGCTGCAGAAACCGTACTGGAACTAAACCAAGAAAACCTCAAGAAACGTAAGTTGAACTTGCCACAACCACAAGCGGTTGATGTACATGAACAAGTTGACGATCCATTCCTACAAGGAATCTTTAATCAAGAAACCCCCGCCGGTAAAGATGTGGATGAACGAATCTATGCAAAAACAAAAGAGCTTATAGCTGCACAGGCTTCTAAATCTGTCCTTTTGGAGCAAGGAACCACTATCAAGAAAGAACCGAGTTCAAAACCACCAAAACCAACCACTAAAAGGTCCGTGATTATGCTTTTAAAGCAAGAGTTTGCTTCTCTTCCCGAACCACGAGCCGTTTCCGAATTGATCATGCCGAGCTTTGATCCACACGAAGCTCCAATCAATCTTGGAGCCGAGACTACTGCAAATGCTGACGAGGGAGAACGGGTACGGAACCTTGAGATATTACGGCGGATCGATGAGGAACGGTCCAAGTTACGAAGATCACTGGCCGTTCAACGTGGGCTCTCCGTGCCGAATCCACAGCGGTTGCGGCATGTTACTGCCGATACGGAGCTCGAGCAACGGATCTTTGACGAAGCAGGCGCGTTGATTCGGTCTGATTATAGAAAGTATGAAGATGCGTCGTTCAAGGCGGCATTGCTTGAAGATTTAGACGAAAAAGAGTACGATTCGGTAATGAAAGCAATTGCAGCAGAAACGGCGGTGATGGACGGGCCTGGTTCTGGTACAGCAATCACTTACCAGCTTCCCCAGAACTTTGGTGTGGCGGAGCGTATCATTGAACAGATGCACACAATGTACCGCGACACCGCGAATACCCAAGCACAACTTGCGCAGCGTGCGGGCACGACTGCGTACGAGGCTGAACGACAGCGGTTACAGGACGAAATCAACACGACACATGCTGCGTTGTACGAGACGGACCACGAGTTGCTTGTGGCACGGCACCTCGCGGCACACGAAGACGTGGTGATGGCGGTGCGCACGCAGCGACTCCAGAAACTTAGCGACGAAATCACCGCGGCAGAACAGCTCTTGGCGGCGCGCGTGCGCGCGCACCGATTGCGGACGTAGCATTTTTTCTTTCCATTTTATAGAAAAGTATAGAAATCATGTCCAACTTGTTAAGTGTGCCGTTGCGGCGGGCGAAACCGATGGATTTGGGCGCCGAGCTCCGTGCGGTGATCCAGAAAGACTATTTCCAGCCGCTGACGGCGTTTGACGACGTCTTGGAGCGCCTCACGGCGCTGCGGCGCTCGATTGAATCGATTCACGATCCAGTCACCGAATCCGATGTCACAGCACTAACAACGTACCATGGTCAAATTTCGGGCGTGGCAGACAAGTTTAGTGACGATTGCGTTCTGTTTGCGTGGTACAGCACGCTAGCGGTCGGGCCCTGCGGCCCCGCAGCCGTGCGATCGTTGCGGGGCGAGCAGGCGAACGTGGTGTTCCAGTTAGCGGCGGTGTTTTCGCAGCTTGCGGTGCGCGAGGCGCGCCATACCGCCGACGGGCTCCGGCGCGCGTGTTCATGGTTCCAGCAGGCCGCAGGATGTTTTGCACAAATTAGCGAGAGACTACCGGACTTTGATGTAGAAACGTCGCTGTTTCTCGTGCTGTTGATGTTGGCACAGGCGCAGGAATCGGTGTGGCAGAAGGCGCTCGCTACCGCACCGGTGACGGTGGTGGCGCGCCTCGCACAGGCAACATCGCAGTTTTATCGTGACGCGGCCCAGCACGGCCAAAAAAGCGATCAGATCAAGTTGGAGTGGCTTAATCACGTGGCCGTCAAGCAGTACCATTTTGCCACTGCTGCGTGTTACCGCATGGCCCTGGTGGCGTTGGAACGGCAGCAGTACGGCGAGCAAGTGGCGTACTTGCGCCAGGCGGCGGAGTACTGCGACGCTGCGGAAAAAATGCTGCGCTACGTCGCCGCGCTCGTGCTAGAAGATTTGCTGGGCCTCGCTACGCTGGTGCGTGCGGCCCTCACCGCCGCGGCGCGCGACAACGATCTAGTGTACTTCCACGCCGTTCCCGGCGCGCCGCCGCCGATTGTCGCGGCCACCATGGCTAAGGCCACCACGCCGACTTTCGAAACCGTGCTGCTATTTAGCGAGCTTCTTCCCCACATTGTGGTACAAGCAGCCCATGCATTCAGCGAGCGTCAGGACACGTATGTCCGTGAACATTTGGTGGGACCCGTACAGAAAATGGACGCACAATTGGCGGCGTTCCTTACTGCGCACGGCCTCCCTGCATCGATCGACTCGCTCCAGCAGCCAGAAAACTTACCGACATCCATCGTCGAGCACGCCCAGATCATATGTGCTGCAGGCGGCATGACACAGCTCCAATCTGCCGTTGCAGAAACGTACCGTTTGGCGCAGCAGTGCCGAGATATTGTGGATGAATGTGCCAAACGTCTCCAAATCGCGGACCAGGAAGTCGCGATGTTGCGCGAGCGCCGTCACCGTGCACCGGGCCCACTGCCAAAAGGCGACGAGTTCCACGAGCGCGTGGAACGAATGCGGGTATTGTTGGACCAGGCGCGCGCCGGCGACGCGCACGTAGCGACAAAAGTGCGCGAGATCGCACCGCACTTGGAGGTGTATTCCGGCGGGGCGGCGGCACTTAAGCACTACATTCCCAATTCGACGCACATTGAGCTTGACCGTGGTACCGAGACGGTAGTGAGCGATCTCCGTGCGGCCGTGGAGGCGGCGCTGGCATTACTGCACGCGCGGCGAGCGTTTGTGGACCGAGTCGCGGTACGTGCGCGCGACGCACAAATACTTCCCGCGGTGGTCGCGGCGTACCGTGAACACCGCCACACCGACGCACACCACTACGAAGCGGTGTACGAAGCCCATCTCGCGGTATTTGCAGCTGATGTGGCGTGGCTCGCTGATCTGAAACAGCAGCAGGTGGCCTTGGAGCACGATATCGATACGCTCAGCGCTCGGTTTGCTTCGGCCGCGCCCAGGATCCGCTCTGCGTCGCAACAGCAGCGCCAACACCACCTCCAGCAGTTGGAACAAACCTTCACCAAGTACACAGAAATCCTCGCCAATCTCGACGAAGGAGCCAAGTTTTATGGCGATTTTCTTCTCCAGGGCGACAGTATCTTGAAGCAATGCGACGAGTTTCTCTACGAACGCCGCTTGGCCGCACGGGCCGTGGAACTGGAGACATACGATGCTCACAGTCCTAAATCGTACAGGTAAAATATACAGAAAAAAAAATTGGCAGCGCATGCTCTCGTTCCTTCGATACGTAAAGAACCGTATAATGACCGTGCCTAAAAAGAATATCGTGAGTATCGTGGGCACCACTGGCGTGGGCAAGTCGCAGTTCAGCATCGACTTGGCACAGGCGATCAACGGCGAGATCATCAATGCCGATTCGATGCAAGTGTACCGCGGCTTGGATATCATCACCAATAAGCATCCGATGGCCGAACGGGCGGGCGTACCGCACCATGTAATGGACCACGTTGAATGGAACGAGGAGTATTTCATCCATCGTTTCTCCCAAGAAGCACAGGCCACCATTGACGATATCCATCGCCGAGGCAAGATCCCGATTGTCATTGGAGGCACGCACTATTATCTTCAGACATTGTTGTTCAAGAACAAGACGGTGGGGGAAAATGCAGAAGAGTCTGCACTCACCCACGAACAACAGGCAGTGCTTGATGGTGATGTAGAGCCGATCTTTGCTGCGTTGAAAGAAGTAGATCCGCTCATTGCAGAAAAGTTTCATCCGCGAGACCGGCGCAAGTTACGGCGAGCATTGGAGATTTACTGGACCACGGGCGCACAGCCACTGGCGTTGTACCATGCGCAGAAAGTGGGTGAGTTCGAGGACTCGTCGCTCAAATATAACACACTTATGTTCTGGGTGTATTCGGAGCCAGAAGTGTTGAAGCAACGGCTTGATGCGCGCGTCGATACCATGATGGAATCGGGTGCGATGGACGAAATCAAGCAAATGTACGAGGTATACACCCAAACTGAGCCCAAACCCGACTGCACCACGGGGATCTGGCAGGTGATTGGGTTCAAGGAGTTTTTGCCGTGGCTTGAACAGCAACAGACATTGGAAGAAGGCATCGAGCGCATGAAGATCCGCACGCGACAGTACGCCAAGTACCAGGTCAAATGGATCCGCAAACTTTTGGGGGTCGAGCTCCAGAAAGAAGCCCGTTTCAACTACAAGTACGGAGGCAAGTTGTACCTCTTGGACGCCACAGACTTGTCCCAATGGCACGAAAATGTACATAAAATCGGACTCGATATTGCCAACCAGTTTCTCACAGATGGACCTACCAAGGTCAAGTATACCGTGCCGCCACAACATGCACACGTCGTGCCTGACGACGAGTACCTTGCAACATACAACAGCAACAAACGCATCGATTCTACTGCCAACTGGAAACACTTTACCTGTGACGTATGTAAAGACAAGGCCGGAAACCCCTTGGTGGCTTTGGGCGATGATAACTGGCAGATCCATCTCAAAAGCCGACGCCACAAACGGCTGGCTCTGGCAGGAGACCGTAAGAGAAAACACGAAGAGATGAAAACAAAAGCATTAAAAAGAAAAAGTGTCGATATAGCCAATGATTAATTGAGCCCTAAAAGTATGAATATTTCATTTTTTTTCACTATAAATACAAGTCATCGCGAAAAAACTTTCCACTTTTTTTTTTCTTTTCTTTGATACGAACGCTTCCTATTCACTGCACCATCCTGTTCTATGGATGAATGGAGGGGAAAAGGAAAGCCAGATCAAGAATCGAAACACGTCCTCATACTAAATCTGCTTATACCTGTAGCTTTTTTGGATTCTGCGTTTTCGAAACATCCGACCTCTTTGTAGTTCCTATCTCTCGTTTCACACAACGAAAGCTTAAGCCTATCTTGAAATTGCGGAAAATACTCGCCGGTTGCCGTCCGCGGGCCGAGCCCCGCCCCCCTTTCTACGATATTATTAGTACTCTAAAAATCTATTAGCATTTGCTTTTGAAAAGCAGTTCGTAAGGACATAACATAAAGTAAACAATCAGAGAGAAACCGTGTGTATATGGAAAACCCAGGGGAAATATGATAATAAAGAACGAAATATACCCAGCCGTCAAGAAGCCTCTTGAATTAATTAGTCGTAAAGCGATAGTTGTAGTAATGATTAGAATTTTTATGGTTTTCTCTGTTTGGTTCGTTACATGTCTGAGAAAGAGAAACATCGACTCTCCAATACCTTCAAACTAGGACTCGAAGGCATCACATCCTTGGTGCCAGCCTCCGACTTCACACTCGGGTGCCGCTTTGGAATATTGTTCATTAATGACCGACTATACTCCTTGTTGAGCTTGGCTTCGATCTGGAGATACTTTGTATCGATCTGGCTGATCTGCGAGTCCTGTTGTAACTGAAGGTTATTGATGTCGTGTTCTGAACACCAGCCGCTTTGCTGCAAGTGTTCTCTCGTAAGTTCGAACGCATCGGTGATCGATTTCTTCTGCTGCAACAAGAAAGTTGAGTAGTTGTACAACTCTTCGGCATTGTTGAGCTCCGAAATCGATGTGACCCGCGTCCGTGTACCCAGTGATGGTGTTTCCTGTCCTGGATACATGTATGGGGCTGCCTCGTCATTGTCGTTGGCTTTGTTCAAGCTGTCAAAGTAGTTCTGTTCCATGTTCGACAAGACCTTTTTCGACGACAGTAAGTTCTCGGAAATGGTTATGACAGGCGAGCTAAGCGGTGGAGTGAGCGGTGTCAAGAGCGAATTTGAGATCGTTCTAGACCGCATCACCTTAACGGCAACATTGGCCAGGTTGGGTGCAGTATTGGGGGTCGTGTTGGAGACGATGCATGAAGATGCTCCGCTCGAAGAAGAGCATGAGGAGGTCGTGGAGGAGCGTGATAAGTGGTGCTGGTGTGTCTTGACGGATGGTGACGTCAAGTCGGGATATTTTAATGACAGTGTTTGTAATGGATACAAGATGGGTCTTGTAGGTACTTGTTCTGTTGATTGTTGTGGTTGTGACTGCTGTTGTTGTTTAGCAGATGTAGTTGTACCTGTAAGCGAAAGTTTCCTGATTCCCTTCTTTAAACTTTTCAACCGCTTGAGTGGCGAAGTATTACCCGTCGATGTGTTTGGTGTGGGTAAGCTGGAAGATGATGTCTTGAGTGAAGGAAACTGGTCGATGGCGAGATTTGGCGAGTTAAGCTCGTAGTGAAAGTACGACGAGTTATCCAGAAAGAGTTCCGACAAGTCAGTTGTCTGGGGTTCTTCTGAGGCAGCTGATGCAAGGTAAGTGGAGTTGGCGTTGGAATCATCGTCACGGAATGTCGTTGAGGTGTGAATGGAGTCGCTGATGGAATTACGTTGTGATACCGAAGTGTGATTCAAGTCAGACTCCTCGTTGGGAAGCGGAGGCAACAACGGCTCGTCGGTGGTTTCGAGAGTCTGGATCTCATTCATGGACGTATTAATCGCTTCATATCGTTCAATCACAAGAGCTTGTTTGAGTGGAGATAGCCCGTGGGGATCATGGGCGGGTTCCTTTTCTTCTAGGACTATCCCTAAACCTCCAAAGTCATTCATTGCCACAAGAAGTTGGTGGTGGTTAATTTCAATTTTTCAGAAGGCGGTAAAAACGATAATTCGCTTCAGTAATTTTTTTTTTTTGCGATATTTTTACTTTTGTATGTGATCCTGACCGTAATTGTGTTGGTGGGTTGTGTTTATGGCTAGTATTGTTGGTATACGATTGATGAGATATATGGGTTTTTTTATTTGTTTAGAGAGTAACTAAAAGCAAATAAAAAAAGTTGGGTGGGGAGATGTCACAATTGGTTCAAAGGTGTAACAAGAGGAGTGGGCCGGGTGTCTGGGCTGGCATTGCATATATATATTTTAATATTTTACAAAGGGTATTTTTGTGTCCAATAAGTTTCTAGTACTGCGTCCTGTATAAAACAACTGGAGCCGACGGGGAGCAAAGCCATTTTGGTAACGAATAGCGGATTTGTGGTTCATGGCTAGAATAGGACTGGCGGAGATCCTGGTGCAGGACCAGGCGTGTTATTATTGGACCTCGGTGTGGCATGGACTCACTATCTTTTCTAGGCCAGTCCCAGCAAGTCGTACACTTGTAAGAGCGCTGTACAAACTGCTGCATCTCGTTGAAAAAAAAACCTTTTTTTTTTTATTAATATTATTATTATTTTCATGTACACAAAATAAATTCACCTAAATATTTGTGCCGCTTGCATGTTACTGTACTTAATTTTGTAACTAAGTTTCCCAAACTGTCTAATTAGGAAAATGACAGAGCCAACTGTCTAGCCCCAGAAGTCCTTTCCAGTTATCCAGTTTCGGGAGTCTACGTCACAGTTGTGTGGGAGGGCAACCCAATTGATTTAATATTCGTAATACCAACCATTCGCAGCAAATTGCCAATAGCAGTTTCCGAATCAGGTTAGAGATCTAGATGCACCCCATAACCGGAGTTTTCGTGCCATCGACTAAAGTTTGATGCCGCTCTCCGTTCTATCGATTTCAAGTAACACTTCTCTAAACGCCGTGCTTATGGCATGATATTCAACCAAAAAAAAATGCCTCTTTATTGTCTTTAACTACATTTCGTTTTCCAACATGGCGTTCACCAACAGTATTCTTTGGAAGATCAGCATGAAAGCTCTTGGTCAATGCGCTATTGTTGGCCATACAATGACGCTTACCCCAAGAAAAATTATTGAAGTAACATCTTCCTAAAATCTCTGTGGTTCTTGGAAAACCTACACACTCTGTACTCTAAATTATCACCCTGGCCGTTACCTAAAGGGGAGCCATTACTTTTTTGGTGCGGATTACAACCAAAGCGACACTGGCGGCGATAATTTACTCCCTGCACCTAGTCTATCGCCAAATCTAGACCACTGGTCGTACGTAGTCCCAAATATATATCCCAGTACAAAAAAAAGTTAATTGAAAAAAAAAAATTTTTACGGACATACCTTGAAATAACCCAATCACGCCTCTTTTTCCCCCTTCGTACAGGAGACCACAACACTTCATAACCTAGCTTGTGATAAGGTCTTGCAATACTTTTTTTTCTTTTTTTTAGTGTAACCTAAGACTAGTTATTTTTATATTCTATTTGTAAACCTCCGTCGGCTATCCGGGACTAAGGTTTCTGTCGGTGACAACTTTAATCCTTTCTGATAGGGAATCGGGCCCAAAAGTGCATGCTTAAATAGTTTCGTTCAAGATTCTCCCATCTCCTGCTGTCACAACGTTATTTTTGAAGGGACAAGACATTTTTTCCAATTGTATCGTTTATAAAAATATTTTTACTGCGAATGGTTAGATACTCCTATTATCAACAATACCTCAAACGGAATGCCTCTGTTTTGTATCGGAGATTGCAGGATACATCGTGGACTGGACCATCCAATTACATTCCACAGTGATACTTGCACATACTCCTAACTTAATTGCAATTGCTACCTTCTCCATTCAGTATTTCTCTGCCCTGTTAGGAAATAGGATTTATCGCCGACCACAAACCTAAATACCATTGGGTAAGAAAATAAATATTTGAGTACCATCTTTTTTTTCTCAAACTGAGGTGCAAAATTTTCTCCTGGTGACGACCTAATGGTCCCTTGGCCCAGTTGGTTAAGGCGTGGTGCTAATAACGCCAAGATCAGCAGTTCGATCCTGCTAGGGACCAATCTTTTTTTTTTTTTATCACCGATCAAATTGAAAAGAAATGCACACTTGATATATTAACTACTTTTGATTTTAGATATTTCGTAGTTCCAATAGTTCTTTCTGATTGGATCCCATTCCTCGCTCAATCTGGTAAACGCATCGACCGCTTTCGTGGTGAGCTTTTCCTCTTTGTAAATACGAGCCAACGTTTCCAAGGCATGCGAACTGTTGACGATATTCGCCTCGAGATCGGCGTATTTTCTACAGAACGGTTCGAGTTCCACAATACTGCGACCACTTTTGGTATAGATCCCTAACAAGTAGTTCCAGCTCGATGGGTTTTGAGGCGACTGCAGAATCATCGCCTTGGAATATTCGATTTCGTTGGCCACAGTTTCAGTAGGTGTGGTGGTAGCGTTACCAAATTTGAGAAAGTACCGGTGGCTCCATGCTGAATTGTTTCGTACGTCCAGAATAATGCACTGGTCGACAAACAGCAACTCCTTGGCATCGTCGTGTAACGCAAATCTTTCCACAAGCCATTTCCTGTAGGACCAGACATGGTGGTTCTTCGAATCAGATTCCAACATTGCGTTGATGATGGGATATTCACGATATGGATCGAATGTTTTTGATTCCATTATCTTGTTGATGATCAACTGACGGTAGTTCCAGATCTGGTAGTTCTTTTCGTTGTCCAAGGCGATCTGTTCACACCAGTCTAATTCGTCGAGTAAATCACGCTGGAGATGACAAATGATCATGAACCGGTACATCCATATCGTGTAGTGGGACGCCAATTGTTCAATGCCGCGTTCGGTCGCTACCAATGCCCTTTCAGAATATTCCTGTTGTTTCATTAAGGCAAGGAGGATCCCCATCGTTTCCTTGTACTCGTCGTCGTACATGATTTGACACAACTGTGGTGTTTCTTCATTTAAGGATACAGGCACCACATCGTCAAACATCGTGATACTTGTTTAGAACGGTAGATATTTCCTGGCTTTTTATAATAAGCTTCGTTTCAAGCACCTTCCTAATTCGATCTAAAGAATCGTGAAATTATGTATGTCACGAGATCTATAAGCCTGCACGTGAACCCAAATTCATATCCAGCTTGTCCGACCAACATGATTGGATCAGACACGGATTTCTTGGTGTCTGCGATCGTTGGGTGTTCGCTCGTGTACCTCAGCCTTTCGTTAGTGTTTGGTCGCACGCAGATTCCACTTCTTGTGACGGTGTTTGTTTTTTCCAACATGGTATCGCGCCTGGGTGTTTTCCAGGCCTGGTTCCGCAAGCTCAAGCCGGTATCAGCACCCAAACAGCGTGGTTCTGGCTACAGCCGCTTCATGGCACTTGGAGACACTGCTCGCGACGAGTTGTTGACAGCCATCAAGTCGCTTCAGGCATACGCCTCGCAATCAAAAGTTACCAATGATCGCCGCCGCCGTTTGTTCAAGATGATGCTGTGGCGCCAGCAGAAGCTCTGTGACAACGCAGGGTACCTCCAGAAACTTAAGCGTGTGGACCTGGCGATCCACGCCAATCAGAACGTGTTGAATGCGATCGCTGATGCAGGCACGGCGCATTACGGCGTGGCATACCTGGACTTTGCCGTGGCACAGCAAGCTACGGGCGCCACATCGCTGCTGAATTACCGAGTTATCGAGGCATTGGGTCATTTCACACGGGACTGGACCGATAGCGGCGAGTGGGACGCTATCTGGACGTACGTTGACGGGCAATTGCAGCTGCTCATCCCCGAATCCGAACGCAAACTGACGGTAATTGTGGTTCCCGGCCCGGGCTTGGGACGCATGGCCCACAACGTGGCACGGAGTGGTCCATGGACGGTCCATGCCGTGGAATACTCGGGTCTCATGCATCTCTGCAACCGGTACATGTACCAGAAACAAGCCAAACAGAAATTGTATCCTTATATCCACTCGTGTTCCAACTATTACGATACAGAATCACAGTTCCGTACGGTGCTGGTCAGTTCTGTGGAACAGCCGTCGAACCTCACCCTTCATCTTGACGATTTCCGCTACTTCCAGGTGCCTGAAATCCACGAGTTCCGCAACGTGGTCGTTCTCAGTATCTTTTTCATCGACACCGCCGAGAACTTGATTGATTACTTCGATGCCATCAATGCCCTAACGACGCCCACACGTTCCAACAACGTCCAGCGCGGCTTCTGGATCAACGCCGGTCCGCTCAAGTACGGCACGGCAGCACAGGTCGAGCTCAACACCGAAGAAATCGCCCATGTCCGCCGCAACACCGGCTGGAATGATGTCGATACAAAGAATACGGTGCGCGAAGGTTCCAATGGTTTGTATGGCTACGTCACCGATACCAGCAGCATGTGGCAGGGGTTCTACGGCTTGAACATGTGGACGGCAGCCCGAAAGGAAAACATATAGATTACTTAGAGATATCGCTTCCCTTATTTATCTGGATCTTCTTGTCCAGTCCCCCACTAACGATGCCGATCTCGTTGTCCCAGGCGACAGAGAAGATCGACGCAGCAGCTGTTGCTGCCGATGTATCGTCTCTGGTGATAGTGTACAACGCCTTGTCGGCACGGACGTCCCAGACCTTGACCATTCCGTCGTGCGAGGCCGATGCAAACATATTATCGTTGTTTGGGCACGCTGCCAAGCTCACCACGAAGTTGGTGTGGCCCACCAACTTGGTGCTGGTCTGGTCGGTCGATGCTGCCACCCGTGGATCATGCACGTTGATGTGACGTGCCAGGGAACCCGATACCAACAAGTTCTTTGCTGGTAACTGGACGAGCGACAACAATGCATAGCCTGTGGTCCGTGTATCGACACAACGCAGCGTCACCAAGTCCCATGTCTTGATGGTATGGTCCTGCGAGACCGAATAGGCCACCGACAGGTCTGCAAAGTCAAAAACCACGTCTTCCACCGGCTGTGCGTGTCCCTCCAACATCGCTAACGGCGACCGGCGTCTTACCGAGGCGTCCTGGAGCGCCATCTTTCTTCTCTTCTTCGAAGAAGTCGAAATGACGTTGGAATCGTACTCCATCGGCTCAATGGCCGTCATTTGGTTATAGATGGTCGACCAGAACCCGATGCTGTGGTCGTAGGACGCGGAAAGGATCCGGCTCGACGCAGTGTCCACTGCAAGGGACACCACAGGCGCCTTGTGGCCTTCCAATATCGCCAACGTCTTACCTTCAGCAACATCTTCGTCTATTATTCCGTCCACTGCATGTTTCCACAAACGCACCTGACGGTCGTTGCCGGCAGACACGATTCTCGTGGGCGATATCCACTTGACAGCACGAATGGGGCCCGAATGCCCGACATACTGCGTCTCAACGGCTCCAGACATGTTGTACGTACGCACAATCCCGTCGTACGACCCCGACAATATCTTGGGCTGTGTCACCAGCATGTTGGAGGCCGTGACGGCGCGCGATGTGGCATTGATGGTGTCGAGAGACGAGATCCAGTCGTCATTGTTGAACAGGGCCAAAAAGGACGGTGGCAACACCGCACGAGTGTACTCCACATTCAAGAACGCTTCGTTCGATAACCCGTTTTGTCTCAAGTACTCCTCCAATGGTGTCCGTAACAAAACCCCGTCAATAAGAAAGTCAAACGGAACAGGCTTGGTTTCGTCGCTATTTCCATCGTTGCCCAATAAATGGTTGACAACTTCAGACAAACCGTATCGTTTAAGTGTCACAGGCACATACAAAGGTGCATCGGAAACATGCAACGCCTCGTCTTCTTCTCGGGTGAAGAACCGGAGCTTGATCTGCGATTTATCGGCCATGGTAGTAGTGAATAAATTTTTGCGATGAGATGCGCGAACTACTTATCAACTATCACCATTGACAAACCATCACACATTTTATTTTTGCAACAATTCTTCTTCAAAACTACCACATGCAACAACAATTCTTCTTCAAAACTACCACATGCAACAACAATTCCTCTACTACATTGTAGCAAGAACTGTGTTATTAGAAGTTTCGATAATAACAATTGTTTATTCATATTTTTGTAAACTTTTCCAATTTTTCATACTTTTGAAACCTCCATGTTTCTCCTCTACTGTTTTCTTTAACAGAAATAATGATGTACTTTTGTAGTTCTAGTATCGTTTTAATACTATTATTGCATTGGTTGTTCTCTTATTCGAAACAAACTGAAACCATTAATGGTTTTTTTAGTTAATGTCGTTTATTGATAATGGCTGCGAAATCTGCCATTCATGAACCTACTTAAATATTTATCCCCAATCAATGCTTTATATTATAATGGGTCTTTATGATCTTCTTTAAACTATTTCTAGCTTTCTATCTTTTCTCTCCTGTCACTTCTCTATTCTTTCTCTCTTCTGCTATAACTTGACCTTCATTCTAAACTCTCGTTTCTTTGACGAAAAGCCTCTTACTATTCTGCCCACATAGCCAGCAGTCCGGAGACCCGCCGCAGCACCCTCACGGATCCCAATTCCATTGTGTTGCTTGTGGAGACCCGGCACAAACCGCGTCTTGACAATATTTGAAACTGGTGCCTGTGTCCTGCTGAAAGCTCCGGGATCAGAAACGTAGCCCTTTGAAAAGAACGCAAGCATCGCACGTCTGAACCGTTTCCAGCGCCGGGTCCGTGTGATTCGTGGTGGAGGTAACGACCGCATGGTTTGTGTTTGTGCACGGAACCTCCGCGGAGATCTATTAATCGGGGTCAAGCCCAAAAAAAAAAGAATCTCACAGAATAGATAGCTTATTTACACCTAATACTACCTTCTCATTGGTCTGAAACATACTAACCAAATCGTACCATCAATCGTTATCCGAAAAGACACCGTTGGTTCCATTTCCCGCTCATTACCTCTGGGGTTTGGGGTGGTACTATTCTGACTCTGGACCTTTGCACGTGATCGCATCGCTGAAAAATTTAAAACTCATTGAAATATTATCAAAATCTCTTGTTTATCAACCATAACCAAAATGTCCGACGTTCCTGTTGAAGTTTCCAATGTCTTTGACACCATCTTGGTGTTGGACTTCGGGTCTCAGTACTCACACTTGATCACACGTCGGTTGAGAGAATTCAACGTCTACGCCGAAATGTTGCCATGTACTCAGAAAATCGCCGAGTTGTCATGGAAGCCCAAGGGGATTATCTTATCCGGGGGTCCATACTCCGTGTATGCCGAAGATGCCCCACATGTGGATCACGATATCTTCAAGTTGGACGTGCCTATTTTGGGGATCTGTTACGGGATGCAAGAGTTGGCCTGGATCAACGGGAAAGGTGTTGCAAGAGGCGACAAGAGAGAATACGGACCTGCAACCTTGAATGTCCAGAACAAGGAGTGTCCTTTGTTCAAGGACATTGACCACTCGCAGGTATGGATGTCGCACGGCGACAAGTTGCATGCGTTGCCCACTGGCTTTGAGATTGTTGCTACGTCCGACAACTCGCCTTACGCTGCCATTGCCCATTCCACTGACAAGATCTACGGGATCCAATTCCATCCTGAAGTTACTCACACTGCTCAGGGTAAGACTTTATTGAAGAACTTTGCTGTTGATATTTGTCAGGCCCAAACCAACTGGAGCATGGAGAACTTTATCGATACCGAGATTTCGAGAATCAGAGCTCTTGTTGGTCCTACTGCTGAAGTGATTGGTGCTGTTTCTGGTGGTGTTGACTCCACTGTCGGGGCCAAGATCATGAAGGAAGCCATTGGCGAACGGTTCCATGCGATTTACGTTGATAATGGTTTGATGAGATTGAACGAGACTGAGTCTGTTCACAAGACCTTGACTGAAGGTTTGGGCATCAACTTAACGGTTGTCGATGCGCTGGAATTGTTCTTGGGTCGCTTGAAGGGTGTCACTGATCCTGAAAAGAAGAGAAAGATCATTGGAAACACGTTTATTCATGTTTTTGAAGACGAAGCGGCCAAGATCAAGCCTGCTTCTGGCCAGGAGATCGAGTTCTTGTTGCAAGGGACATTGTATCCCGATGTGATTGAGTCGATCTCGTTCAAGGGTCCATCGCAGACCATCAAGACGCACCATAATGTTGGTGGATTATTGGAAAACATGAAGTTAAAGTTGATTGAACCTTTGAGAGAGTTGTTCAAGGACGAAGTACGTCACTTGGGTGAGTTGATGGGTGTTCCCCACGACTTGGTGTGGAGACATCCATTCCCTGGTCCTGGTTTGGCCATCCGTGTGCTTGGAGAAGTGACTGAGCCCCAGTTGAGAATCGCACGTGAAGCTGACCATATCTTCATTTCCGAGATCAAGGCTGCTGGTTTGTACAAGGAGATCTCGCAAGCGTTTGCTGCGTTGTTGCCTGTCAAGTCCGTGGGTGTCATGGGTGACCAGAGAACGTACGAACAAGTCATTGCGTTGCGTGCGATTGAAACCGTCGACTTTATGACTGCCGACTGGTACATCTTTGAAGCTGCGTTCTTGAAACGGGTAGCTTCCAGAATTGTCAACGAAGTCGACGGCGTGGCCCGTGTCACCTATGACATCACCTCAAAGCCTCCTGCCACCGTTGAATGGGAATAGTTTTATACGTATATTGTCATTATTATCAATGTTGTTTTAATCGTGTCTGTCGCAATACGTTGGCCACCAATAGATCCCCATCATGCGAGATGCTCAACATAAACTGCTCGTGCGTATACTTGTCGTTGTGGATATACGGCTTGCCCCGTGAGTCGTGGCCACGGTACCATTCCTTGAACTGGAACCGCGCCTGGTCCTCGGCATCCAACGTCTTATACACGGCTTCCTTCGCCGCCCAGCTGCCGGCTAGGAAAAGCGTGGGCTCGCGCGGCATCCGTTCGCGCTCGCGTGGATGGAGGATCCGCCCACACATCCGTTCAAGATACTCGTCTCCCCGCGCAACGAGCCGTGCAAACCGCGATACTCGCACGATATCAACCCCAAGCCCCAAAATCATGGTGAAAAAATGGTGATAAAAAATGGTGATAAAAAAAAATAATATCACCAATTTAGAATGGCTTCTGCAATCCCTGGGCCCGTGCCCTTGCCCAGTTCCCGCTATGACTTGTCCACATACTGGGGCCGTGTCAAGCACTGCGCAGAAATCTCCGACCCCACAATGCTCCTCAACACACCCGACACCGTCGAAAACGCCAAACGTCTTGTCTGGGACTATAAGAACGGGGTCACTGCGACAATGTCCCCCGAACTCTGGCGTGCCAAGAAGGTCTTGGACCTGACCCTTCATCCAGACACCGGCGAAACCGTATTCTTGCCCTTTCGCATGAGCTCGTGTGTGTTGTCGAACTTGGTGGTGACATCAGGGATGCTCACCCCAAACTTGGGCACCGTCGGCACCTTGTTCTGGCAGGTAGCCAACCAGTCGTTGAACGTTGCCATAAACACCGCAAACGCAAACAAGTCCCACCCATTGACCACCAAACAGATCGCTACCAACTACACTTTGGCCGTATCGGCCCTGTGCTCGGTCGCACTCGGCCTCAACGCCATCGTGCCACGTCTCCGCTCCGTGAGCCCCAACACCAAGATGATCTTGGGCAGATTGGTCCCGTTTGCTGCTGTGGTCTCGGCAGGAATCGTCAATGTCTTTTTGATGCGGAGTGAAGAGATCAAAAAAGGCATCACGGTGTTTGACTCGCAGGGAGACGCAGTGGGAACCTCCAAGACAGCAGCTTGGTACGCTGTGGGCGAAACAGCAGCTTCCAGAGTCATCAATGCCACTCCCGTAATGGTGGTACCGCCCTTGATCTTGGTCCGTTTACAGAAACTGCGGTTCTTACGTGGGAAACCCAAACTGGTCGAACTCTTGACGAATATCGCCTTGATCTTCACCACATCGTTGGTAGCCTTGCCGTTTGCGTTGGCCGTATTTCCTCAACGCAGAGAATTGCTGGTCCTGGTGTTAGAACCAGAATTCGCCAACTTGAAGTCAAAGGATGGGTCCCAAATCACCTCGCTTCAATTCAACCGTGGTATCTAACTCTTGTGTATATTACTCTACCAGAATCTCCACTCACCCAATGTAAACACTCCCAACTCGCGGTCCAACTCATGGCGGTCCTGGTGACTGGTAAATCTATCAACACCAAAGAGCCGACTACGCTCCGACTCAGGAACATCCTTGTAGTTAAGACGCCCCACACCCTTGCCTCCTAGCGACGTCTCAAATGTCTGGAATCCATGCTGCTCAAATTCTGACACTGCGGTATCAAGTGTTTCGTCAGTGACTCCATCGGCCACAAGCGTAATAGCACACCCACCACCACCAGCACCCGTCAACTTGGTGGCTCCGAGCTTATGTGTGTCACTTATAATCTTGATCTGCTCGAGAGCCGGGTGCGATACGCCGAGCGCCACAAGCAAGCCGTGGTTGATATCGACCAATTGCCGAAGCTCCAGACGTTCCTCTGCCCCGAAAAAGGGCCGCAACATGATCTGGTACGCCTCCGTAGCCAAATGCTCCATGGCCTCGAGAATGCTGTTGGCAGTCTTGCTGTACTTATTGACAAGCACGCCAACTCCGCCCACCAAACTGGCCGTACTTCGCGGTACCTTGGTGTTGGTGAGCAACAACTTGATGGGTGGGAAATTACGCATGGTTGTCCTCACATTGGGATGCGTGGGGTCCTCCATTCGCTGGTACATCACGGCACCGCCGTGGGTGGCCACGGCATTGTCGATGCCCGATGGGTTGCCGTGGAAACACTTCTCACCCATCAAAGACCACAGCTCAATGAAATCACTGTCAACCGTAGAGCTCTTCTTGGAAACTTTGTCGTCAATAGCATGGCTAGGTGCCGTAACATGGCCGCCCAACGTTGCCAAGGCTGATGCTAAACAGACGGCTGTGGCAGCCGATGAGCCCAACCCAGCCCCAATGGGCACCGTTGAACGTACACTAAACGTCATTCCGGGTGTTGATTCGTCACACAATTGCGTGTAGAGGTATAGGAAGCAGTTGCATGCGGTGTAGTGGAGCTTGGAGTCGATGTTGTCAAGCACTTCGGCAAGTTCATTGATAATTTCCGGCATCAACTCGGCGGTAGTTTGTGGCTTACCATCCTTTGTTTCTACCACGTTCTTGATGGTTTTCCAAGGAATATCTGCCTTGTTCCACGAATGAGAGAGTTGGATATCGTGGAAATTGAGAGTGATCGTATTAGGATCAGCACTGGGCGATACCAAAAGATACGCACGCAAACTGAGCGCTGCTGCAATCGCTGGCTTGTTATACACAGCTGAATGCTCGCCAAATATGATCACTTTTCCAGGAGCACTGACGTAGAACGGTTCCATTAGCCTAGAAGAATAGAAGTGGTATGGTTGTAAAAAATGGAATGGTTGTAAAAAAAAAACGAAGTAAGCGCGTGAGAGATCAAGAGTAACAAATATTGGAAAACACGTACATTACCTATTTCGGAAATCAACAATACACATCAATAGAAAAAAAAGCGATACCATCTTTTTTATATTAACAACAACCATTTGGGGAAGATGTCCAAGTCACTACAATTGGCTGGTTCTAAGGATGGTCTTGCGTTAAAACCAATCCAACCAACACAATTCTGGACATTTGATATTGCACTTTCCCTCTTGAAATCATGCCACGATCCATACATCTTGGATGCATTGGACGAATTTCTCTTATTAAACAAATCGTTGTTGCTCAATCCTGCTCCATTCAACGATACAAAAGGACCCGTGGCAGACGATTCCCGGGAAATCTCGCTTCGAAATATCCTCTATTCCGACATAAAACCGTCCCAGATCAAGGATGCGCTCAAAATCAATTCCTTTTTACATTTGGATACCCAAGAAATCTTGCGGGTAATGAGCCAGACTGCCAAAAAGATCCCAGAAAGGAAGGTCCAGAGCTTCGAAAAGCTCAAGAGTAAGTTACCTGACGACAGAGAAAAGTACTTGGAAAGCGACCGCATCTTACTCTACACCAGCAAGATCTTACGTGAAAGAAGAACGGTGTTGAAAACCGTGATTGAATTACTTAACAACAAAACAAATGCCATGGCATCGTTAGTGATACAGAACTTGGGCCGTGAAATCTTCTTATCGGTCAACTACATCGATACCTTGATCAAAACGTTGGAGGAAGCAATTAATTGTTTGACTTCGGGTTCTTTGAAGCTGGGTATCTCGTCCAAGATAGATGACGTCATTGATACCGAGTTGATATTGTTTATTGTTGACTTATCCAAAGTATTGATTGAGATTCTAGTTCAAAACCCCACCATTACTAAAAGTACAACCACAACTTGGTTCGATTTGATGAAGAAATCCAGCTTCTTATTATCGTTGGGACCATACGTCAGTTTCCAGGAGACCTTTAATCTTTTACAGGGCCTCTGTACCATTGCATCCATCTTGTTTCTAGATTTAAATCAACAGTTTGAGTCGGAGTCAGCCACAAGTTACCTTAATGATGTCTCCGTGTTTAAATCCTTGCACCACTCCATCACCGCTCCATCCTCCATTAATTCAATCATATTGTACAGTTGGTCCATCATATTATTAAAAAAGTTTTACTTCTTACAAGAATACCAATCCCTCGCATCGTCACAGTCCTTCTTGACCCAGTTCAGCATACAAGATATCGACAACGAAATAAAATTACTAAATGTGAGATGTACTGAATTAGATGTTTTCCAAGACCTTTTCAACTTGAATCAGTTGCTTCAGTTCGATAACATGTATTCGGCCATCTTATCGACCGTGATCATAGCCTCAATGCCATTACTCAATATTACTCCTCATATCGCCAATACCATTGAGAATATCTTGAAGAATTGTCCCAACAGTGTTGTCCAGCGATTTTTTGAAAATGAAGCCACTGTCAATGCCATTGTCTTGGCCAGGGCAAAGTTCCCGTTGTTGCTATTGCCATATTTGAAGCTTGCTTCCATAAATGGGAAATTTGCCTATGAAGAATTTAATGAATTAAAGTCATACATATCCGTGTTCAAAAAAGATGAGTTTGATAAATTGTATCAAATCGACGACGAAAACACCGAGTTAGTCAAGTTAACCAACTGGATTGATGTTTATCCTCCATATGAACCAAATAAGAAATTGTCACTCCTTCTCAATGTGGGTACCAAGGCGAAAATTCTTCCTTCAGCAAACGAAGAAGATATATTGGTAACATTCCTTTACAAGTATAATGGGTGGGCTTTTTTGGGTAGAGTTTTGCAGAACATCTCCAAGTTATTCACCAATACGGACAAGGAAAAAGTGGCTTTGATCATTCAGATCTTGAATCTCTTGACAAAAGTGGTTGAACATAACTCAGTTGATGAAGCCAATTCGATCTTGACTTCCATGTCTGCTTACACTGATGACTCAGATATCTTGGAGGTCATCTTGAGATTGCTTGAACAAGGTCTTCATTCAAGGGATATTGATATTTTGGAAGCCGTCATCAATTTGTTAACCAGATTGATGCCATTTTTGTCATATAGGATCTGGCCCTACCTTGCCAAATCAGCGTTGTTGTCCAACAATGGGAAGGAAGGGTTTGCATCTACTATCTATGGCGCGATTGAGATTGTCAATGGTGACTTTAGATTCACTATTGCATTGGCAAAGCTTACTGATGGTTTGGTACAAACATGCTTGTCTCTTAACGAGGATTATCCGGAGAAATCGAAGGAAATCATTTTATCCAAGCTTGTCAATCACTTGATTGTTGTATTTGAGAGTTTTGTACACTGCAGATTCAATCAAACATGTCAAAAAATGGAACTTGGCGTCTTAATCTTGGATGTGTTTGCCAATATCTTGGCCACAGTTCATGGTGCTGATGAGAATACCAATTCGTCGGAAAAGGCAACCAAAGTGTTTTCCGAATCATCAGTTGATATATTGAGTTCGTTTTTGGTATCGAATACCGAAACATCTCGCTCTTCCTTCCCGATATTGAGTATGTTGGAAACCTTATCAACTAACTTGAATGGATATGAAATAACTGATACTTCCGGCTTTTGGCACTCTAACTGGATCAAGTGTTCCCTAGCGTTCTCTCAATTGATTGTTAGTATCAGATCGACCTTGAATTATATCCCTTCCAACTTTGAACGCAGTTTGTTTGGCAAGTTACCTGAATTGGTAACCATCTATTCTCAGTATGAATGTTTCAGAAAGGACGTCTTGGACTTGGTTTCTACTTTGGCTAGTGGAAAATGGGAGACAGAGCCTATGCCATCGTTGTTGTCACACTTGGGAAGAGACCACGCTCAAATCTTACTTCATTCAGTAGCTACTGACTTGGATAACTCATTTGATGACTACCGGTTGAAGATTTCTTTGTATGATTTGATTTGTTCGATCATGGATGGAAACCAGCAAGGTTTGTCAGTTTTGTTTATTGGTGGAAGAGATGTATTTGGTGATTTCACCAAGGAAAAGGTTTCCGAAGAATCGTCCAAGCCGATATCATTGTTGTCAATACTAAAGAAAAATGTTCGGGATATTCAATATTACCCCAATGCTGTCAGTGTTCATTTACTCGATGCTATTGCATTAGCTTTAAACTCGTGGACAACGTCGCGTGATAGTGAAAATGATGCTGAATTTGTAAAAGAGTTGATTGCAAGAATCCAAGTACCAACCCTCGATAATCTCACCACTACCGAAGAATTCGTCAGCAGTTGTTACGAACAAAAGTTGATTTCAAAGATTGCTGAAATCTTGTCCTTGTTCTTGTTCACGACAAAGAACGAGGCTACGAAGAATAGCATTATTGACTTGCTCATGTCTGATTCGTTCATTGAGATCTTGAAATCAAAATTCATTATCAGAAACTACCGTCCATCATTACATGCTAACTTGAGTAGTTCATTTGAGGATGCTTTCCCCAAGTACAAACTTGTTAATTTTGCCAGCACTCTCAATAAGAGAAACCGTTTTGGTGTGACTACTGTGTACAACTTGGCGTTGATGGATAATCTCTTCAAGGCAAACGATGCGTGGCCCAGACTCCGTGAAGAGATTATTGCCTCGAGTATCAATTTACAATACTTGGACTCACAAATCTCAGTTGCCAAGTCGTTTGGTGCATTAATTACCGCCTACTGCAGAAAGTCTACTGGCAAGTTCCTGCCAAAGCTTTTGGATTTTGTGGAACACTTGTTGCGGACAAACATCAATGAAGGTATACCGGCCGACATATTCAGTGATATCTATCAAGAACGCAATGAATTGTCGTTCTATTTGATGTATTCTATCTACCGCAAATGCACCGGCCACAACCATAAGCAAATATTTGAGATTGTCAAGGTTGGATTAGAATTATTGTCGTCGGAGAGTATGAATTTCCCTGCTGCATTAATGGATTCCAAGGGCAACTACCGTCCATTGTTAAGAATCCTTTACTGTTGTTTGAATGTCATCAAGGATGATTCTGATCTTCTAATTGAGTCGTTCAGTGTTTTCCGTCAACTCTTTGATGTGATAATTATCAGAGGTACTAAAACGCTCTTGATTGAGGTTCAAAACGACTGTTATCTTTTCCAAAGCAAGGAACAGGGTCAAGAGCGATTACAGGAAAAGATTGCTGATTTGCGCTTGATCTTGTCTATTTTAAAGCTTTTCACTAGCTTTAAAACTTCAGCCAACTTAAAGAATGAGATGGCACGTCTTGTTGAAGATGGAGAAACTGTCGGCATGTTCTTGCGGTTGTATTCCATCTCACACACGGTAGAAGTTGATGGAGAAAAGATCTTTGCCCAATTGAGTTTGATGTATGTGTTGGAGTTTATCACGAACGAGGTGATTGCCACCAAATCTGTGGCCAATGGATTATTTGTTCCTTTGGTGGAGACCCTGATCACCAATCAGATACGGGCTGGAGGAGTTGATATCAGCACTGGAGCCCAGTACCATCGTATATGGACCAATGGGATCTTGCCAATAATTATCATGGTATTGTTCAAGGTCGGTCCTGCTGTGTTTCCCGAGGTCTGTGCTGCATTGCAAGTGGTTGGGAAACAAACGGAGTATTGTATCGAGAGTTGGGCGCGTGATTCGTCGTCGATCCAAATAACCAGTGCCACCGTGGCTGAAACGAGTCAGATTTTGTTGATCTACCAGATCTTGCGATCCATGAACGTTCAAGAGTACTTGAATGCGGGAAACGACGATTTGCGTGATATGCCAATGCTTCCAGGGTTGGATACCGAGTCACGGCGCGATGACTTTATTGATTGTATTAACAATTTGTTAAAGCATCCCAAGTTCTTATCGTCGCGCGTTGCACCGCTGTCTGTTGAAGAGCTGTGGATCATAGAGAAGGGCGGCGACAGCTTTAACAAGTTTGTCAAGGACTTGGTCAATGAGATACGTGGGTTGAAGGACTATCTAGTGTAATAATAGAAATACAATAGCAATAATATACTTAATCAGTAGAGATAAAATAGTTTTTGTTGACTTCTGGTGGAATGGGAGCATCTTCGCTTTTGACATGGGTCAACAAGTTCGAGTTGAACTCGCCAACGTACCCTGGAGATTCGGTCAACGTTGAGTTTTCGATTACTGGCAAGTTATCGTTCTTGATTTCACAGTTGATGAGTTGTTTCCAGCTGTTGTTGCACTTAGCAATGATCAGCAACGTTTCCTGTTGGTTCTTGTATTGGCCGTTAAATGCAAACTTGTTCTGGGGCTTACCGTCCGGTATTTTGTAGTCTCTGAACCATTGACGGGTTGTTTCCAAGAGTCCTGGGCAATGGACATAGATATCGTGGATATCAAAGAGTTTGGCCGCAAGCAGGTCGTTGACGTCAATCACAATGACCTTCCAGTCCAACTCACCGTCGTCAATAAGAGCAATCGAGCCCAAGATCTTGACCTTCTTGACCTGGCCAGTCGCCAATACATCGGCTCCGATCTCGCAGACATCCAAGGGGTCGTTATCGCCAAAGAGATTCAACTCGGCATTCTTGGTGGTAGGATCTTCCCATGTCTGCGGAAACGCTCCGTAGTTGTGGATGTAGCCATGGTTTGGGAACAAGTTTTTCACAAACCGCACCTTGCCCTTCTTGATATCTTGAACAATGGGGTTTCCTGGTGTCTTGGTATCGATTTCGAACTTGGCGTTCGACCAGCGGGGAATCTCGACGACCATATTGGCGGTCTTTGTTTCTGGATCGAAATCGAGCGGCACATCGTGGAACCACGATACGATTTTGCCATTGGCAGCGTTGGTAGCATAGTTTTTGTACGTCAGCGTATACTTGGCACCTTCTTCAACAGCAACAACACCACGTGGCGTCTTGGTAGCAATGCTGCGTGTCAACTGCTGACGTGTGAGCTCGAGACGAGATATAGCAACAGAAGTACGCGACATGGTTCTGATCCACGGAGACATTTGGAGCTAATCTCAACCTTTATATCGTTTCATATTTACCGAGGTTGCGCGGCTCAAGAACCGAGACCCTGGAACTAGAACCCACCCTCAACTACAAAATAGAAAAGAGCGTATCTACAGATCACGTTTGTTAAATATGCATGTAGTTCTATCTATTGCGATGTTTGTAATTGGATGTCTATCGGAGTTGTAATTATTAACACTTCAATAATATGTCAAAAAAAAATCATATTCACTTTTATGTGCGTTTCTTCCAGAACCCCCGCACTAAACGGAAGGTTTCCCAAGGAAAATGATCTTACCGTTTTCGTCAAAAGTAGCATTGTCGTCGCTGACCGAAACCACCTTGGCTAATTCCGTCATCTCAATCAGCGACAAGCCCATCGGATCACGCGGAATCCACACACCTGGACACTTGGCTGAAATGACCGGCATGTCGTACGCATGCTTGTCGTCAGCGGTGTCCGGATCAATGTTGTAGTATGCTGGTAACAACTTCTTGGCTTCCCGGTAGTTCATAAACACATCTGGACGAATGAACCGCACAATGGGGTTGACGTACTTGGTCGTGCTGTAGTCCCTGTCCGCCAACAACGGCGCAAGATCAGCAGACATTGTGCCTCCTTCGATATCAGAAGCCATCTTTTCCTTGTCGGAATCCTGGTGTTCCTTGACGATATGGTGGCGATGCTTGACGTCCAATACTTTGGCCTGGTACTCAGATGGCCCACCAAACGATGGGGTGTTAGAGACTCCGTCCAATGGTTTCATGGCATCGATGGGAACGACGTTCACCAAGTTGTCAAAGGCTTCCGAGATATGAACATGGCAGAACACGGTCGAAACGAGCCCTATCACCTGCAACACGATAGGACCCCAACCTTTTCCCACTGCAAAGATCCCCAACATACAGATCTGCCCCAAGTAAATCCCTGTAAATGTCTGGAAGATCGCAGTGGGGTAGTGAAGGCCTCTGGTGTCGGCGCACTCAACAAAGATGTACGTCAAGTTGTGACAGTAGGTAATGTAAATCAAAAAGTACGCCACAGTAGCAAATAATAAGATCATGGGCGAAATGATACTGTAAGCCAACACAATACAGGCTAAGTTGGTGAAAACAGGGAAAGTAGTACCCCAAGACATCGAGCCCAACCCGCTGAATCTAGCCCATTTTTTTCTTACAGTATTGTCAAGAAGGGCACCCAAGATATAGTACAAGAACAACCCCACGACTTGGAATAACGAGCCTCCGGCCACAGATAACCCTTGCAAAATGATGTACGAGATGTAGAAGTTGGACGATTTGGGCAACCCGTTAGCCAAAATACCCAAGGCCAGTTCGGGCTTCTGAATAATCTGGGTCACCGTTGATGTAGCAGACGAGGCAATTGTTGTAACCAAGAACCCATTAACAATCAAGAACCCAAAGTAAGCCTGCTGAGTAAACAATTCAACGTGTTGTGTGGAAGGAGCACCAGCAACCTTGGCCATGCCCCTGATGAACATCGGTAAGATCATCATTAAGAGCGACAACATGATGGTTGGCAATAAACCGGTGATAATACCTAACAACTGCTTGGGCATTTTCAAGATCCATCTCAACCAATGGAGTTTATTGGTCAAGTACGTGATATTCGAAATAACACCGACAAATGCAACGGGAATAGCCCACAATAAGATCAACGCAACAATCGCAGCAAAGGCAATGGCTCTTCTAGTAATTCTTTCCCACCAAAAGATTCTCAAGTTGGACCACTGGATATGGCTTGGTTCCAATCCTGTGAAAGATGGCTTGACTCTCAATGGGTTATGGTAAATGGTCAGCTGAAAGGCCAATTGTGCATAGTACTGGTTCTCAAACTCGACAAAGAGTGAGTTCTTGGGTCTATTCCTTTTGAATTCCTTTTGCATCTTTCTGATTTCGCGATTGAGCTCAGGAAGTTCTTCCAAACAGTACCTGATGGTGTCGACTTTCTTGGAGAACATCCCGTTGACCTTGTGACGGGGTCTCTTATTTTCAGGAACATAGGCACTGATTTCGTCAACAGGCTCCAAAATCTGGCCCTTTTTGTCAGCCTTCAATTTGTTCTTCATGGCAAGCTTCAACAATTTGTTTTCTGCTATTTCCAAACGGTTAACCATTGCGTCTCTCTGTTTCACCTTGTGTTCCAATTTTCTTGATGTTCTAGCCACGTAAACACGCTTGACACCGTTGAATAACTTGAAGAACTGCTTTTCGTCTAACATCGAGTCTGGAACACACTGGAACAAGACGGTTCTGGAGCTCAATGACTTGGCATACTTGGGGGTAGCCAATGTGGCACATCTCAACGAGTTGTAAAAGAACAATTCACGGTAAAGCACAAAGATGACAGTTCCATAAAAGACCCAGCCAATAAAAACATGAGCGTAGTATCTTTCTTTATGTTTGACGTTAGCAATAGATAATTGATCCAATCCCTTGTTGCCGTTTCCGTTTGCGGCATTGACAGGCAACAAGACCGTCCAAGTCAAGAGACCAAACATAAACACCATCGCCATCACCAAAATATATCTCAAAAAGAAATAACCATCCAAGCCCGCTTGCTGGATGATGAATGAGTGTGGTTTTGTGAGCAAGATATAGATCCACAGAAACGGATCTTTGGGGAGCGGATCAGGTTTCTTTTCTTCAGCCACCAAGTCGAACGATGACTTGGGAGAATAGATACGCTTGAAACGTAACCGGAGAATCAAGAAACACGAAACAAAAATCCCACATAGAACCAAGTTCGCCACCAAAGTGGAGATCACGGCCGATGTCGAAGTAGATGTAGTACTTGAGGCCATCGTGGATGAGGAATATCTTTTTCCTTGAGTGGAAGGAAGTTGTTTTGATTCAATACTCTAGAATTTTTCTTAGTAGTATTTTTTTTATTTTTTATTTTTTTGACGTTTCTTTTCTGATCCAAGCCGTGTCGAATTGCAGCAAGCTGAAACGGGTCACGAATCCTCGATACTTCGATCAAACGGTTAGATCTCGAACCTAGAGGCTGGTTTCTGTTATTCTGATTGTACTGGTAAACCACTCAGTTTGTCTTCTTCGATCTGCTGGTTTGCAACTATTTGTGGGAATGTTTAGTCTTTATGCAACACAATGATCGATGCAGAGAATATTTTTTTTTCGCAAAAAGTGTATAGTTGAAACAATCACTTCAAGTCCGGTCCTTCTATAACCATACCAAACCATTAAAGACTTCTCGAGTACTGAAATATTCTGAAATAATGTATACATTCATGGCTACCAGATACATCACACGAAGCAATGGAAATCTTTGTATGCACATTCACCAAGATATCCAGATTTAAACAATGAAAAGAAAAATGGTTTCGTCATAGCAAAGTTACTTAATAACCCCGGGTGCAGAATGTTGAAATTTTTGATATTTGAAATGTTTACATATTCGTAAAGTATTAATGTGTGATTTTTATTGTGATGTAGTATGAATATAATGGAATGAATGGAAAATACTAAAACCTTTTTGTTACAAAATGTCCATTGTCGCTATAACATAATTCTTGTTTTAATAAAACATCAAATGGCAACTTGGCCGAGTGGTTAAGGCGATTGACTCGAATAAATTCGGGCTATCAATTGGGATTTCCCGCGCAGGTTCGAATCCTGCAGTTGTCGCCATTTCTTTTTTATGATTTTTTTTTTAATATTAATCTGCAGGGCCATCGACCTTCAATATACCTTGAATAATTATCGAATAACATGGCCAAATCACGGCGAATAAAGAAGACAGCGCCGCCTGAAGGGTATGCCAAGGTTGAGCCGACGATTTCCAAGTTTCAGGCACGTTTGAAGGCCGCACAGCTCGGCGAATCGAAAATAAAGCCCCAACAATCACTATGGACCATTATCCAAATCAATCACCAAGTGTCACGGTATGTCTACGAAATGTATTACAAGAGAAAACTCATCTCACAAGAACTCTACGAATGGCTTTTGCGACAGCCGTATACCAATGCTGATTTGATTGCCAAATGGAAGAAGCAAGGCTACGAGAATCTCTGTTGCATCAACTGTATTGTCAAGGACGAAAAGAATCACCACAATGCGTGCATTTGCCGTGTTCCGAAAGCAACACTACAAGAAGACAAACAGGACATCGAGTGTGTGACGTGTGGGTGCCGGGGCTGTTCCAGTATAGATTAATATTAACGGATTTTGATATATAAAAAGAAAAACTAATAATACAATAGCAAGTAACAAGCACTTTCAATCGGTAGAAGGATCAGTATCTGCTTGCTTGAAATCCTTGAGCAAGTTGCGGCTCGAGGTGGCGCTGATCCTCTTGGAAAAGATTGGCGAGTGGTGGGAGTGGTCAAAGTTACGCAAGATCATGTCATCGTCATCATACGAGTTTAATATGGCGTGCGTCACGTTGGGATTAAACTGGCTTGGTATGTTGTTACTGTTATTGGCATGACTGCTGTTGTTGATAAGGGGTGAGTAGTAGAACTCCTCGAGGTACGAAGGTGAGTTCCACAACTTCTTCATGATGGAATTAGTCTGCGGTGTTCTCAAGCTACGCAATGGTGTCTTGGAAATATTGGACTTGGGAGTCCGTTGGAGACTTGATCCGTTCGGCAACTTGTGGAGCGACGAGAGGTGTATGGGAGGAAGCGTGTTTTGAGTACTGTTGAGAAAATGCTGATGATAAATATTGTTGGCCGGAGTCAATGGTTCCAATAGTGGTCCAGTTTCACTGGGGCGGATGGGCGATAATTCCAAGTTCGAATTACAGCTAAATGAGGACGTGTACGTCAAGTTCTTCCCGGCCAAGAGCGGCTTATTGGGCGACTCGCTAATGAGAAAGTATGGCGTATTGGTGATTATGGGTGTTTTTTGGCCAAAAGGTTCACCAAGCCGTTGTTTCTTCATTGGTGGGTCCAATATGTGGGTGATATCTTCGTCGTCGTCTTCATTAGTGTCATTATAGCTGTATTCATTATCATCGTCATCATCGTCATTAATAGAATCATTATGTTTCCTTTTGGTGGTTGTGTTATTGTTGCTGGTATTGGGCATGTTTGGAGAAGAAGGAATGGCATTCATGTTACGGGTTGTTTCCAGGTTTCTGTACTTGCTGTTGGCCAAATTGATTTGGTCCATGACTTCGAGGTACGAGCTTTTCTTGACACTTCTGGACTTGAGAAACTGTTCCTCGTGGCCGTCCTTGATACACCAGAAATGACCCTTGCCATCCTTACTCTTTTCTCCCTTGACAAACGCCTTGTTGAGGGAGAGGTTGTGGCGGATCGAGTTCTGCCAGCCAACTTCTTCACGCTTGTAGTACTTGAACGTGTCAGAGATCCACTGGTAGATCTGCGACAACGGCAACTGTTTGTCTGGATGTGAGAGAATGGATATTCCTATGAGGGTCGCGTATGAGTATGGAGGCTTGTCTTCTGAATCAAGATCAAACGATGTTTCCTTTGATTCTTTCTTGGGTTTTTTTGATTTCTTCTTTGGGGCTGTTTCAGTGAACGATTTAGCGGGCTCGGGATCATCCGACGAGAGGGAGAGAGACGAGCTCGAAGGGTTGATGCACGCTGGCGGTGGCGACAGTAGCAGGATTTTCGTTCTTCTATGGGGCGATGAGAACGCGGGTGAGAGCAACGTTGGCGCTGCGGCCGCAGCAGTATTTGCGGCCGCCGCGGTAGCCGAGGCGGTTAGTGATATGTTGCTGGTAGCCACTTTGGGAGTTTCGAACGCCATGGACTTCTTGCGAAGGGCAAAGATGGTTTCTGGCGGCGTGGTCATTTTTGATTTGTAGTTCTTGGAGGTTGGGGTGTCAGTAAGAGACTTGTCTGACCTGTATTCGCTGTTGCTGTTGAGATGCTCCAAAGGCATTCTATCTGAGAAGATGTTTGACATCGTCACGCACACGAATAGTTGAGGATATTTAGAACTGGATGATGGGATGGAGCTGGATGGATGGGATGGATTACAGTTTATATGGTACAGGTTAAAATTGTGTGGTTTTGGGATTTTTGGGGGGGTTTGTGCGCATCTTATTATATAAGGGATTGAAACGCGGTATCGCGTCTGAAATTCGGACCGCGTCGCTCACGTGGACATTTCATAGCAACCTGTTGTCTGGTGGACAATGTACTACATTATTATTTTACGAGTAATGTTAGGCGTACATGCATCTGGATTAGGGCATTTTATTTAACGGGCGGCGGAGGTGGAATAGGCTGTTTACGTCAAGCAAATGTAAGACATTATTTTGCAAAAAGTTCATCACTAGTTGAACAAGACAAGAGACAAATTGAAAAGATCATGTGGAAAAAGTCATGTGGAAAAATCCATGTGGAAAAATCATGTGGAAAATGTATACCTTGCTTCCTGTACATAATCGGAGGTGAATTTAATCATCATCTTCTTCTTCTTCATGGACGATACTATCCGATCGCTTCTCCGTTTCGTTGCACGCGGGTTCTATCTGACACCGTATGTACTCATTCTTGATGCGGTGCTTCTCCATTCGGTGCTATCCGAAGATGACTTGATTCATCTCCTCAGCATCAAGCGCAAAGAGCTCCGGTCGCTCTGCAACAAGTTGGTTGACGACAAGTTGATGCTGGCACACATCCAGCGAGAAGATAACGGTCAGCAGAGGTTGATTACACGCACGTACTTCTTTATCCACATCACAGAGGCTATTGATGCCATCAAATGGAAGGTCCATTCGATTGTCAACTCGCTCAAGCAGGAAATGTCCCACTACGGGAACCCCCAGGGCTACTTGTGTCCGCGGTGCGGCAAGAAGGTGAGCCAGTTGGATGCGATTTCGATGTTGAACGACTCGAAGACTGATTTTGTATGTGACATGTGTGGCGGGGTACTTGTAGAAGACGATTCGAGCCAGCAGGCGTCGTTGAGACAGGCCAAGTTGGAGCAGTTGATGTTGCAGGTAGATCCTGTGATCGGGTACCTCAAGCGGATCGACGAGTCACACATTGAAGAGAACGACTTTGAAGGAGCGTTGGTCAAGGCCATTCCGGCCCAGTCGACGTCGTTGGGCTCGTACTCTATATCAAGCAAGAACTCGTCGAGGCTGCGCAACAACATGTCGAGCTCGTTGCAGAATGCAGCCTCCAAGGCACAGGCGACGTTGCACGTATCGATCACTGCCAACGACGAGAACTACGAGCGTGAACAGGCTGAAAAGGAAGAGAGAAGAGCCAAGTTGGAACAGAACGCATTGCCTTCGTGGCATTCCAACAGTACCGTTGGCCAGTCTACGTTGGGTAAGGTTGATGATGCGGATGAGACGATGAAGAGCGAGACTGAAGAAGAAGTGAAGCCAGACCTTGTGCTGGACTCAGCCAAGTTTGTGGGCACCACCTCCGAGATCAAGGACAAAGAAGCTCAGGATGCATTACAGGAATACTACGCCAAGTTGGCCGAACAAGATGCTGATGATGACGATGACGATGACGACGATGAGTTTGATGATTTGATCTGAATGACTCACGCGCGGCCTTATCTATTGCATATATACATTCATACTGAAAAATCTGAAAAATCTGCATAACCTGAAAAATTTCAATGTCTAAAGATAACGTAAGTCACTCAGCATTGAACAGAAAGATGGTTCTAACCACAGAAACCCGATCCCTTCAAGTCGTTTATTGCTGGAGGCACGGCTGGTGCCATTGAAGGTGCTGTCACGTACCCGTTTGAGTTTGCCAAAACGAGGCTCCAGCTCGTCGATAAGTCGGCGAAAGCGTCGCGGAACCCGTTGGTGCTTATCTACAACGTGGCCAAGACGAGCGGCGTAGGTTCGTTGTACGTTGGGTGTCCTGCGTTTGTGGTTGGCAACACCGTCAAGGCATCGGTACGGTTTCTAGGCTACGATGCCATCAAGGCAATGTTGTCTGACCATAACGGAAAGCTTTCTGGTCCGCGTGGAATCATTGCTGGGTTGGGCGCAGGGTTGTTGGAGTCGGTGGTTGCTGTGACTCCGTTCGAGGCCATCAAGACTGCGTTGATCGACGACAAGCAGAGCGCCCGGCCCAAGTACCAGAACGGATTGGTTTCGGGTGCCGTGAGGCTCTGTAGAGATATGGGGTTCCGGGGCATATATGCTGGAGTGGTTCCTGTTTCGCTCCGGCAAGCCTCGAACCAGGCCGTGAGATTGGGCTCGTACAATGCCATCAAGTCCATGATCCAACAGGCCCTGCTGCTCAAACCCAACGAACCACTTAGTTCCATGGCAACGTTTGCCGTGGGTTCATTTGCGGGAATCATCACCGTGTACACCACGATGCCCATCGATACTGTCAAGACAAGAATGCAGGCGTTGAACAGTCCGTATACATCGACAATCAACTGTTTTGTCCGGATCTTCAGGGAAGAAGGCTTGCTTACCTTCTGGAAGGGTGCCACGCCGAGATTGGGCCGCTTGGTGTTGAGCGGAGGCATTGTCTTTACCATCTACGAGAAGATGCTTGTTATCTTAAATTAGTAATAAAAAGTTCGAATATAGCATTAGTTATGTGGATGGTCGGTGCTCTCTGTCGCCGACGTGGTGATGGGGGCTCCCGGGGGCAACAAGATGACCTTTTCCATCTGCTTGACCCGGTAGAAGTCCACCACTGATTTGATTGAAATAAAGAGTCCAAACGCAATCAAACCGTAGGCAAAGTATGGCGTGGTGTTCTTATTGGCGAGAAACCCGGGCGCATGCTGCTGGAACAAGCCCGAGTTGTAACTGTCAACAGTTTCACTATGCACAGACGTCGACTTGTTTATGTCGTAATCATTGGGGTTCAGGGGCTCGTACCGGTTAGGCATGCGGTCGGGATGGCCAAAGTTGGACGGCACCAAGCTGTACCCAGTAAAGACAAACGAGATCCCCAAGCCGGCTCTCAGACCTTGTTTGGCCGCGTGTGACGTATGCAAAAGATAACAGAGGACAAAGCCCACGTACTGGAACGCTACCGTCACCAATCCGTTCCACACATAGCTCGCTATGTTACCCACAGGCAAGCCTTCGACAAACACCTCGTCCTCGTACATCGGCGTTATCACCGTTGTTTCCCAGTATTCCGGCGTCGCATCGGCTGCAGCCTCTTCGTACGATGGCGGATGTGTCTCCTGTTCTTGTCTGCTGGCCTCGGTATCGGGCTTGGCCATCAAGTTGCGGAAAACCCCGTCGGTTCCTTGTCCCACAAACCGGCCGGGGCTGTTGGACTGCATTCTTCCGGTGATTATCCCGTTATTGATTCGTTCGTACGTTTTCCTGATGGGAACAAAGTGGTTGAACACGTTAAGAATCCGTTCTCGTGTGGTGAGCCGGCCATGGACCACCTGTTGTTCAAGATCCATCTCCAGCACCGTGCTTCGTCCTTCAACCATGCTTGACTCACTTGTCCTGCCACCAACAGCCGCTGCAGGTGCATCTATGCTGTTTGTATCTGAATCACCCAGCTCCAACAAACGGTTCTCTTCCACATTCATCTGCTTCTTCGGTTAGTAATCGGAAATGAAAGGTAACCAACACGGTGGCAACTGTGTGTGTGTGTTGTTTTAGGGAAACACAACGGGAAGCCCGGTACACGTTCAACGTCGCAACATTGGCCACATCATACTCAGTACATACTCTCAAATTCTCATCCATTTGTCGTGTTCGTTTAAAACAAACCACAATTTTGGCTTGTGTATATATTTAGCTCCAGGTGGAAAGGTAACACAAAACAGCTTTGCATGCAGGGCACCCGAACCAAACAGGAAACTCGGCAGACTGCGCCGCAAGTCCGGGTCTGAAGGTCCCTGCCTTTGAAATACTTTCTACCTACAGCTGATTTTAGATAAAAAACCAGCAAATTCTCAATTGCTTGAATTCTTTTATTTCGCAGCCATCAAACATAACCTGTTCTAGCGTGGCAACTTGATAGATACATAAAACCGGCCCTGCACTGGATCATGGTGGTACCTCACCCGCTTTACTGGCGCAGGTGGTGGACGTACGTAGTTTGGATTCTTTACCTGTGACTTGTTCACCATCACTTCGGCATACTCGTAGATATCAGGAACCCCCAAATCAACCGCACCAGGCAATACGCTCGATGGCGCAGGCGTGCGGAACGTCTTGGGCATGTCCGACAAATCAGGCAACACAAGCCCGCCTCTGCCGGTATGGAACGCCTGTCTTCTCGATGTCGTACCTCTCCCAGTATTCGTCATCGCAAGCAGATCTTCGTTATAGTTATGTCTCCTCTTCCGACGACTCTCCCTCTCGATTTCTTTATCAAGTCTTTCTACCTCAGACTGCGTCAACTTCACCAACGAAGGCGTATAGTCAGAGACATTCGACGGGTTCCGAAGAATAGAAAAGAAATCGTCCACAAGATGCGAATCTGGCGCAGCCAACCTCAACGATGGCAACAAATGGTTCTTGATCTCGTCCTCACGAACGGGACTCCCATCAAAACTGAAACCAACCAACGCCAACGCCCGATGATAATACTGCGTCTGTTCCCGAATTGTATGCGCAATGGCAGTGGTAAACTCACCAGGCAAACTCAACTCGTCACACATACATATCGCAAACTCTTCCGGATCATTATCCTCAAAATTCAATATATCCCACTCAAACTGATCCGTAAGTTGCGTATTGTTGATCGTGATATCAATCTTTATTGGAATCCGTAACTCGCCCATCGTATTGACTGGTCTCGCCAGATATTCATGGATTTGTTCCTGGATCGACAGCAACACCGTTTCATGAAACGACTTGGGAATAAACTTATAGTCATCAATCAATTGCCGTGAAAAGTTCTCAAGTGACATTATCCCTTCATTCAAGTCCCACAAGAAGGTATCGCGCAATCTAAACCGGTCTCTTTCCAAGTCAAATTCTAACCTGATTGGTACCAAGTTCTGCGGCTTGTCGCTGTTTTTCCGAACAGTATCACTAATCACCCTATCGGGTAAATCTTTTTCTGGTAACAAAAGCTTGGTGTTGACGTTCGTGATCCCATTACCGTATCCCTGGTACCCTTCGCCCCATATACTGTTATTGTATTGTCCTTTGTTGGAAATATTAATAGCATTCATTCTTAACTGCTTGATGTGGTTGTACGACGTCATGTCCTTGGTAAGTCTCTCCATAAGACCTTTGTTGTTTTTGGCTTGAGCTGACAACTTCTCAATAAACTTGGAATCCTTCAGGATCAATGACTCGTATTTCTTGATATCGTTTGATACTACTTTGTTTTCCAGGATCAACTTTTCTGACCACTCGTTTACACTCGACATGCTTCGCATTGGTACCCGGTTAGCTATCTCACTGGTCACCTTAAGTCCAACAGGAGATTCCTTACGAAAGTTGGGAAGAGTTGCAAGTGCCTTTGCCAGTGCATCTGGTCTATATGCGCTCTCGAATTGCTGCTGGGCAACCAAGCTTGGATTAATCTGGGGAGGTGGAGGCGGTGGAGGCTGAAGGTTTTGTGCTGGAGGAACAGGAACAGGAACTTGTGGATTCATTGGAACCGGGCCTTGTTGATGCTGAGGGATTTGGTGATGGTTTGGTAGTTTCTGCTGCTGTGGGTGCTGTTGCTGCGGATGCTGTGGGTGCTGTGGGTGCTGTGGGTGTTGTTGCGGATGTTGATGCTGCATCTGTACTAGATGCGGCTGTGGTGGAGATTGATGAGGAAGTTTTTGATGTGGTATCTGTTGGTACCTTGGAGGCATAGCACCTATGTTCTGCGGCACAGTGTTGCCTGGTATGGGCTGGGGCACATGTTGATGTGGTATTTGTTGGTTTAATGCACGGTTCATGATAGGTTGTTGTGTCGGAATCGGCTGCATCTGCAGTGGTACCTGTTGTTGTTGTGGTGGTGGCGGTGGACCTTGATGAATGCCTTGCTGTTGTAATGCTTGTTGTCTTTGGAGATAATTTCTCATCAATTCCTGGAACTGTGGGCGACTCTTCAATTGTTGTAGTTGCTGAGGGGGTAAACTGGCAAGAAACTGCGGAGTTAGCACTGGAAGCGCTTTTTGTTGTCCCTGCTGCGGTTGTGGTTGTGGTTGTGGTGGTTGTTGCTGCTGTTGCTGCTGTTGGAATGTTCTCATCTGATTGGCCCCGTTATTGGGCTGTTGATGCTGATTGAAGTTCATTGTCAACCACTCACGTACGTTTGGAAAAGTTGTTTATTTCATTTCATTTCATTTTTCCAATCATAAAATTTTTGGTAATAAGCACGACTATATATATATATATACTAGTTAGCCATAAAGTCAAAGATGGATCCCATATTCACGTATCTTCTACCGCAGTCGGCCAAATACTTCTGGACCACCTCTTGACAATGGCCAAACATTTCACGGTTTTGTTCGGCCAATGCCTCGACCTTTCGAGAATCCAACTTGGGCTGGTTTGTATCGTGGATAGGTCTCAAGACATTCTTCTTGGCCTTGTCAACATCAAACACCGACTGGAAATAAAGCAACTGGTTGTAAAGTGCTTTGTCGCTATACTTGTACCTCATGATACCCTTACATCCATGGGCCTTGCCTGAAATACCGATACATCGCTTACCGTAGACCGAGATTTGTCTCGTGGTGATTCCACACGCAGCATCATCACAGACAACCCACCCGGCGTAGTAGAGCGCAATGTGGTTTCGTATGGTGGCTTCCAACTGTGCAGTGAGCTTCAAAAGCGGAAAGTTGTAGCTACACTTGGAACAGCTCACACCATTATAAGCAACACCATAGTCAGCAGAACCAAGAATGCCCCCAAATCTAAACTTGTTTCCACACCGACAACTCAATACCAAGAAACTCGACTGCCTGAACCGTTCTGTATCACTTATGTTGGACTCAAGCGGCGCAATCTCGCCTCCAGCATCCTTATACTTCACTCGCAAAGAATACTTTTTGCTATCGATCCCCAACGATGTTGCAACCCTCATCAAATCAACTCCATCTATCCTTTCCAATAATCTTTCAACGGGTGCATATATTTGCTTCTCCAAGTAATATGAAGGATCTGGCTTCAATCCAGTTTTGTTGTTGATCAAATCTTGAACAGCTCTAGCTCTATCAGCCGTGTTGGACTTGTCTTGGTCGTTTTCAGGTGCCGTAATCACATATGTAATGACGCTTCCTGCTTTGACAACCTTTCCACTAGCTCTTAACTTAAGTGCAACCTGAACCGGTGGCATCGTCTTTCCGTTAGGATAATTGTTAGGATCCTTAGACAATTTGGTGTTGATTCTGTATTTATCAACAGCAATACCATTATCTTTGATCTTTTGGGTCATGTCTTCCAAGTACTGGTAGACTTCACTCAATGCATCTTCAGGATCCAACTCCGACAACACCTTCAACAACACAAACGTCGAGATATCTTTGGAAAGCTGACAAAATTCACGACGTCTCATATCTAAACCCTTCACCTCCAAGGATGTAACCACTTCACCAGTAGTCTTGTCGATCGAAGCGTTCATAGCGGCGTACTTTTTCTTGGTATGAAGTAATAATCTTTTGAATAAGTTATCAATATCAATTTCCAAAAGTTTGTAACGCTCATTTACCTGAACCTTAAACTCTTCCCCTATCTTGATAGCCTCTTGGTAATCCTGAACACCTGTGTCAATCATAACCGAATCGGTGTCACCGTACACAACTCGTAAACCTACTGATTCAGCCAATTGTCTTGTATCCATCAAGATTTCTCTACCTTTGTTGGTAACCAACATTGCCAATGGTTTGGCGTAGAATCTCGAATTAACAAACCCCAAACAACCATACATGGAGTTGGCAGTCAACTTCAAAGCCTGTTGCTTGATATCATATTGGGCTCTTTGAAAGGGAGTATTTTTGGGATCCTTCAACAACTTCTTAACCTCCCGACGACGCGACACCAATGTGTTCAACAATCTAGGCAAGACCCCCGGAGCAGAATCCTTTTCCGGGATCACAGGCATGTCTTTGTCTTCATCCAAAGTTCTGTTGAACGCATCTCTATTAACAGTGGTAAAACAGATGTTGAACTCTTGAATAATACTGGGGTAAAGCGAATTGAAATCCATAACCAAAATGTAATTCTTGTGTAAACCCTTTTCTGGCTCAAACACCAACCCACCTTGATACTTTGGTTTCTTGTTTGAAGTGGCTGTGGTAGCATCTTCCTCGGTAGCTTCAATTTTAGCTTGTTGTTGGTGACTGGTGTTCTTATGGTACATATCCTCTTTATCAGGGACAATGTAGTTGTTTCTGGTAAATTCATGCAACAAGATAAACTCGTTTCTACCAGCTCTTGTACCACTCAAGGTATGGGACCATGCGTTACCGGCGATATTCGTCAATTGTTTTGTCAACGATAATATTTGGATTGCAAACGCAATTTCCGCCGTAATCTTGACATTCTTGGCGTTCTCCTTAAGTGCTAAGAGGAAGAACAAGGCATCTTCAGAATACTTGGGGTCCTGGAAATTGATTTCCATTGCAACTTGTTTTTTGTTGCATACAACCTCGTACATTTCACTAAGATCCCACGACTGACACTTGGTGGTTAACGACTGACCCATTTCGTTGGCAATATCACACAACAATCTTCCTTGAAATATTTCTCTGACATGAAGATTTCCAAACCCACCAGATGATCTTTTGAACTTTTCGGGCCATGTCTTTCTGTTACGACGCCCAAAAGTCGACCAGGTGGTCACTTTCAAATCGTACATCCGATGTACCAACACATCGAGCGATATATTCTCCAATCTGTGACCAATGAATACGTCAGGATCATGTTGTTTGACCAATGCTGCAAGACAATTCAACAAGACTTTTTCGTTGGGACAGATACGAAGATTGAAGTTCTGTTTCTGAGCCATTGGACTTAATGACGGAGGAGCAGAAACTGATCCAACAGGGCGTACCAAGGTAATTATTTCGTTTGGCTCAAGTGTATCGGCAATTGGAGCATCCTGAGGAACGTCGTAGAACGTGGCGAGCGAAACCGAAACCACTTCTTGTTTGTTCTGCTTTACGTTCATCAATGTCTGGACTGAAATGGACGTTAAGGTTAATGATGGTGGTGGTGGTGCCTTGACAATGGGTGTGATTTGTGTTGGCACGTCAACAGCGACTTCAACTTGACAATGACTTGAATTTTGAATAGCATTGAAGTCACCGTTGGAGATTTCTAACCAACAAGGCCCCATGATATTTCTCTGTAAAACAAACGCTTCAAAGAGAGATGTATTGGTACCAAAGACTTGAGTGAATGTTTGGCCCTCCAAATTTGAAGGCATAACCATCAGGCTGTTCTTTGGTGTTTTAAATGGTAGCAACACCTTCAAGTATTCTGTTTCTTTGGGAATACCGGGGAATTCAAATGCATACTTCATGGTTTGTGGTTTTGCCTTTAATTGGTCCAAATCGTAATTCTTCATCAAGAGAGGAGCGATTTCCTGGTGGACGTCAAGGGCATTAACAGGGTCACTTTCATCTTCGTCGTCGCCTACCATTCTGAATTTCCGAGGAAGAAAGTATAATTCACGAGCCATACCCCTGACTTGAACCACTCCCGACACGAGTTTGTTTTCACGGGTAAGAATCTTGCCAAAAAGAAGCAACGAAGAGTCGATTTCACAGTAATCAAGCCAGAACATCTTGAACGAAGAATCAGAGTCAACCACCGACTCTTGTTCCAATTTCTCTGTATGGGTGACAATCGTTTGAGAAGTGGGTCTTGATGGTGAAGATGGGATCTCGTTTTTCTTGATGGAAGAAAAGTTTGCAACAGATTTGTTTGGTGCAGCAGCTCTTGGCCTTCTTGTAACCACTACTTCATCTTCGGACTCGTCGTCGGATCCGTGAACTTCTTGAACTTCTTGCTCTTTTGGCTGTTCTGGCTCTATTGGTTCTTCTGGTTCTTCTGGTTCTTCTGGTTCTTCATGCTGCTTGTTGAATTCTTGTATAAGTGGTTGGTCTAAATCAACAGAATCTTCTATCTTTATCTTTTGTTTCTTTGTGGAGGTGGAGAAATTGAAGGTGGATTTTATCTTTTTCTTAGGGTTGGTAGAGGATTGGCCAAACGGGGTTTTCTTTTGTCTTTTCACGGGTACATTATCGTTAAAGTCGTCAAGAATATCGTCGATGTTGGCACTGACCTGTGGTTTCTGTACTGGAACCGTGGCAGAGGTGGGTTTGAAGAAGGAGTGGATCTGGGCTGTCTTGGCCACCTTGATTGGTTTGGTGTTCTTTTTGCGTTTCTTTGTTGGGGCATCTTCTTCGTCTGAGTAGTAGTTTGGACGGGTACTATCGTCCCATTCATCGGCCCCGTTGTCGACGTATCCTTCGCCGTCGTCGTCCACAATGAAATCGTCGTTCATGAGCTGGTCGCGTTTGTGTTGACGGTACGTATCTTCGTCAACCTCGTCGTAGATTTCTGTGTTTGCATCATGGCTGTACTTGACACTGGACCCAGCTTTACGGGCTGCACGGAGTTCGCTGAGCTTGTCACGTCTGGCTTTGGACAGCATGAAGAAGAAGAGGTGTACGCGTTTTTCAGACGCGTTCCAAAAATTTAAAACGTACAAGTGACGAACAAAGTTAGAAATAACAGTAATAAAAGTGAGGTAGAAACTGATGGTGGATTTAGAATGTTAATATAGTTAACGTAGAAAGTGTTATAGTGAATGTAGACAATTTGGACAATTTAGACAATGTAGTGAATGTAGTGAATGGACAATGAGTAGAAAAGTGTATGCTAAGCCAAGTAGGCACAAATAGGTTCGCACCATGTCATTTGCCAACTACGATGCTGAAGCACAGGTTGGCGTTCAAGACAAAGCTTCGAGCGAGTTGGAAGTGATTATCGCCAACACAGCGACACAGCTCCAGAGTTTTGGGAGCATGGTGTCGCAGTTTGACCGGCAACGGCGGATGGTGGGGTCAAAACGGGATAGCGTCGAGTTGCGGGACGACGTCGATACGCTCGGCCACAAGATTGAAGATATGGCGCGTGGGATCGAGCAGCTTGTACGGTCGATATCGCTGGTTCAGAGTGTGGATCGACACGGCGTGATTAAGGACCGGCTTGTTGGCGAGTTCTACGAGCTCCACGACCGGTTCCAGCGGGCGTTGCGGCAGTATACCGAACGAAAGAAGGTGGTGCCCATCAGAGCACACGTAGAGACACAGTCAGCGACAGATATAGAGACAGAGACAGAAATTACGCCATTGTTACAAACACAGGTGCAGGGGTTGGACGAGTCGGAATTGCAGTACCATGTGATGATGACTGAGGAACGGAACCGGGAGATCGAACAGGTGGCACAAGGTATCACCGAAGTGAACGCTATTTTCAAGGACTTGGGCCAGTTGGTCTCACAGCAAGGCGAAAGCTTGGATACTATTGAGGACAATGTGCTCCAGCTCCACGAAAATACACGGCTGGCTGACCGCGAGCTTACCAAGGCAAACGAGTACCAGAAACAACGCGGGAAATGGAGCTGTATTGTTCTTGTAGCAGCGACCGTGTTTCTCTTGATCATCGTGTTGGCTGTTGTTAGTTAAACGTATAATCATAATCCTAATCTAATCCTAATCCTATCCCTAATCCTAATCCTAATCCTAATCCAACTCAAAGTCGTCCTCGTCCTCGTCTGGTGTTTCTGCGCCGTCGCTGTCGCTGTATGCCGCGTATGTTGTTGATGCGCCGGTTGATTCTCGAATATGATCATCCGAAAGCTCACCCGCTTCATAAACATCAGCATACTGGACATTGGCTTGTTTCATCTTGAGGAGCTGGAGACGACAGAGATCCGCTCCACGCAGCAACGCGGCCTCCGTGGCTTCCAAGATCTTTTCCTTATTGTTGATAACCGCAAACGTGGCACCCGTAAGTGCACCCACACACACTGCGATCTTGACTGACACTGGTACTTGGCTGTTAGACTCGCTCGGCATTCAAGGATGTTGATACGTACATAAAAAGGGCATGGATAAATAGGAGTTCCAATCACAGAAATAATATGCACTCTATCCGCGCAACTTACGTCAGACGCATCGTATTGTTCAGCAATGACTCAGTTGGACATAAATACCTAAGCCATCGCCGAAAATTCTTGCTTGTAGTTAACCATGGTTGTTATTGAACGAGAGTTGTCGGATAGCGAGCAATTCTACCGTATGCGTACGGCAGCCAATGTCTATTCCAACTTCCAGATTACGGCCACGTACTCGCACGCCATTAGCGACCTCGGTCTTTTGTATAAAGCCGTACGCAAGACGGTGTTGGATTACCACATCAATGTTTGCGACGTTGTGTGGGATAATGATACCAACAGGTACATGTACAAACCGCTCGAAAGCGTACTTTTGGGCGATATCGTGCTGTTTCTTCCCGCATCACAGTACTTGACTGACGGCACCATCAACGAATCATATATGAAACACATCAACACCATCTCGTTCGTTCATGGCGCTGGTAAACCGTTGGTCAAACTCGTATGTATTGGATCACATACAATTTCAGCAGTGTTTGAACACACCATCGCCGACGGTGTCGTGGGATACCTCATGCACAATATTCTCTTGGACAACTTTGCGTACGTCTCGGATCCAGCAAACGACGCGGAATTCAACCTGAAATACGGTTCTTTGGACAACCAAACACTTGGCTTGGACTCGCCAGTGTTTGTTTTGGCGAGAGACTTGTCTCGTCTCCACAACTCGTTGCCTCCACCCATCGACCCGTTTGTGGAAAACTACAACTTGCCTTTATCGGACGATCCCAACCACCACACCAAGTGTCCACCTAAAGGATTCGACAAGTGGCCTGGCCGCTACCCGAGCACACACGGCAACACCATTGCGTTCAAGTTGATCAACTTGACTCCGGAAGAAACCAGACGCATCACGGCCGTTTGTAAGCAACACGGCGCCCGGGCGTCGGCGTACCTTGAGATCGTGTTCTCGTACACCACACAACCCATTGTGGGCTACGACCACTACATCTCCAATAAGGTGGCCGTGGCTATTCGCCGGTACTTCAATGTCAATACTGCTCCGCCAGAATACCGCGACATCTTTAGAGAAAAGTACCATATCTTAGGCTCGCTGGCCCTCGCAGCACTGTCGACGTACCCACCAGTCCGTCAGTTCTCGTGGGACCTTGTGAAATTGGCAAGTGACCGTATTGCAGACGCTACGTTCAATACTCGGATCCTCAACTTGCTCAAGCCCGTGATCGATGCGTACAAACTGGGTGCAAATAGCGAATTTTTCACCAACCAGTTGGGCAAGCCAACTGTGGACACACTCAAGCTTTCGAACTTGGGAATGGTCAAGTTTCCAGTCCATGGCAACATGACAGTAACAAACTTGGTGTTTTCGCAAGACATGACGGGGTCTGCGAGTGACTTTGTTGTCGATGTGATTGCAACCGAACGTGGTGGACTCAATCTCGTTGTTAGTTACCACGACGACTCGTTTGATGATGGGCCTTATGAGAACTACGACGAGTTCATCGCCAAGTACAAGGAAAACTTGCTCAAATTTGTTTCTGCCGAGTACGCCAAATTGTAGAATTAAAAATGATAGAAATCGCAACACGTGAAATACTTAAATAAACTTGTTATCTTATCAATAATGTTTGACACGCTACCGGAGCCGGTGCGGAACCAAAGCACAGGATCCTGGCTCAATCAGGAACATATCAACGAGGTCAAACGGTTCAATGATTTCCGTACGGTGGACTGGGTTCAGAACGAGTTGGACGAACATAAACGAAGGCTCATCAAGAACAAACACATCGTGAGCAGAACCGCTTCCTTAAAGGACGTCTTTTTATCTCTCTGTCAGAACTGGTTGGTCCTTTCCTTTATTGGAATCACCATTGGCTTGATTGCAGGCATCCTTAACATCATCACAGCATGGCTCGCCAATATCCGTTTTGGTCACTGCTCCCACAACTTTTACCTCAACAAGTCCTTCTGTTGCTGGGGCCAAAGCGAAGACTTGTGTGAAAACTGGATCGAATGGTCCCCATACTCCTTTCTAAACTACGTGCTTTATATGTTGATCTCGGTCTTGTTTGCATATATCGCTGCTATCCTTGTCAAATACTACGCTCCTTCAGCAGCAGGCTCAGGAATCTCCGAAATCAAATGCATTGTTTCAGGGTTTGCCATGGAGGGGTTCTTGGGATGGGCCACTTTGCTCATCAAAAGCTTGGGCTTGCCTCTAGCCATCGCTTCGGGCCTTTCGGTGGGTAAAGAGGGACCCAGTGTCCACTATGCCGTTTGTGTGGGCAACTCCATTGCCAAACTCTTTCCCAAGTACCGCAAGAGTGCATTGAAGGCAAGAGAATTCTTGACTGCAGCTTCTGCAGCAGGTGTGGCTGTGGCCTTTGGTTCGCCAATGGGTGGAGTCTTGTTCTCCATCGAAGAAATATCGTCGGTGTTTCAGCTCTCGACAGTATGGAAATCATACTTTTGCTCCTTGGTGGCAGTGTCCACATTGGCAGCAATGAACCCGTTCAGAACAGGACAATTGGTTCTCTTTGAGGTCACTTACGACACAACTTGGCACTATTTTGACATTCCGCTCTATATCTTGATTGGAGCGTTTGGCGGTGTTTATGGCATTGTTGTCTCCAAACTTAACATAAAAGTGGTCTCCTTTAGAAAAAGATACTTGGCCAATCATGCAATCCGTGAAGTCTTGATCCTTTCGTTGCTCACAGTCAGTTTTTGTTACTTTAACGAGTACCTCAGACTCGACATGACTGAAGCAATGCAAATACTCTTCCGTGAATGTGGAGCAACTTTCGAACATCCAATATGCGATCCAGCTTCACGAAAAGCCGTCATCATCTCCTCGCTTTTGTTTGCTACCTTGGCACGGATGGCCTTGACCATCCTTACGTACGGCTGCAAGGTTCCAGCAGGCATTTTTGTTCCTTCGATGGCTGCAGGGGCCACTTTTGGCCGCGCACTCGGGGTTTTGATGGACTATTTCTACCAGAACCACCCTGAATCGCGTCTTTTTGCTGTCTGTTCCGCTAATAATGACAAGTGTATTATTCCCGGCACTTATGCGTTTCTCGGTGCTGCAGCTGCTCTTAGTGGTATCACACATCTCACAGTTACTGTGGTGATTATTATGTTTGAATTGACTGGTGCGCTTCGTTTCATTATCCCCACCATGATAGTTGTTGCCATCACCAAAAGCATAAACGATAAATGGGGCAAGGGAGGCATTGCTGACCAGATGATAAAGTTCAATGGATTACCGTTTATTGATACCAAGGAAGAATTTCATTTCGGTACCACAGTCGAAAGTGCCATGTCTACCGTCGTTGTAATGTTTCCTGTCAGTGAATTTGATGCGATTTCTATCAAACAATTGCGCTCCATATTGGAAAAGACCAGTTTCCGTGGGTTTCCTCTCGTCGAATCATCCATGAATCCACGAATCGTCGGCTTTGTTTCACGACACGAGATTGAGTACATGTTGCAGAACTGCAACGGGATAGCAGATAAAACCAAGTGTAACTTCACTGAAATTCCAATGAGAAATGCCATTGATTTAAAAGCAACTGTCAACCGGGCACCATTATCGGTTAACGTACAAACTTCGTTGGAATACGTCCTTGAAATCTTTGTCAAATTGGGCCCGAGAGTGATTCTTGTTGAAAACGATGGGATTCTCCATGGGATCATAACAAGAAAAGATGTATTACGATACGAATATACCGTGCATTCACATAAAGATAACGAACAAGTAGCTCAAGACGGTGCCTTTGAAGCCAAGATATGGGAAATAATGAATCACTTTACGATCTCAGCCAGGAAGAACTTGGGAAAATTACTATACAATGATGCTAATAGATTTTTATAGACTTCTAGTTGTCTTTCCATTTGCCATGATCCTTATAGTTGGAGTATAGCGTCTTATAGTATGTTTTTCCTGGGATATCCAACGAGGCATTAACGAGCTGCAACTCAGTCTGTGACATCACGTTAAACACACTATAAATCCCGGTAATTATTTCGTCGTTGACTATGGCCTGGAAATTGAACTTCAAATTGAAATAGATATAGTTGATCAAAAGAACTGGCAAGTGCTTTCTCAAGGCTCTCTTAATCAATGCGGCAGTTGTATTGAGGGAGTTGGTATCGCGAGACGAGATGTTTGGTGGTTCACACAAGTTACTCAACAAACGAGAGAATGCGACAGCAGCCTCCTTATCGGTGGTTAACTGTCTCCGTTCTGCACATGACAATGGCCTCAAGAGTGAAACAAATGCATTGATAATAAGATGGTGGCGGGTACTGAGCTTGTATCTGTGGAAGAGCAAAATGTGCGAGAGCACCTGGCACGTTTCAACATACGCCTCGGTGGTGTTTTCGCTAATGAATTCGAGCCTATTGGCAGATTTTGAGACGAATGTGATGACAGTCTCAAGCGAATATTGGTCAAAGAGCCATGTTTGGTTACTCAATGCATTTTTCAAAGTTCTCAGTATTATAACGAATGATTCAACACCAAATATATGTATATGGGACAATATTTGCGATAAAAAGTGCACCACCATCCGCCTATTCTGATTCTTTGACGTTGCTGAGATGAATGCTGCCGCCATCTTGACAAAAACCTGGATATTTGAAGCAGAGGAGTCGGCAAAGGAAGCCAAGACAAACATGAAGGAGCTTTCAAAGTCTTTTGATTGGGATAACCTATTCAAATACTGTGCAAGTTCATGGGAAAGATCTAAGCCATAAGATGTTTCCAACGCAAAACATAAACTCAAAATAAATACCAGATCCTGGGAACTGCTTCTCTCTGATACAACCTTGAATACGTTTTGGTGGACCTGGGATATCTCGGGGGTCTTTTCGAGAAGTGCAAGCCTCTTGCCCAAAGATCTCACTGATTTATCGACTCCTTCAGTCTTTGTATTTGATGATTTCAAAATCCAGTTGATAGCTTCAAAATTCAAGGTTTTGGATTTAACCAAATACTCCAACGTGGAATCTAATGCGGAAGTATAGTATTGGTCAAGACCATCAATGGGTTCTTGGACACAGGATGTAAGGATATGGGCAACCTCAAAATATGCTGAAAGTTTATTTTCGGCCTTGTAGGAAGTAAAGAAGGTGACTAATTGCTCAATGACCTTGTCGATATACAACTGGTTCTCGGTGTTTCCCTGGTTCAAATGAGCCATGAGGATTTTCTTGGTGATTTCAAATGATACAGATTTGGAGACTGGGGTAGATGTTTCCAAGAGCTTTATCAATGGAATCAAATCAGTTTCCAAAATTGATTTAAATGAAGGTTGGATCAACATGTGGAGAATAGACTTTCTTGCACTTAAATTGACGCCTTTATTCTTTGTTTGAATGGCCTTTTCGTAGAGCAAATCAAGTACTTTCTTTCTGGTTAATTTACCGTAGCACTGGATAGGAATTAGTTCCACTATTTGGGAAGTTTGGTCGTTCAAGTGGTCGTTTATGTAAAATATCACCCCATTGATCAATTGTTGTTGCTCATAAATGAGTTCAGCATTCTTGAAGTAATCAAGAAGTTGTTCTGTCTTGAGCGTCTCAAACATCAAGACAACAAAGGAAGCAATCTGCTCTCTGGAAAAGAAGTTGTTGATAATAATGACCCATCTTTCAAGAACAACTGTGATTTCTTTGGTATTTTTATGGAGGAATTTAAGAAACTGGTCCTGGTACTTTGAATGAAAGTTGTCGGAGCGTTCAAGCTCTATTAACCGGAAGATACTGTAGTAATAGTACTTGTTGGGTGTTTCTTTAAACTTGGACAGTTTCAAATCCAAAATATCTCCATTCAAGATAAGAATGTAGTAGTTGAGTTCCCATTCCAACTCATTGTGTTTGGCAAAGAAGGCTCTGTTGCTCAAAATAATTGGTTTGATAGCATCTCTCTTGGTCGAAGGACATGCAAGAAGGCCCTGGATTCCAGCCAATATTAAGTAAGGATTTTGCAACAAGAACAATTCGGTGAAAAGCTTGATTAGTTGATTGGAAGAGAAAGAATTGACACTGTCAGCGACCAACTTGATGAACCCGGAACTTTTCCAAATGGCGTCCTTATCGATGGCAGCTGGCCAGACCTTGACGATGAATTCATGCAATTCTCTTCCCTTCGAAAATGCCTCAATAATGCTATGCCCAATATCAAGGCGTTGTTGCCTGTCAGTAGATCCAGATAACAAATCAAAGATGGCTGGTGCATTATCCATGGCCACTTCAATGTCCAAGTTGAATAAGTAAAGCACCAAGTTCCAGTTGACTTGACTCTTTTCCACAACCTCCTTGGTATACATGGACCTGAAAAAATCATTCGACAATGTCTTGTTCACACGGGCAAGAATAGAAAGTAACTGTTCTGATAGATTGTTGAATTTTGGTGTATCGGTGATAGCGATGTATAGTTGTTCACAGGCAGAGATATCGGCGTTCATATGATTGATGGCAACTTCAAAAAAGTACAGCACTGCTTCAGTACTGATTCGGTCCAACTTTGAAGAAAGTAAAGTGTCGATATTGGCCTTGAAGTAGACAAGACAGTCGTCAGCAAAGAGTCTTTCTATCAATACTTGGGATAAAATAGGCGATTCCACGGTGGACAAGTACTGTAAAAGTGAAGGAACACAATCCTGGATGAACCTGCTGTACGATTTCTTTGAGTTGTTACTAGACAAGTTGGGCAACTTGTATATATCGGTAATGGCGATGATCCAAGTGTCATGGGGACCAGCAAATTTCCCAGAAACAAGGGCTGACGTAAATGAAGCCAACAATGCAATTGAGAGTGTGTCATCGACATCTATGTGTGTATCTCTTCTTACCAAGTTGACTAGATCCAAGAGCGTATCATCAAGAGGGGTTGCACCAACGTTGAAGATTGAGATCAAGAAGTCAACAAAACGTACTCTTTTAAACATCTTGCTGCGTGTGTTGGCATCAATTCTCTTCCATACTTTGATACAGAGGGCCCATGTCTCTGGGTCGTGCTTCCATTTCTTAAAGGTAGAATTGTCATTGAATCTATCACACAAAAGATCAAGCACGAACTCGTTCTTATTTGGCAAATAAGTGTCGATACGATTGTCCAATAACTTGTTTGCTCTATCGACAATCTCGGCCAATGGACTCTTTGACCTAAGGAATTTAGTGATCTCGGCAGACATGATTGTTGGAATATATAAAGTCATCCCGCGAAAATTTGAGATGAGGATGAGGTACAATGCGGGAAACAAGAGATGGAGAAACGAGGACCACGAGATGGTTGATAGGTGCTAGTTACACAGTTATTATAATTATTTTGTTGTCTACGATCCAATTAATGGGTCTTTATGTAATTTTCTTTTCTATTACCGTTGTATTATTGTTACTATACACCTAGATCAACAAAGTTTCAATCTTGTCCTTGATACCGTAGATTTGGTTCTTGATGGACGAAGCGTCGTTGGAGGTAACAGAAGCAGCGATGACTGGTCTAGAAACACCACAAGCTCTTCCTAAAGCAGCCTTGGATGGAACAAAGACGTAAGGCACGTTCTTGTCTTCACACAACAATGGCAAGTGCAACAAGATTTCAATAGGCTCGGTGTCAGCAGCCATGATGATGAATTCAGAGATACCTCTGTTCAAAGTCTTGGTGGCTTCGTTGGCACCCTTCTTTAATTGTCTCAAGTTCTGAGATTGCTGAACAACATCCAAGATTTGTTGAGTCAAAGCAGAGTCAGCCAATGGGAAAGCCTTTGGGTTTGGAGCAGACATTATTCGTGAGATGATTGGTAATTTAATATGAGGGGAGGTTCCTTGCAATAGCTCACCAGTAGATAAAGAAAATGAATCTCAACTATGATTGAAACTTTTGCGAGGCCATCGGAGGACCTGGTGCAAGTGACACAAAAAAAAATTAAAAAAAAAATAGTTAGTGCCCAGATATACCCTACTAACTTGTATCTGAACGTTGTGCTCTAGGTACTTTTCAGTACACGCGCCAATTCGATCAACGAAATTCATCCAAAAGTTTGCGTCCTCCTTTAATTTCTCTTATCTAACTGTACTCCTTCATCAATCCATCAATAATGTCCGACTTATGGTATGTACAAATAGTTTGATTTGATGGTCTTTTAATACTATTCATTTTTGAAAGATGATTGACTTGTCAATGCCAACGAGAAGGATGTTACCTCCCAGCTACGCCTCGTCTCGCCTCGTGTTACTCTTCTTCTTCTTCTACTAACACTCCAACCAGCCCAGTTTACGCTCCATTCTTTGGTTCCATTGGATGTGCTGCTGCTATCGTTCTTACCTGCTTTGGTGCTTCTTACGGTACTGCTAAGTCAGGTGTCGGTATCTGTGCTACTTCTGTTACCAGACCAGACTTGTTGGTAAAGAATGTTGTTCCAGTCGTCATGGCCGGTATTATTGCCATTTACGGTTTGGTTGTTTCTGTTTTGATTACCGACTCCCTTGCCCAAAAGCAAGCCTTGTACACTGGTTTCATCCAATTGGGTGCTGGTTTATCTGTCGGTTTGGCCGGTTTGGCTGCCGGCTTCGCCATTGGTATTGTCGGTGACGCTGGTGTCAGAGGCCATGCCCAACAACCAAGATTGTTTGTCGGTATGATTTTGATCTTGATTTTCGCCGAAGTCTTGGGTTTGTACGGTTTGATTGTCGCCTTGTTGTTGAACTCCAGAGCCAAGCAAGACGTTGTTTGTTAAAGCAGTCAATCTCATCTTCACTTCTTTCGAATCCTGTTTTTGAGTAAGAAGAAGTCGTATTGCATGGCTTGTGTCGATTCTTTCCACTGAGATCGTTCATATACATTCTTTTTGTTTAATTCATAAAATAGATAAATCAAAGTTCTTTACTGGTCCTTTTATTTAATACATATTAACCTACGTTGAATCATCTTCCATTATTGTATATAAACCTGTCCCACCTTGGCCACAATCTCGTTTCTTAATGTCTTGAGGAGATCCTTGACATCCAGCGGTGTCTTGATTCCGTTTTCTTTCAACAATATCCTCCAGTCATACTTGGTGGTATCGCTCTCAACATGGTTTATGGTGTACTGATACAACTGGTCGCCTTCCTTCAATTCTTCTTCTGTTGCCTGTACTTCATAAAGGTCAATCAACTCGATGATAACAATCAAATCAGGAAGCTGGAAGTTGTACTTGGAGTTAACTAAAAATGGCAAAAATTGACACAACAATAGCGCATAGAATTTCTTTGGCAAATGGTTAAACCTCAACAAGTGGATCAATTTCGATAACTTGGCGGAAATGGCAAAACTGGTATTCTCTAACGACTTGAAAAACTGAAAGAGAACAGCGTATGGTGAGAGACATTGCCTTATAACTGGATGAATTTCAAACGTTTCGTCAACTTGGTTGCTAACAATATTATTAATCAACTCATCATTCACTGGTCTATTATTAATCAAACTGTCTTGGAATATGAGTTCCCACACAATACGATGTACTTGTTTCATGCCATCGTTATTGTTATCTTCACTTGCTATAGTTGGATCGAAACAATTAACAAACATATTCAATGCTTCATAAATGAACCCATCGTCTAGAGACTTTGTTCCATATATGTAGTAGAGTTCTCTGGCCGTCGAAATAAAATTGAGTTTGGCACAAATCGTTAACCCCCATTCCAAATCGTCGTTAGTTTGACACTGGAATTTCGGCAAAACCTTCGCAATAACCTCCCGATTGTTGGTGATGGATTGCTTCGAGGTAGAAATATCATTATTTAAAAGTAATCCAATTCCAACCGGGACCAAATCGTGAATGTTCAAGCAATCATAGGCATGGATCACTAGAAAGTATTCGGAAATGGTTCGTTTGTTGAGAACATTCTCGAGGTTCTTGGTATCAATACCCACACTGTAATAACTATTCAATGAACCTTTTAGTTCAAAAAGTTTGGAGACATACGCTGCTGTAGCGGGATCAAGCTCGTGGATTGTCTTCAACACCTTGAGGTAATTCTCTTCCAAGACATCCAAAAAACATTGCTCGGCAATTTGGTCATAGTCCTCTGAATCGGAAAATATGGGAGGAGGTTTTGCTTCGACGGCCACTTTGAAAAGATCGCTGTATATGTCATCGCTATCTCTTATCTGGTACAACGATAAAGCGTTGAAAACTTCGTACCAAGAGTTACAAAAGCTGGCAGTAGTTTTAGGGAGTCCGGAGATTATAGATGCTAAGTTGTATAGTTGGTTGGCAATGATTTGATGGTCGGTCAATGACCCCTTGATCTTTGCAAAGGCATCTCTGAACTCGCATGCAGATAATTTCCATTGTGGAAATTGACCCCTGAGGGCAAAGTTGGTATAGGTTGATATGAGACTTTGGAAATCAGAAATAATAGAATATAACTCGGGAGAAGAGTCCAGTAATTCTTGGTATTTGGAGTGTGTTAAGGCTTCATTGGCTGCATCGAGCAATCCTCTTGTTATCAACAGGTTCAAGTATGTGTTCCAGAATTCAGGATGCAAGTAGGGTTGTGGAGTGTGTATCATTATTCTTTCAACCAAGTCATTGTCAGGCTTAGGGTCGAATCTGTTGACCCAGGTCGAGATTAAGCTGGGTTTCTGTCTTATGTCCAGGTAAAAAACGTTGGCCTGGAGACACTCTAAACAGTATAACAAAGTGTGGAACTTTTCTATGTGGTAATCTTCGGTGGCATCTTCATTGTCTTCTAATTCACCAAGCATCTTCTTAAGGTTTTCAATCAAATCAGCAACTGCACTATCCACTTTTCTCAATCGATTCTTTCTATCCGCAGATGCGCCTGTTGAAACGGATATCAAGCCAATTTGTTCTTCTTGGAACTCCATTCCTATTCTCTTGACATCGTTGTCGGATAAAGATTCAAGTATTTTGTATAATGCATTGACGTAGTTGATGTATGTCGATGAGAACTTATCCTTTGGTTCCAAGCTTCGCTGGTAATCTTCTTTGTTAAATTGAAATCGAAGTGGCAGAGATGTTTCTAACCATTCGTGTAACTCGATGTAAACCTTTTGCGATGTGAATAAAGATGGATCAAACTTTTTATTGGACTCAACAAATGACGAGGAGTTGGAATTTTCTTCGGTTCCAGATGACAAAGAAGTGTCGTCGGGAATCTCCAACATTTCAATGTCGTCAAAGTTTTTGTCAAACGTCATTGTTGAAGGTTCAGTCTAGTTCAGTTCTAACAAAACAAAGATTGAATTTTTAATTTCAATATTTAGTCGTGTACGGTCAAATTGTATAATTATTCTCACTAAAAAGTTGCAAAATTCACTTTTGCATCAAATTACATTCAAACTCAATTCTTTCTAAAAGTGGAAGATTCTTGAAGTTTGCTTTAAAATGCTTTCCAATAACTTTAGAATCAACACGGTCACTTCCACTGGAACGAATACGAACCTCACTCAAAAATAACCGTACCAATGACATATCAATAATACCTGTGCTGGGCTGCGTGGAAAATATATCATTCTTGCCAGTCTCCAACGTTTTCCAGGCTAACTTGTTGGGGCCATACGGAGTATCCAACTTCAGGAAAGTTTCTTGAAATTTTTCCAATACTTCACAAAGTTCTTCATCTTCCAAATAACTGAGCTTATAAAGTCCTCCACTCAATGTTCCGATAATTGCCACAGTGTTTACGTACCGTGATGCGTTCTGAATCTGTTTGACTGCCTTGATATTATTGACCTGGTCTCTGATATTGAACAGTGCTTCAACCTCCTTGGTCTCTGCCTTCAGTATTGAAATATTCCCAAATGAATCACCACACACAATCCTATCACAATCGCCGTTCGTAAAGCTGTCAACACTGGTCAAGAAACTATGCTTGATATCCATCTGAATCTTTTCAAGATCAGACAATTCCAAATCTTCGTTCACCAGACTTTGGTATAATCCATTTACGGCATCGCTGTAAATCACTGATTTTTCAAGACATGTTTGTCCAAGTGACTGCACGGGAAGCACAGTGATATTTTGGCCAACTTGCTCCCAAGAATATTTAAACTGATCAAATCGTACCAACAAGTTTACTCCACCAGTCAACGAATACAAATCTCTTTCTGCATCAAATAAGGTGATACTTTGCAAGTTCAAGTTTGACGGCAGTGAAATTCCTTCAATATTGGAAATGCTAACATGTGTGATTACATCATTTTTGATCTCAAATAATGCTAGACGTGACTTGCTAGTCAATCCAATAAATAAATATTTTTCTTTTGGTTCCCGTGGTACTGGAATTATATCAATAACAAATTCTTCGTTTGTTGAATAAATATTCAGTGGTGACAACTCGCAATTGAGAGTGTGACAATAATTTAAATCATTCAAGAGAATTATCTCAGTTGATTTGGTCATGTCTGATTTAATATGATTGGATAGCATGACTCTATACTTTGTCTCTGAAAAGCCAATAGTTTTAATTGGCAAATTCTTATAAAGTCTTGAGTCATCCCTTAGGAGCTGTACATCAATATGATACTTGACCAATTGCGATTCAAAAAGAAACATAAACCCATCATCGGTCACGGTGATTCCCAGTGCACCCTTAATAGAATTGACGTTAAATGGAATCAATAGTTTCACTAATGAATCATATTTCAAACCATAAACCCACTGCAAGTTGTAGAGAAGCACAAATTCATTACCAACAACGATATTCAATGGGTATGGGCTTAGATCTAGTATAACCTGTTTATACGCAAGTAATTTTCCTTTGTCGATATTTACTTGTGTTTGGAAAACCTTGCCATCAATTGACAGATGGATGATATTGGCAATTGAGGTATTGGATAAAGTATCATAAACAAATATTCTGGACATAAATATTTCCATATCTTTCACTGTTTCACTCAATATGGTATTAACCTCTCCATTGGTGTATTTATACAAGGAATAACTTCCATCACACCAGCTGATCAAAATAATTATCTTGTCGTTGATACGCACGTAGTCTAAGCTGCACACACTAGACTTTTTATCTAGGTCAACGGATGAAGTTGGATGGTCAGTTTCGTAAAATACTAATTGATTATCGGTTGTGACAACAGCAAATGATTTATCGGTGAGAAATATGCCATGAGTGCAGTCAGTGGCAACTGATATCTTCTCTTCAATAATTAAACCTTCTCTGGTTAAAAAATGATTGATACCATTGAGATTTGCAGCATCGAGAATCTCTCCTGGAATAAGATGCCTAATAAATTTGCCTTCAAAGTCATACATTGGATTGGCATTGTAGGAAGGTATGATCAATTTAGTAGAATTCCTTATTGCTTTCAACTTTCCACAAGAAGCAATCGTTATTTCAGATACCTTTTCAGCTTCTACTTTAAATTGTTTCCATTGTTTTATCTCGCCGTTATAGTGGCCTCCCTGACAGGTGATTACATCCAATAATGAGCCATTCTGGTTCAAGTCTATGTCAAAAATGGGTGGAGAAGATTCGAAATGCTTGACAATTGACAAGTACGGAGCACTTGGGCGAATCTTGAAAATAATTGACCGGGACTGTCTTGATAAAAGAACAAATAAGTTTGTATGAATGTGATGCAATCCATTTCGACAAGGGATGGTGGAGAAACCAAGTTTAAGCAACTGTAAATTCTTGACAGTGCAATGAAACTGCAGTGAAATATCAACCTTGACGTAAAGCATGTACGTGACACCGGTATTGGCGACCAATAGTATTCTATTTTCATCTATCTTTGTGTATGATACAATCACATTTTGTAATTCTTGTGCGTTGGGTTCAAGGGATAATACTATGGTATCAATTGTGGGCTGGTATATCCTTCTTGTCGACAAGTTTCTATTTCGGTTATGTGGATCAAGAGAAACTGTATTGTTTTCCAAGGGAAAGTATATGAGCTCTAATGGAGAAAGCACTAGTATTCCTCCGCGCACGGGTATTAAGGAGGACGGTGTTTTGTTTGATATTGGAAACTGCAGGCGGAGTTCGACTTCTGTTTCGTTGACTGAATAGTAGCGAACATGGTACTGGAAATCGTATGTTCGACAAACGACAGCAAACGTACTGCTTGAGATGAGCTCCATATTCAACACGACAATGTTTCCGATTTGAGAAGAATGTGATTTCCAGACATTGACTGTTCTCTTTCGTTTGTTTTTGCTGCTGGTGAACGTTTCGTGGCGCATAAAAAGCTGTACCGTTCCCTGGAAAGTATGGACAAGGAAGTATTTTGACTCAGGATCGACAAGAAGAAACAGCTGTGAATCTACAGACATCTGGCTACCTTGAAATTTGACTTGGCCAATCTCTTCGATGGTAAAAGAGTCGTCAGGGTGTTTGGTGACGAGTGAGATGGAAAACAACTGGTCCATCACCACCAATCGATCGATTTCATCAACTGTAATCTTGTCAAAATTGATAATGGATGCAGGGAAATGGAGTTCACGGACCAACTCGATATCATTTTCGGTGACTGTGCTTACCTTTAAAATGCTATTGGTACTGGATATCAAGAAATTGGATCCATCTAACTTGGTATAGAGCGAATGATGTACCGCCTTTGGATTCACCATTTCCGAGATTAAATACATCACAAATCCAATTCCAGTTCCACAAGTAAACCTTTGTTATTTCAGGGCTCCAAGTTCTACAATCTCACCAGGAGAATAGGATAGATGCACTTTTCTAATTAAAAGTTGCAAACCGACTTTTTTTTGGTTGGAATCTAATTTAATTTAATTTAATTTTTTATTTTTTTTTTGGTTTTTGTGGCTATGAGATTAATCGTGTGCCTCCTTTGGATTTGTGTCTCCCAATCATCCGATATATTTGTGGTATATTTTGACAACTACTTTCTGCTCTTGTAGTCATTGAGTTAGTTTTGCATGCGATGTTGCATCGTCATTCAAGTCCGGCATCCTCCACCAGGGAAAATCTGACTCGACGATTATCTTCAGTCCCAAATGAGAAATCTGATCCAGCTACCACCATTAACAAATGTTTCTGTTGCGGGACTATCTTGTCGTACTCAGGAATAACATCGAAATTCAGGTGTTCTGTATGTGATACAAGCAACGTATTGGGATCACCTCCGCAAGACGAAGATATTCACCTCCTTTCTTATTCCCATGTTCGCAAACTTGTCGACTCATGTTTGCGAGAATCACAAATCGACCAATCCAAAACCTTACACCAGGCTCTCTTACCTGTTTGCACCTACTTGAATAAAGGATTCAAATCAAAGTCATGCTTGGGCAATTCGTTCAAACTTAGAAAGTCCAGCAAACATCTCCACTATTCATCCTCCAACATAGACTCACAGTCAATTCGTGATCTTTTCAACTATTTGGCTCAACTCCCAACAAAGAGACCTCTTTATAGCGCATTAAGTGGAGCGTGTGACAATCTTAGACGTGTGTATGTGTTTTCCGCCAACAATGATGATCCACGTCTGTTTCTTTATGTCCTTGTCTTGTTGGAGATTCCATTCTTATCAAAATGCTTGGTCCCCACTGATGAAAAGGCAAAACCAAAATCAATGCTCGAAGTTCCTGAAATCCGGTCGTTGTGCTATGATATTTTAAAACGCAGCTTGGGAATTTTAGCTCAATCTCTGACAGCAAAATTGAATAATTACTATGCGAGCTGGTTCTCTAAGTTATCCTCAATTCATTTTACTGATAAGGTCGACATGATTAATTTATACATTACATTCCAATTAAAGAGGTTTTATTCTCAGATAAATCAACCTCCATCAAATCGCAGACCAACACGGACTCTGGCCAGTGCCCACCCCACAGATACAGAATACCAAGAATCCTTTGCAAAAATTTATTCGGACGATTCGGTAGGATGGGTTGCTCAGCCGTTTCTCAATCGTTCCAGGAGCAGAAAGCAAAAGAATGAAGCCAAAATCAAACTTAATCAGTACGGTAATGACTGGCACATTAAGACGGCAGCAATTGTGTTGGCGAAATTCATTAAAGCCAATACTATTCGTTTGGACAAACATCTTGTTAGTGGCTTTTATAATTCATTGGTTGATTTTGTGGATATCAAACATGATTTTGATTCTTGGCAGGCTGGAAACAAAAAGAGTCATACCAATACAAATTCTCAAATTGCTGACTATCAAACGGTTATTGAGTATATTCATGGTTCATCCAGAAAGCATTTTGATAGTGCGTCACTTCACTTTTGCCAATTTCCATTTTTGATCTCCTTGGGCAGTAAAATTTCCATACTTGAATATGAAGCAAGAAGACAAATGGAACGAAAGGCAGAAGAAGCATTCATTAACTCTTTAGACACGAGGGTTGCCATTGACGTTTATTTTAAAGTTCGGGTCAGGCGGGATCATATTGTACAAGACTCTTTATCCTGTGTTCGAGCAAACTCTAACAACTTGAAAAAGAGTTTACGGGTCCAATTCGTTAACGAACCTGGAATAGATGCTGGTGGCTTGAAAAAGGAATGGTTTTTAATTCTCACCAAGGAAATTTATCACCCACAGACAGGTATGCTATACTATGTGGAAGATTCTAATTTTCTTTGGTTCAATGTTAAACCGATTGAAAACTTTGAGATGTACTGCTTGTTTGGGGTTGTTTTGGGTTTAGCAATTTACAATTCGACTATTCTTGATTTGAACTTTCCCTTGGCGTTGTACAAGGTGTTATTGGGAAAGCCTCTTGAGCTTTCGGATTACGAAAAGTTGTTTCCGCTGTCCTTTAAGAATTTGGTAGGGTTGAAGGCATTTTCTGAAGAAGAATTGCAGGCATTGGAGCTCACGTTTGAAGTTAATTATAAGGATGTATTTGGAAAAACCCATACTGACGAATTGATACCCAATGGCAGTCGTACTGTTGTTACGACTAATAATTTGAGAGAATATATCGACAAATATTGTTACTATTTCTTGTGTGACGGAATCAAGAGACAACTACACGAGTTTACTCGTGGGTTTGCTAGTGTTGTTGGTGGCAACGGGCTTTCCTTATTCTTACCGGAGGAAATTCAACTCTTGCTCTGTGGCAGTGAAGAAAAAGTACTCGATATTGAGATTTTGAAATCAATTACTAAATATGTGGGCTGGGACAGTGTTGATGAAGCCAAGGAATCTCTTGTGGTTCAATGGTTTTGGGAGTACATGGAACAACAGTCACTTCAAAACCAAAAGAAGATTTTGGTATTTGTGACTGGTTCAGATCGAGTTCCGGCTACAGGAATTCAAAATATGAGTTTCAAAATAAGCTTACATGGACGCAATAAAGATACCGACAGGTTACCGGAAGCACATACATGCTTCAATGAATTGGTGGTATATAGATATGCCAGTCGTGATAAGTTTTGGAACAAATTGGAACTCGCAGTCAATGAAAGTGCTGGTTTTGGAATGAGATAATTTATTGCAGCCAAAAATCGAGCTGGTTTTGGATTTGAGAGTTTCGCGTTATATACATTCTTTTGTTTTTGTTCGACATGAACACAGCCAATAGGGTTGCACAGAGAGGTAAAGGAAATAGGCTATAAAATGGGGTTTACAGGACAGGATCTAAAGTAAAGTTGTAAAGCTTCTATTGCTTCTTGTTAAGAATACATGTAGCCTGAATTGTGGAGGATTTGTATTTATGGGGATAGGATTGTCTTCTTCTTTATGTTGTATCCGGGTAATATCTGTTTTGTCCAATAATAACGCGCCAATTTACCATTAGAAAAACAGCTGTTGAGAGTTTGAAAAGCACGTGATCTCTACCAAATCATTTTGAAAACATATAATAAAAGCGGAAAATTTTCTATATAGAGATTATCTTAATAGAAACAGACAGTCAACAATGTCTTCGCTTGCCTTTAGATCGTTGAGAACTGGTTTAGGGAAGGGTAAGTCAATCAATGGATACACATTGTCCAGAAATTACTATTGAATTTTGAATGTTGTTACTAACCTAACAGGTTCCATCAGAGCCTTGTCCTCCACCACTGGTGCTTTGTCTAACTACCAACACCCAGACTACTCCCAATACTTGAACAAGAGATCTGAAGGTGCCAACAGAAACTTCACTTACTTTATGGTTGGTTCCATGGGTTTGTTGTCCGCTGCTGGTGCCAAGTCCACTGTTGAAGCTTTCCTTTCTTCTATGGCTGCCTCCGCCGATGTTTTGGCTATGGCCAAGGTCGAAATCAAGTTGGGTGCTATTCCAGAAGGTAAGAATGTTCTTGTCAAATGGCAAGGTAAGCCAGTCTTTATCAGACACAGAACCCCTGAAGAAATTGACGAAGCTAACCAAGTCGATGTCAGTGTATTGAGAGACCCAGAAACCGATGCTGACCGTGTAAAGAAGCCAGAATGGTTGGTCATGTTGGGTATCTGTACCCACTTGGGTTGTGTTCCTATTGGTGAAGCCGGTGATTTCGGTGGTTGGTTCTGTCCTTGTCACGGTTCTCACTACGATATCTCCGGTAGAATCAGAAGAGGCCCAGCTCCATTGAACTTGGAAATTCCTGTCTATGAATTTACTGACGACGAAACGTTGTTGGTTGGTTAAGCGAGCCTTGCTGTTCCTGTCATCTACCCAGTGGACACTACACGTCAACCAATAAAACCGCTGTATAAACCGTCTCGCCATCGCGTGCATCCATGTCACAGAGTTTGAATACTTCAAGCTTGATAATAACATCTATATATTTAAAAAAATCTATATTCCTGTCAATATTGGTTGTAGCAATTCTGATTTAAAGGACCAAACGAAACACAGCGGTACCAAGAGTCCACACGAGCATCAAACTAGAATGGCAAAAGTCTAACCAAAAACTTAAGCACTCTTGTTAGCAGAATTGTGTCACAGTTACATGCATCTAATGACAATAAAATGGAAGTCTTCAACTTCTTAGTTTGATCCTCTCGAAGCTGTACCTGATTCCAAATATACTTTGAAAAAGCTTGAAGTATAACAAAAATATGTGGAAATTTACAGATTTGGAGGGTAGCTTTTGGTAAGCTCATCTACAATGTGGTCAGTCACTTGTCAATTACCTTTATTTTACAGGTAAATGTATATTAATCGATGTATTTTATTGACACTGGTACGTACTGAATAAATATTACATTGAGTCTAAGCTTGTTGAGGAACAAATTAGTTAACAGCTCTATAAAACAAATCAGATCCAACAGGGTGTTGCACCTTAAATTCTAGTTACATTATACAAATACTTCAACAATTGAAGCTTTGGTTAGAAGCATTGCACCAGTCTACGACCAGAATACATATTTTCGTGCATGATAATATTTCAATTTACCGAATTAGTACTAATTTACACTGTTCAATGTAAGGTAGAATTTTATTGTCAAAAAGAATAAAAGGAAATTCTACAAATATTAACTATTCAACTGTAATAAATCTCATAGTCAAACAGCAAACTCAGTTTATGTAATGTTAGTTATATATGACTTGGCATTGCAGCACTTCCTAATTGAGGTATACCCATAATCCATAGTACAAAAAAAAAACAGTGCCTTGTTTCGCATCGGTTTTATGCAAACCATGCAAACATCTCCAACAAGGATCCACAGAACAATAGTTTGAGTTATGAGTCAATTGAAAAGATCTTCTATAAATCAGGATCTGCTTCTAATAATGGCAATAACTCATCCGGGATTTGACTCCAAAATTTTCCACTCCAATCATTCTTTAATTTTTGAATACTCAAATTGGTACAATAATTTGTTAGTTCATCACTGTGAATCCCGTGTTCTTGTAGTACCTTGGCAAACTTCAATCCAAGTTCATATTCAGGTAAATTGGAAGGTTTATAGTCTTTGACATAATGTAATCGATAAAAAACGCTCCAGTGGAAACGGCTTTGAGAAGAAATCTTACGTCTTTGACCAAAGTTAGGAATATACATCGTGTACCATTTTCCATTTTTGTCTTCCTTTTTGTAACCTACTGGTAAGAGTTCAATTAGCCACCAAACTAAGGACATTGTCAATGACATTTTTCCTCGGTAGCCATATCCATTTATAGGTGTTTTAGGAAGAGGAATATCACTTTTGAGAAGAGATTTTTCTCGAAACCGAACTGGGTTTCTCCCGGGTGACATTTCAATCTGGTACCTGATTTCTTCTGTGGTAAGCTTTTCTTTCCTTTCTCCACAACTTATTTGGTGCCTTAGTCTTGCATGTGGATTGTGGAGCTCAAGAGGATCGTGGTGACATGCAAGTAAACTTTTGACCAGTGGCAGCTTTTCATCAAAATTGTGAATGGCACCTCGCTTAAAAATGACACCCAACTTGATTGCTTCCAGTAACATCCAGCGTAAAGGAATATCCGAAATCAATCCTCTTTGGTCCAGAGGCCATCCTCCGCCACAATCACCATGGTTTCCTGGGAAATATAATTCAATTAGATCAAGTGGCGGGATGTTTTCTATCCGTGTGTCGTTTTTTTTAGCAAAGTTCAGGAAGAAGTTTGATATACTAAGGTAGGAAGTTGCACTCAGTATATTTGAAGATACGGAACTTGTAGTTGACTTGGATTTTTCCTCTAAATATGGAGCAAATAACACCTGTTTGAACTTGTTTCTGCGTTCGTCTATGCTGACTGCGTGTCTAACATGCTGCACAATGGAACTTCTTGCAGTATAGGGAAACAATCTGTCACGAAAAATGCCAACTGAATTGACAGTGTCCCAAAGGCCCATGAAATGAATTTGTATTTCATCACGAGAAAAGGTGTTCTTGAACTCATCTACTAGAAGGACGGATTTATCTTCTGCCATGGGCTGACCGGCATATTCCCAGTTACAGTAAAGATCCCATGCTGCAGGTGTCATTCCTTCCAACCCCTTATTAAGGAGGCCGACTCTTTCAATCATCCCGGCAAGCACCCGAGCAGTAAAACTTCCGCGACTAAATATTGTTAGCAATTACTTGACACAATGTACTCCTGTAAGGGTTTTACGTACCTGTACCCAAATAGAAATATTCTGTCATTCTCCTCGTAGTAGCGACAGAGGAAGACGTAAGCGGCTATAACGTGCTGTTCCAAAGTATATGCAACCATAGCATCGAGGTTGTTTGAGAATCGGTTGAATAAAGGGCTAAAAAGCTTGGAATCAAGTACTCTGCTTGGTCCTGCCTTAATATTGGCGCCGATCCCAGGCTGGTAGTAACATAACTGATCGGGATTGTGTTTGTGCAACATCTGAAAAAGTTTCAAAACGTTTGTCAACGGCCGGTTACCAAACTCATTTCCAGTTCCATCCAAACAGAGAACTAGATTCTTTGGCGGCATTCTGTTTCTTACTCTTTCAGGCAGAAAAAAAACCTATATTCTAACCAAACCCTATGTACAAAGAAAGAAAATAAAGAATAAAACCATAAATGAAATGGCTAAAATTTGCGAAAAAAAAAATATTTTCCTTTGAATCGCCTGAAAAAAATAATTTTGCAGCAATTCCCACTTAAACAATGAAAACCTCAATCTTGGCCTTGGCACCATTTTTGGCAGTGACAACGCAGTAAGAATCATCATTCCCATTAGAAGAAGTTGAACTGGAAACTTTGTTAAAGCCATTCTTGGAAGGATTAATTTCACATTGCAAGCCATTGCAGTCGCTCTCGTTGTCGCAGACAATTCTGAGTCCAAAGTTCGGCATCTTGTATGCAAAATCTCCAACATAAATAGGGTTCCAGCCAATCTTGACAAAAGTGTCACCATTTTTGTCAGTGTTGGCTCCGACAACATAAGGGGACCAGTTACCTTGAGGCTTGTTCTTGCTTCCCCAGACACAAGCGTCGTCGGTGGAAATTCCTGGAAAATTAACGTAGTAGTGGGCAGATGTGCCGGCCCAGTATGAAGGACCCGGAACAGCAATAACATCTGTTGATCCGGCTTCAAAGTTATTTGGAATAATCATGGCTTCGTTGCCTGGCAATACGGTTTGGCAAAAAGCAACTTGTTGGCCAGCTTGGTTGTTAACCAAGACAGTACCTTCACCATCAACACAGTAGTCCAAGTTAGGGAAAGGCTTCGAAATAGTTCCGTCATTATTACAGTGTAAACCACCATATTGGGATTCAGGGTAGGCATAAGATGTAGCGGAAGGATCCCATTGGGCTGGAACTTTACCGGGAGGGCATGCATAAGGACAATAATTACCTGGCGTACATTGCTGGTCTGGACTTAAGGCCCAACCAGCATTTTGAGATTTAGGTGTAATGGCAATTAAGCCCATATCATTAGGAAACAAGCAGGTGCCTCTTTTTGAAATTGGAGCAGCAGTTGCAGCTGACAAGATATAAATGATTGTTGCGAAGTTTTTCAACATTGCGAAAAAAATTTTGGTAAAGGAAGGTAAGTAAAAAGGACTGTCCAGGGCAACCGGTTGTGCTGAGGTAAAGAAGTCTGTGTGCTAAAGAGAGAGGAGAAAGCTACATGTACATTCGTGTCCTTTTAAGTACTTTTTTTTTGCCACTATGGCTATATATGGTCGACCAAATCTAGAACTGAAAAAGTTTTCTTTGGGTAACATGAGATCTTCAATGGCGATACAGGACGTTTGGTTGTAGGCTCGCAACCAATGCATCTATATTAACTGGAGGCAATAAAAATTCTACATTCAGAAACCGGTATTACTTGGATACGTCTACATATAGATAAAGCGGAAATCCACCATCGTTTCAGTTCAATTTTTAGAAAAGTCGAATAATAACTCAAATCTGCAAGGTGAGTCTTCTCGTATTGACCAAGCCCAGTAATAATGAGATGTAAACTTCACGGATAACTTCTCGAGCCTTTAGTCATGGTTAGTTTGGTTTTTTTCCCCGTTTCTTTTCACTTGCAAGTCTAGAAATTTGACCTGAAGGGATAGTTTTACCGATCACACGCTCAGAAAAAGGACTAATTACGGTTTTTGTTCCACTAACACTTCCCCTTCGGTCCACACCTCTTACTGTCTCGGTTCGTCCTGCAGGTAATTTGAAAATTTCAATTCTACGATGGACAGAATATGGAATGATTTTATTTTGTCGCGCATTGTTCTAATGATGCCGAACTCTTGTTCTAATGATGCCGAACTCTTGTTCTAATGATGCCGAACTCTTGTTAGAATTAGAAGGAAAACCTCCTGTCAGTTTCTGGATATGTATCCGGTCCATCCCTTAAAGTTAAAGAATTTTTTTGGGCAGTTTCTACTTACGTTTTTAATTTTTGTAGGAATCTTCCAACAATTGCAACTTTCTTGTACCGCGAAAAATGATATCCAAAACCGTCCACGCCTATCCTAAAGTCCATCCACGCCTAATTCCAATCAGACCATTTAGGTGCCACTGTGACCGTAAAGAAACAACAACAAACAATCAATGAGTGGATCGATTGTGAGGGCATTGCAGTGGGATAATGAGCATGAGCAGCAATTCTTGGCTGTGAATCCCATTGGAGATGAAGTGTTGCTTTATCAAACAAACCGCGAAGATCCTGGGGTCGAGTCCAACGACTTGATCAAGCTCAACACGCGTTCTGGGTTTGAAAACGTCCAATGCTCATCTTACTCCCAGGAGAATAGAGGTATTACAGGTGTGGGTTCTATCAATGGAACGGTATCTATATTTGATATTACTTCCAACACCTCGTCTCTCCTTGCTTTGCGCCCCAAACAAAACAGACCCTGTAACTCCATCTCCTTCAAACAAAACATGGTGGTGGCTGGTTTTGACAAGGGCCGTCAGGATAACTCACTTCAGGTGTGGAATGTCGAACACTATTCAAGAAGCAGCACCAACGACCACATAAAACGCCCGGTTTCTTCATACCTCCCCAACGAAGCTATCTTGTCGACAACATTTTATCCTGATAAAGAAAGCAGCATTCTCTGTGGCTCCTACAAGTTCCTTCGAGAGATTGATTTACGTCTGGAACAACCCGTGTTTCAGATGGCAAGCAAATATACCCTCGGGTTAACTGTCGATCATTTCCAAAACCATTTGTTCCAGTCCTACAGCGAAGACGGCTCTTTGGCTATTTGGGATAGACGTAAACTTTCCACAAATACAAAAAATAAACTCCTGTCATCTGTGACAGAGACACCTGTGCTCCAATTCAACAAACTCTTGATGGATACCTCGGCGAGAAAGAACCAGAAACCGTGTATCAGATACTCTACAATCAGACGCGGTGAATTTTCAGCTGTGTTTAACGGTGATTTGATCCGCAGATGGCAAACAGGTTTAATTCCGCCAACAAGTAATTCGGTGGTGGCAGAGAGTAGTGCCAGATTAAGATCCACCAAGGATTCAAGTATAATTTCGAGCTTGAAACAGCAAGCAGCACAATTCTACAAACAGAACGAAGAGTCGCTCTTTGTTTCGTGTGTGTTGGATGTTAAAACAGACTACGAAAGAGTTATCTCCTTTGATTACTCGCCTGATGTTGCTTCCAACACCTCCACTTACTACGTGTGTATGAGACAATCAGGTTCAGTGTTTCGGATGCCGGTCGTTGAATGCATTGAAGCCTTGGATTTTAACTCATATAATGAATTTACCATTGCCGGACCCGAGGGCACCATGTCCCGATTTGTGTATGATCGTGATCCGTTCAACATCACCAAAGCAGGCACTGATTTAACAGCAACAAATAATGCCAATAAGGCATCAGTACCTCGAATAGAGGACTTGATAATCAATGAAGACTTGCGAAAATATAGTCAAGAATCGGAACTTGATTCCACAGTTGATGATGATAGTGTTATCAATGAGCTCAATAACAAGCACAACCCCGGCGAATACGATTTTATTCCTTTAAATAAGTTCCTTGATGCTCTGGATGTGATTAACAACGATATATGCTGCACTATACGCAAGAGAGCACAAATGGGATATGGGGTTGATTGTGATAAAAATACAAACGTCTTAGAGAACTTGAATAGTCTTGACAACCAACTCTTCTTAAGAAATACCTGGAAGTGGTTAAGCTTAGCAAAGAAATCATTGGTAAAAGGTACTATGATTTCAGAGGGTATTGACTTAGGTTATCTCGGTGTCTTGGGAATATGGAAGGGAATAGATGAGCTCCAAAATCAGAATAGAACAAATTCGAACGAAGAAGTAACGGAGAAATGGTTTTCATCTGCAGTGAAATCAATTGTATCATCCAAGGGTAAGAAAACCGCGGGTATAACCATTCCCGGTAACAGCGAACGGAAGGCTCTGCGGAAGCTCTGCTTAATAGTGTCGGGGTGGTACCTTACAGATGCTGAATTCGAAGAGAAGTTAAACATCTTAATCTCGCTTGGGTTCACAGAAAAGGCTGCTGGTTGGGCTGTCTTCCATGGTGACGTTCCTAAGGCTATTGAAATTTTGGCAAATGCACCCAAGGAAAGGTTGCGGTTAATGTCAACAGCAGTTGCAGGGTATTTGGCATATAAGGATTCGAATGTCAATAGTCCTTGGAAAGACCAGTGTCGTAAAATGGCATCTGAATTGGATGATCCATACCTTCGTGCCATATTTGCCTTCATTGCTGACAACGATTGGTGGGATGTGTTGGATGAGCATTCTTTACCACTTCGGGAGAGATTGGGAGTTGCATTACGGTTTTTGTCTGATAAAGACTTGAACGTGTACTTGAACCGAGTTGCTGATGCTGTTGTGAACAAGGGTGAGTTGGAAGGGTTGATTCTTACTGGTATTACTCCAAGGGGCATTGATTTATTGCAGAGTTTTGTCGATAGAACGAGTGATGTGCAGACAGCAGCCCTTATTACGTCGTTTGGGTGTCCGAGATACTTTGCTGACGATCGGGTCAAGCACTGGGTCGATTGTTACCGCAACTTGCTCAATAGTTGGGGGTTGTTTAGTGTGCGAGCCAAGTTCGATGTTAATCGGACCAAGCTTTCCAAGAATTTGTCGGGGAATCCAACATTGAAGGCCGCACCCAAACAAGTATACTTGCAATGTATCAGGTGTAACAAAAATATCTCCAAGGCTCGTGCCAACAATCATTTCACCAACAATAATACCCAAGTGATGTTGAAACAGTTCAACAAGATGAATCATCATCATCATAAGCAAAAGATTGTGGATATCAGCACTTGTCCCCATTGTGGAGCGCCATTACCACGGTGCTCGATTTGTTTGCTCACGTTCGGTACACCACTTCCGCTTGATTCCAGTGACAAAATTTCTGACTCTGGTACTGGCAATAAGATCGAAAACCGGTTCAGGGATTGGTTTAGTTTCTGTTTGAGCTGCAACCATGGGTGCCACGCGCACCATGCGCAAGAATGGTTCTCAAAGCACTATGTTTGTCCTGTTCCTGATTGTAATTGCAGATGTAATAGTCGTTAAAGTTTAGATAATATATTGTAACATACTCAATTTCTATTGCCCCTTTTTTGATGTAACATTTGGATGCTTGTAAGAATGCTTTTCGCAATGTGGTCATTTTGCTCAATAACGGCTGCAAATCTAGATCAGGAATCGGGAATAGCACGACTTTCTCATTTTACCTATTTGTGGAAAAATCGTCAACAAATCTGATCATGCTGGCAAACTAGAGAAAGGAGCTCACTAAAGTATTCCTATTTATAGCAACAACGTCTAGGTTTGTGGGACTCCAGAAAGATACCAAAAAAATCCTGATTTGTAACGGTGAGGATATTGCAGTTGCATAACCATCTAAATTTTTCTTGCATTATCTCAGCCCACTACTTCATATGTCGTCTCAAGCTCCATCAAACCAAGAAGTCTTGAACGACATCCGTGGCAAGATTGATCGAGAGATCAAACTTATTCAAGGTTTCCAGGCTCTCAAGAAAAATACAACCAACGCCGAGGTTATTCAGAGATGTAACACCCAGATCAGAGAAACCCAAAGCAACATCGACTACCTTCAAGAAACGTTGGCGAAACTCAGCTTACAACAATCGCAACCAACCCCTGAAGTTTCTCAACGTAATGTTTCAACGGTATCGACCAGCGACAGACCAGTCTATTCCCGGTTTGATTTGGTCAAGTACGATTGTCCTTCTTTGGGTCACAAAATTCAACATATGTTACAACAGTTACAGTTTAAACTCCAGGTTGAAAATCAATACCGTGAAGCTAATGAAAAGATCTCCCGGTTGTATCTCATGGACGGTGATAAATCCTCTAGTAATGCCGCAGAAGGTGGAAGGGTCGAAAGTGATCAACGTATACAATTACTTAATAAGGCATTGAGAAAGTACCAAAATATGAACATTAATGTGGAGGACGTTAACCGTGACATGGAGATTATGAACTCCCCTAAACATGCCAGAAAGCCCCTTTCCGGAAAGTTGACCATGAGTGTCACCTGCATTAGAGACGTTGATCACATTGCCTCACCCATGTTTTCCAAACGTCCGGTCACCTTGGTTGTTATCAAGGTTGATGATGTTGAAAAAGTTAGAACACGCGGCTCAAGAACTGGCAAGTGGAACGAAGAATTCACGTTTGATATCGATAAGGGTAATGAATTGGAATTGGCAGTCTTTGACAAGTCGGGTGATAATTTGGTGCCGGTTGCTGTCAACTGGTTATTAATTTCAGACCTTACAGAAGAGATCCGTAAAAAGAAAGTTGCCAACGAATTGGGTTCGAGTGGATGGCTCTCTGCTTCTAACTTGTCAAACGATGATCATGCACCCGGTAATCTATCCACCACTTCAGCTGCTTCTTCCGGTACGACTTTGCAGACGTCAACCGACAGTTACACCAACAGTCAATCACCAACTCAAGTAAGTGCATCGCCAGATGGTCAAAAGATTGTGATCAATACCTGGTTAAGTTTGGAACCAGTAGGTCAAATCTTGTTAAGTTTGAGCTTTGAAAAGACAACTCAACCTGGCAAACAGTTTATGGGTGCCCTTGGACGTCACGGTGCCATTCGTCAAAAGAAGGAGGAGGTTTTCGAACAGCATGGCCATCACTTTGTTCAAAAACAATTCTACAATATTATGTGCTGCGCACTTTGTGGAGAGTTTTTACGTTACACCGGGTTCCAGTGCCAAGACTGTAAGTTCTTGTGTCACAAGAAGTGTTACCAAAAGGTTGTTACGAAGTGTATTTCCAAGTCTAGTAGTGGAGATGATGATGAGACGAAGTTGAATCATCGTATTCCACACAGATTCGAACCTATTGCCAATCACGGTACCAAATGGTGTTGTCACTGTGGTTATATCTTACCTTGGGGACGTAAGAACGTCCGCAAATGTACAGAATGTGGAGTTATGTGTCACGCCCACTGTACCCATTTGGTCCCCGATTTCTGTGGTATGTCCATGGAGATGGCGAATAAGATTCTCATGACTATCAAATCAACAAAAGCACCTGCGAAACCAAGACAGCAACGTCAACGCCAGGCACCATTGCCAAAGTCTTCGCCAAATAAGCTTGTTGAAGTCCTTCCTACGCCAGCATCTGGTTCGGATATCAGGGCATCTTTATCTCCTGAGGATCGTCGCGAACTCTTGGATAGTATTTCTGATGACGATGAGCCAGAGAGGGAATTTGCTTCTAGATTACCAACTGAAACTGCCAACAAGTTCCAGGAACCAATCCCATCACCATATGCGAAATCACCAGCTAGAATCAACAAGGATGTTCCTTCACTTCCTCGCCATTCACAACAACAACAGCCACAGGAACAACCATATCAGCAGTATCAGAACCAGCAACATCAGTTCCAACAACAGCAGCAGCAGCAACAGCAACAGCAGTCGCCACAGCGTCAACAACAACGCAGCCAGCTCGATCCATATAATCAAAACATTAATTTCCAACCGGTTGCTCCTGAAACACAGCAATATCAAAAACAGCAACAGCAACAGCAACAACAACCGAAACAGGAACCTGAAGCTAATCCCTTCCAGGATTCAAAACCCCCAGATGAATTCCAAAACTTTAATTATCAAAACGAGCATACCCAGCAGTTCATTACTCCTGACGTTGTCCATGAACCTGTTCAGCAGGTCAAGACCGATGAAACCATTGCCCCATCTCCTCAAAGACAGAGACGTCGTCGGAGAAAGGTTGGTTTGGATGACTTCCAATTCTTGGCTGTGTTGGGTAAGGGTAACTTCGGTAAGGTCATGTTGGCTGAATCTAGACATACTCTGAGTTTGTGTGCAATCAAGGTTTTGAAGAAGGATTTCATTGTTGAAAATGATGAAGCTGACAGTGTTAAGTCTGAAAAACGTGTCTTTTTGACTGCAAACAAGGAACGCCATCCATTTTTATTAAACTTGCACTGTTGTTTCCAAACAGAGAACCGTATTTACTTTGTTATGGAATACATTTCTGGTGGTGATTTGATGTGGCACATCCAGAAATCTCGTTTCTCTGCTAGAAGAGCTAAATTCTATGCTTGTGAAGTGTTGTTGGGTTTAAAGTATTTCCATGATAATGGTATCGTTTACCGTGACTTGAAGTTGGATAACATTTTGTTAACGACCAAGGGTCATATAAAGATTGGTGATTACGGTTTATGTAAGGAAGAGATGTGGTACAAGAACACTACAGGTACATTCTGTGGTACCCCTGAGTTTATGGCTCCAGAAATTATTGCTGGTAAACACTACACTAGAAGCGTTGATTGGTTTGCTTTTGGGGTTTTATTGTTCCAAATGTTGTTAGGGCAATCCCCATTCAAGGGTGATGATGAAGACGAAGTGTTCAATGCTATTGAGCATGATGATGTGAGATATCCAATCAGTATGCCACGTCAAACTGTTTTGGTCTTACAAGCGTTGTTGACCAAAGATCCAGATACACGTTTGGGTAGTGGTGAGCGAGACGCTGAAGAAATTATGGAACATCCATACTTTTCTGATGTCAACTTTGATGACGTTCTTAATTGTCGCATCCAAGCACCATACATCCCTGAAATTACCTCGGAGCATGACTACTCCAACTTTGATCAAGAGTTTACCTCTGAAACACCTAGATTAACTCCAGTTGATACAGTTCTTACTTCTGAGATGCAAGAGCAATTCCGTGGATTCTCGCATATTGCGGAGAACGTTGCAATTTAGCTTAGATATGTATTAATGTGATTATAATATACAGAAGATGTTGATTATTGATTACTATTATTGTTGTATCAACTTGGACTCATTAATTGAATAGTTTATCACCAACGGTTTGTCAAAAAATAGTTCCGACTGAAGGCACTTTAGTGCTAATGTAGAATTCTCCACCGAATCCATTAGAATATGTGCTTGTCCGCGTTTATTGTTGACTATTTGTACGACATCGCCGTATGTTGAAAATATGAGGTATAGGTTATGCTTTATAGTTGATGGATGAACTTGATCGTTAAGGTTCTTTATGTAAAGAGTTTGTGCTGGTTTGAGATTTTCTGGATCTAACTTTGCTTTTTTCGGTGAAGGGTTTTCATTACTCTCCGAAGACCTTTTATCAGGAGCCATATTATCTTACTATCAGATGAACTTGAAATTCATTTGTTTAATGGGTGAAGTCACGAGAATGTAATATTTTCAACTTGAATGTCTGCATCACTTCCAAATATAATAATAATCCGATATAGTGTAACGGCTAGCACGGTTCGCTTTCACCGAGCAGACCCGGGTTCAACTCCCGGTATCGGAGCTATTTTTTTTCATTGTTTAAAAGCTTAACAACTAAGTTAGAAATCCTGGCTTTATTGACATGTTTCGATGTAAGGTGTAGGCAGGTAGAAACGCAGTTTCTAAAGGTACGTGTAGTAGTCGTATGAGCATTCTTTTTGGAGGTCTACATGTTGCACATTTTTCATAACCAAACACGTGCACCACCATGGCACCATCTCAAAAATTTGACATCTTAGTGATAGGAGATTTAACGGTTTTGACGTGATATATTCTGTGAAAAACAGTTCTTCTGGTTGGTATTGCCCGTATAGTATTTCTTGTTGATTTTCTAGTATCTCCTATTGCAATAATATGGAATTTAGCCTTAGCTAATTTGAAACCCCATCTTTACCCCAAAACCGATCTTTGTCAGCCGTGCCATGAAGTTTGCTAAGGTATTGGAGCAGACACTCATCGAAGAAGAAATTCCTGACGAATGGCTTGAAGCTGCGATTCAATACAAGTCCTTGAAGAAATGTATCAGTAAAGTCGTCAAGGAATTGAAGTTTTTGGGTTTGGACCAGAACTCCATCAAGCTTTTAATGGAAGATAAGGCAAACTCCGAAGTGGTAGAATTGGATGATACCGATACAAGTCCTTCAAATCCTATAATTGCTGAGTATACATTGACCAAGTCTGGTACCGATGGACATATCGAAACCATTCAGCCGATGCTCAAGCTTACATTGGACTATTCTAATCAAAACTATACAGACGATCACATATACGAACTTGGGCTCCAGTTGAAACATAAGATCGAATCAGTTCTAAATACAGACGACGATTCAGAGGATGCCATTGAAGAACACGTTAACCACGAGAAGATTGTTGAAGTCAAGGAGGAAAACGATGAGTTGGTTATCACCCCAGTGGCATCACATTCGAGAGATGGGTCACCAATTCCAGTTAGTTCACATACCATTGATGAAAGCATGCAGCAGCATCCCCAGAAGAACGAAATCTTTATTATGTTGAATTCCGATACCAAGTTTTTCCTGATGTTGAATGATGAATTGGAAAAGTTGGATACTTTGAAGAGAAGAGAAGAAAAGAAATTGATTGCAGAAGTAGAGAAGATTGGTGATTCTGTGAGTGCATTATCCAGCCTAAAGTTTTCCAACTCAGACATCTATTACTGGCGTGAGTTATTCCGAATTTATTTGGATTCAGAAGTCTACTTTAGGTATAATGAAACTAGTCTGTCTGCCAGTGAACGTAACAGTGATCAAATTAAGGAAAACTTACGGGAGTTTATGAATAATGTTGAAAAATCTGGAATTTTAACCGAATTCAAGAATAAGAAGAGTACAGTAGCATTTAATCAGTTTTTGAAGATGAATTATCATTTATTGAAGGTATTGCAGTTCCAATCGATCAATAATGAGGCATTTAGAAAAATCTTGAAGAAGTTTGACAAACGTACTTCCTTAGGGATTAAGCATAAATTTCCTAGGTTGGTGTCCAACGAGCATATATTCATTACTGGTTCATCGCTTGCTCAATCGGTGTGCTTTATTATCCAGAGCTCCGTATTGACTCTCATTCCACAATTAGAAGACTATACATGTTTGATCTGTACCTCCATTGCATTTAAGCCTATAAAATTGGAGTGTGGACACATGTTCTGTGTACGTTGCTTGGTCAAGTTGAAACAACAGGCCAAAAACAATTGTCCTGTTTGTCGTTCTCAGGATGCAATCTTGTTGGCTGACGGAACCAATCTTGATATGGAAACAATGGCATTAATGAAGAGGTTCTTCCCTAAGGAAGTCAAAGAGAAGTTGAAGGATCGCAATAAGGAACGTTATGATGAAATTAAGGGTAATCAGAAGCATCACGATAAATGTGAAGTAATGTAAAATAAATGGAGAAATATGTCTAATTCTTTAATTTTTTGAAAAATTTAGAGTCGAAAAATCGCTTTAATAAACTAACATGATTCATTTATTCATTAGTACAGTATTAATGAACCAAGGGAGGGGCTTTAGGTATTTTTGAAGGAGGAAAAGTATGTTGAAAGTAGAAATATTGGTACTTTTTCATTCCATTGCGGTAATGGTGTAATAATTTATGGACGCGAAGGGAGCCAAAATAACTCTGCCATTTTCAATGTATGTGACTGTGTTCAATTTGCAGTGGGACCATTTATTTATGCAATGTAATTTTAACAATAAGAATAGTAGAGTGTAATTGTGCGAAGACTATATTTGTATGGTATTAGTTTATTCTACTATTAATTTACTTGTCTGAATCACGAAGGATTTTATTGACAGTTTCTTTGGTCTTGTCCTGTTCAGATGCCTTTGCCACTGGTTGCTGTTGTTGGACGGCCGAATCTTTGGTAGCCTTGTAGCCCTTTGCCGAAGGAACGCTCGATGAGGCAGATTTGCTGTTTTTGGAGTTTTTGCCTGTTCCGATGATCTTCTCTTCGTCGGTACCCACAACAGCTCCTTCATTGGCAATGCCGCCCTTTGGAGCTTCCAACACAACGGCCTTGTCTGCCTTGTTGTTCTGGGCTATTTGGATATTCTTTCTGTCGTTTTCGGCATCCGAGTTGACAGCATTGAGCATCTTCTCAATAACTGGATCGTTGGCGATCTTCTTTGTATTTATGTCTGGATTTGATCTTTCGATTTCGTATGTAACTTCGGGTCCTGTTTTCATGTCTTGACTCATCCAGTAGATACATGTGCCAAACAAGAATAACATGACCACGTAGCCCAAGAACTTGCGTCTGGATGAGTTGAAAAAGGATGCCTGTCCATTGAAGTTATTGTACGGTGAATACCTCTTTGACGACGGTTTCATGTAGTAAGGTCTGGGCAACTCATTCTTTTTGTAGGAGCCTTGCATGGTAGGATTGGTTGTGGTGACTATTTTGGGTTGGATTTGCTTTGTCGCGATAGAAAAAGATCATTGGAACGGGCAGAACTTTCACCACCAACTCGCAATCTTTGCCGAATGCCCCAGACCGATTCCTTGATCATAACACATACACACGCGTTTTGACCATGTATTGTTAAAAGTACAATGCCAATCAAACTTCTTCAATAGTCTACAGATCTACTAAATATGTATAGTTTTACATCGTCGTATTATTCAAACTAAAAAATCTAATTCTCTGCATACAGCAGTACAATGCCTCCTCCAGATGCACACGTCTTTTTACCCAGCGACAGAGCATCAGGCTACTTAGAGGTGTTCCAATCATAATGAACGAAACAAATCTTTATACCAGGTTCAGATTATATCTTGAGGTAGATTATTTACATAATTAAAGATGGCCATGATGCACCAGAGCAATTATCTATTCGGGCCGTTCCGTGTCATTAAGAAAGAAAACACTGAATGCTACAACAATTATACAGTAAATGAATGCCATATGACTCTTGAGCTGATAGTAACTCTCATCTCCAAGAAATAAATAAGTGTACTTGTGTCATAATCATGTTGCAAAGAATATTCCAAATCGGATCCAACATTAAAGTTTGAAATTCCGTTCCGCATAATACGAAACATGAATCTGTGGATGAATACCACCACACAAGGCTGCCAGCACCGAAGACAAAATACTGATTTTTGGGTGCATTAGTTTGGCCACATGCCATGATTTTGGGCTTACCAATATCGTGACTTTTTCCAGCTTTGAAAATAGGTACATAAGTTTAGAACACAATCATCATCATCATTATCATCAGTTTACTCAGCCAATCTGGAACGAAACTTGGCATATGACTGCTTATCCATGGAAACAGTGGCTATGCTTTCACGAGGAACACTAACCACTCCAATTTCTCGGCGATGCACGTTGGCTGGGTTCAATTTATCGACCGATATTTCCCAGCTCTCCAACAACAACAAGTTGCCAAACGGATCAATAACTGTCAATATTCCATCCAAGATCCGTGAATCCTTCAATTCAATATGCAAGTCACATCCAATGAACTTATCTGTCGTGATGACCATTGTTTAGCGAGAGTCTTGACTGGCTCTGGGGCTGTACTTGGGAACTGAAAATTGGAAACCAAAGTAGTGTTACCCGGCTACCACAAACTATAAATTTTGCCCACAGAGACAAAAAAGTTTTGGTTCCTTAACATCAATCGCAGATTCACTCTTCATAAAGGCTTGCTCTGTTTATCAGTACGGAGTTTGCTGGAGATCAAAGGTGAATGAAAGCGTAGAGGAACCTTATCGGAGCACGTTTCTGGGCGCCTGGTGTTGACAACTACGTGGAACACTGGGAATCAGTTGTGACTAAATCTTGTAAAACTTGTAGTCAGATTTTTTTCTTTTCTAGCACGCATTCTTCTTTGTTGTGCGAAATAAACTTGATGCTGTTCTCCAGTACCGAACTTGCAACCATCTATAACGAGTACAAGTCATTCTTTCCGGTCTGTAAGTTGGTTCCAGCCACCAACCCAACTCATATTGACATCGAGACTGTTGAAGGTACTAAGATTGCAATTTCAGTACTGGTTTCTGGATGGTTTGTTGTCGGATCAGTCGACACCCGGTTTGAAACTTTTGAGGCACTCATGAATTCAAAGTCGCCAGGATTCTGCGCCAGTTTCGGAACTACACTTGCAGCGAGACTTGCATCACTTGAATAACTTCGTTTGTATTAGAAGAATATCATATATACAGGGTTTCTTTACTGGTTCTTCTTGTGTTGACGTTTAATGAATGCTTCGACATCGTCAACATCAAGCTTGGTGTTTCTGATGTAGTATTGCTTAGCTCTGGGTAAGTACTCTTCGGGCTTGTGAACCACTTCGATATTTCTGAGCTTAGGACTGAACACAGGGATTCTGACCTCACATCCTATTCTGTTGATCTTGTTTCTGATCAAGATATTAGTTCCTACGTTTCCTTCGCCTCTCTTGACACCAATAACGCGACCAACAACTTCAGTACGGTCAAGATAAGTCACCTTAATTATGTCACCAGCACGTAAACCAGTCTTAGAATCCACCAATGCACGTCTCTTACCAGTAGGATCGTACTTCGTCAAAAGCTGCTTGTTCAAATATGACAAGATGTTCTCTCCATTTCTCTTCTTTGGTAATGGCTCGAAAACGGTTGGAACCACCTTTTTTAATGGAACAAATGTCCGAATGCTCTGGATAGCTATAGCTGCCGGTTTTACCGGTATTCTCATTACAGCACGACCAAACATTTGATGAGAGACGTAGAGCTGTACTAGAATCATTTTCCAGGAATTTTTTCACCAATACTGTATGCGATAGAGAAAATCTATGTTCCCACAATTACGCACACCAGACCACAAATTACGCAACTATCTCGGTAAACTGTTCTGTTGTTTAATGAACCACTAATATACATGTAATGCTAAAGTATGAAGAGCCAGGCTTTCTAGAACCGCGAACGTCTCTTCCTACCAGTGAATTTGGAATCAAGAGCAACTTTGCGTCCTCTTCTTCTCATAGTTTCCTTCTTTCTGTTGATATAATCTTTATTGGATTCCATCTTCTTGAGAGACTTTTTATTCACTTTTTTGGTGACGGTAGGAGCGTCCATGACCGCACCTGACAAGTTTATAGATCTTTCTGCAAGGCCTGCTGTTAAAACCAAGTAGTATTTCTTATGTCTCTTTGATTCGGGGTCGTCGATGATCAAACCACCTCCAAACCCGGCAACCTTGGCGGCACCCAAGATCGATTCGGTTTGGGCATCGTTCATGGGATAAAACTGGCCTACAAACTTGCCTCCTCTCTTCAAAGATGCATAAAGGGAATTGAAAAAGGTCATAAGTCTCTTCTTGGGATCCACACCAGCAGTGTCGGCATTACACAACCACTGAATCACCGAGATCGAGATGGCAGCATCAAAGGTTCCGGCTCTGAAAGGCACACCGTTTCCAATGTCTGCCAAGAATAAGTCGCCCTCGACTTCACGATCAAGTCCAGTGGCCAACATACTGGGAGCAATATCCATCCCAATCCAGTTGTATCCTTCTTCGGTAAGAATTTCGCCAGATAACCCTGACCCACACCCGACATCCAAGATAAGATGGGGTGTTTCCTTCTCCAAGTTCAAGAGTTCAAGAGCACGAAGTGACATTTTTGCTTGGATATGCTGCACACGCGTAGACGACGTGTACTTGTGCGATTCCGTATCATTGTAGAACACCTCGGGAGGTGCAAGCTGTTCTGGTCTCGACATGCTGGCGATGAGATGATGATTGATTGATTGAAAAAAATGCGATCTTAACGAAAAAAAAAGTTTTATAGTCAACACATAAGATTGAGTATTTCTGATAAATAAATAGTAATTAGTTATGTAGAAGCAGATATTAAAGTGCATGTTCAAAAGTGAAAGTCACCCTCTGGTTTTGTTCTCTTTTCAGGATCAGCTTGGTTAGATGCATGCGATTCAAGCAACCCATCGTCACTGTTGTGTGAAGTCGACTTGTATTCTTCTTCTTCTGTGTTAGCATCTGCGCGGCTACCAACAGAAGACTCTTCGTCTTCGGCATCAGAGATGTTTGCAGACTGTTCGGCAGTGATGATATCTCTGACCTTCTTTGGCAATCTGTCTGGTCTGTAGAATCTCAAGTCAACTCTTCCAATGATATAGAGAGCATTGATGATAAACTCAAACAAACCCCAACAAATGTACATAGCCACAGGTTCACAGATTGGACCGGCGTCTTTGTTGTATCTGTGTTGGAAAATAGCCACACATCTGCAAATGGCACCAACCAAAATCAAGAGGGTAGTAATACTGATGATGATGATGGAGACATTGTGTTTCAAGTTACCTCTTTCCTTAGAAATACCTTCAACCATGTTGTGGTGTTGGTGGGTAGCAGCAATGACACGGATAGCGTAACGATGGTTGTGGTTTCTCTTCATGAAAGTTTCTTCGGCATCACGAGCAGCATTCTTTTTGACAAAGTAAGTTGGAGCAAACGATTCAATCCACCAAGGTTGGTAAGTGTACAAGTTTTCATCCTTTGTGGTGGGTTTAAAGAGAAAGGCCAACGCAAGCAAAGCAATCGAAGTGCACGAGTACAAGATGACAAAGATGGAGGTGGCTTCGACGGAACGAATGTAGTTCTTGTAGTTTGAGTTGGACAAAAAGTAGATGTAAGGACCGGCGGAAGCGACAATAGTCATAACGACGAGACCCGTGACAATCACGTACAACGCAATCATAACGCCCCAGAACAATTTCCGGGAACCTCCGACGGGGTGTCTCCATGTAAAGATACGTTGGGCCAAGACCAAGTTGAACGAGACGATAAAGATGGTGGGGAGAATCAAGAAAACTTCATGTGCAATACCTAATTGGGTCAAAGTGATGTTGTGAGCCCAAATAATACGCAAGACCCAACCAATAACTCTCAAAACACAGTAAAAGACCCAGCCGATGGATAACCAAAAGTAGTGGCCTCTGGACATATTGACGATAAAGATGCCCAAGTGTAACAACAACAAGATCCCAAAGACCACGGCGAAGATGATGGAGGGGACTCTGTCTTTGTGGGTAGGGTATCCACCAAAGAGATTGATTTGGTAGTCACTGACATAGTCAATCATGACCTTGGGGACCTTGGGTCCCAACAAGCTGAAGGCCTGTCTGGTCAAGACAATGGTACCGGTTCCTTTAGCAGGGTAGTTGTTCTGGTACAGCAACAACTGCATGAACCCGTCAAGGGCGGAGTTGATTGGTTCCATAGTAGGCAATTTTCTTTTTAATGAAAAGGTTGAAAAGGAAGTGTAAAAAAAAACCAGGTGGGGAAAAAGTGCAGAAAAATGTATGTATTTGTAGGATTAGGAAATTCTCGAACAACCTGATCAGGTTAAGAAAAATACAATCGAGCCCGAATAGGATAGAAAATTTCACCCAGCAGGTGGTACTGGCAGAGGGGAAGTAGAATTAGAGGAAATTTTTCTCTGGATTATATTATTGGGATGAGGAGTGAAAAAATGCACGCAGGACAACAAACCTTGCCTAATTAAGCCGAACGAACAAAATGTGCCGTCCTTTTCTGGCAGAAGCGGTGCACGGCTACAAGGACTTGCCTTATGGGGGAAAACTACCGTCACATGCCTAGGAGGACCCCTCTCCCCCTCCCCCCCTCCTCCCCGCAAAATATCCAGACGATATATCTGGGCAAGAAATACAAGGCGGAAACTATACCATTGGATTCAAAAAGAAAGACGAACCACATTCAACGGGTAGCCAACGTACGTGCCACGTAAGCGTAACTTACTACATGCTTGACCATGGTGATGTTCGCTACACTTTTTTTTTTTTTTTTTGTTGAGTTTTATTTCTCCTTCATTTTTTTTCACTGTCTTCGTCAGAATAAACTTTAGCAGCAAAAAAAAAGCGGAGTTGGTGGCTCATCGTGAGTCCCACTCGTGCCGAGCCGTATCGTCCCAGCAATCTTGCAGACCAATAAGTATGAATGACCTCCGCAATGAAATACCGGATAACCGGACAGATAACAGCACAATCATTTTTAGTAGCCAGTAGTCGTTCGTCTATGTGACCCCAAGACGCCTGGAATTTTTGGGGTTTTCGTTGGGTCGGGCAGAATGGGCCAATCTTCTTAACTAAGCACTGACTCAGCAGGCCTGCACGAACAAAACTTTTTCCTTATCGTAGCACCAACAAACCTACCACCATCAGATGCCGTCAGCCACAGTGAACTACGACCCCGCGCGTACCCTGCTTGCCGGGACCCTGGACCATGTCTTCTCCACTCCGTTTGGATTAACTGTGCTTGAAATTCAGGGCGAATTGAATCTCCCCACCGCCGTTCCGGACCGTGGTCTGCAGACATACAGCGACAATTATATTTGTGTCAACGACATTTACGATGCCGTCAAGTTTGGCCGGTTGGAACTCAGTCCCGGCACAAACAACGTCACGCTCTACATCGGCAACTCGCAGCGTCTTCTTGGAACCCTTGTCGAGTTATCTACGCCACTCGCAGTGCTTCGGATTCAATCGCCGTCCGACGTCGCCATGGTGGATGTGGTCAAGAAAAAGTTGATATTTAAACAGAGACCGTTACCGATCATGTAAAAAAGCTAGATCTTTGCCCGGTGTGTCCATTGAAGCTCGCTCTGCGCACTGTCTTGTACCACCAAGTTGCGGTAGATTGTAACAATATCTTGCTGCGAAAAACCAAGACTGTCGCGCATGTACACCTCAATGCCACCGTACTTGTCGTTGAACAACTCGATGGTGGCCAACATCGCCTCGCTGCGCGAACTCATCAAGTTCTGGAACCCGTCCTCCTCGACACTCCAGCCCACGCGGCCTTGACCAATCGCCTGTTCGATATCCATCGTGTCGCGCATTTTTTCCTTGAACTTGTCGACGGTCTGGAGAAACTTGGCCCGCAATATAGGATGTTCTGGCCGCAACCCAAGCGTCGTCAACTCGTACTCCTTGGCAATCGTGAGACGGTCGACCCCGCACAAAAGCAAGATCAACATTCCCATGATTCCTGTTCTGTCTTTACCGGCAGTGCAGTGGAACACAAACGGCTGGTTGACGTCGCGGATCCACGTGAAAATCGTCCTGAACGCACCCTGGCCATGCTCCAAGATATTGTCGTAGACATGCACATACGTCGACCAGCTCGTCAACAAGTTCGTGTAGCGTGCCGCAATCGACTGCGGCGAGTAGTCGTCCTGTCTAAACACCGGCGCATGTATACGTTGAATACCATGCTGTTGCAAACCCACAGGAATCCCGTCCTTGGTACACTCGCCATCGGACCGGAGATCAAACACCGCCTTGATCCCTAGCCGAGCCATCTCGCCAAGCCCGGTGTCTGTAATCGACACCAAGTTGGCACACCGAAACAACATGTTTGTGCGTACGTAGCTCCGGTTATTGGAATCGAACATGGGTTGCTGGATATGCCACCCGCCCATATCACGAAAGTTGTTGACTCCGTCCACCAGTTTCCATCGTGGAAGCGTGCCGATCTCGCGACACGACGCCGCAAACCGTACAAGCTCGTTGTTCGTTTGCAAGTACTCAACCACATGGTCTGCCACCTCGTAGTTGTAGTTGATAAACCCGCGTTTCGTCACCGGCTTATCCGTGGCGGTGGTGGTCTCCGTTCCGTAAAAGTTATGGTCTGCGTCCTTTATCAACTTGAGCGTATGTGTGCCAGCGCCACGGTTCAACGTGTTGGCGTAGTAAGCAGCGTCCTCGATGGGAATCACGGTGTCCTGCAACCCGTACACACTCAACACCAGCCATTCTGGCGACAAGTCGCGGAGCACCGACAAGTCAGGCAACGAAAGCGACTCAATCTCGTTTTTGGGGATCACCACAGGCGTGTACTTGCCGTAGCGCATGGCGTCGATGGCCACGTCCTCGCTCTGGGTGATTTTCCAGCGGTCAAGCACCGTGTGCAGCCGGAACCGTGCCGAGCAGTTGACCAAGTTGGGCACAATGATGGCGGCGCTGTTATTGGACTGGTGAAGCTGGTGCTGTTTCCATGCCCACAAGAACATGGCCACCCCGCCACGCGAGTGGCCAATCACGCTCAGGATACACAAGCGGGTTTTGACGGGGTTCTGTTGCGGATCAAGCAAGAACTCGGCTGCGTGCTGGAGATCCTCAATATCCTGTTCCAACGTCCGTCCGTCGCCTGCGTTATCGGCAGAGTCGCCACAGCCACGGAAATCGAACCGCAACGTGTACATGCCCAACTCGGCCGCGAGACGGTGGGCCAAGTGTTTCTGGTAACAGTAGTCGCGGTGGCCTGCCTGGCCGTGGACGATGATGGCAGCTCTGTGTGTCTGAGGTTCGTAGGCAAACGGGGTTGATGCATCGGCGGCGTGTGGCACTGCAAGTGTTCCCACCACGCCATGGCCAAACGTCACTTGGATCTCGCGTGGAGCAATCATGAAGAAAAAAGTAACCTTGTTGATTCTTCTTTTTTTATGGATCGCCACGCTTATGCGCAGTTGGGGCGGTCGCTCGAGGACAGACACGCTCTCCAGCTCCAGACGCAGCTTGCGGTGTTGCAGTCGGCACTCGTCAACTTTGCCACGGAGCACGGAGACGAAATCGCGCAGAATCGTGAGTTTCGGGCCAAGTTCAGCCAGATGTGTGTGGCTGCCGGCGTGGATACGCTCGAGCTCATGTTGCAGCACCAGCGGCGCGCGCCGGAGTTTGTGCTGGCGCTCGCGGTGCGCATCGTCGAGGTGGGGCACGAGACGCGGGCGGTGAACGGCGGGCTTCTTGCGGTGCGCGAGCTCTGCTCGATTCTCGCCGCACGGTCGCCGGTGCAGTTGGCGGTGGATGCTGGCGATATCGAGCGGGCGGTCGCGGTGCTCGCCTCGTTGGGGCACGGCTACGAGATTGTGCGGTTCAACAACAAGCAATGGCTCAAGTTCAGTGGAGCGACAGACGTCTCGCGCGACCAGCGCCGGGTGTTTGAGATGTGCGAGTTCACAGGCGGATACGTGAGTTACGGGTTGTTAAGGGATAATTACGGATGGGATATGTTTAGAGTTAAGGAGGTGGTGGATGAGATGATTCTGATGGGATTGTTATGGGTGGATGGAGACAAGGAGGTGTTGTTTTGGGAACCGTCGTGGATGAATGACATCAAACAGTAACAGCATCAGTACAACAGTTGTGGCTGTTCCAGCCAACTCTAATATCTTTTTTATTGCTATAATCAATGAACCGTAACGTCACGTTGTTTCCAGTTTGGCCTGCTTGTTTCGCTTCTTCTCCTTCCATCGCCTATTCACCAGCTCGAAACTTTCACCCAACTCTCTGCTTTCCACCGGTACGTAATTTGTAAAGTTTCTTCCACTTCCATTACCTACATTCACCGCTCCACTGCCGGCCTTGTGTACGATCTGCGCCGTGTCTTTCATGAAAAACCCTTCCATGATACTTGCCACCTGTGCTTTGAGCTGGTAGTCCAACAAAAGACCCTTGAACGGCGTGTAGTTGCGCCAGACCTTGTTCTTGTTGGCAAAGTCCATCGCCGTGCGCCACTCGAGCCCGTCGTCGTACTTGCAGTCGTACAAGATCAACGGAATATCGTTGGCCATCTCAAAGTTGGGTTTGCACGGATACTTGGCCACATCCAAGAGCGTATCGATGATCTGTGGCTGCTCCAACCGCTGGCCCACCAAGAAGAGCACGGCCATCATACACCGCACCTGGTGCCAGAGAAACGCCGTGCCTTTCATGTCGAAATAATACACGTCGTCCTTGAGATGCTCGATGCCCGTGCTGTAGACCTGGCGCCGGTAGTTGGTGATCTGTTTCGACCCGTCGATCTTGCAGAAGTTACGGAAATCATGCGATCCTTCGTACCGCTTGGCTGCAGCAGCCATTACTTCGATATCCAAGTCGTCTTTCTTGAACAAGTAGCGATAGTGACGGTACTTGCAACTGAACCTCGCATCGAAACCAGCGGGAGGACGCAAACACACCGCCGTCATCCGAATATCGGCTGGAAGAAGCGAGTTGAGGATCGTGAGGTACGGAAGTTCTCGGTCGTCGTTGGCCGCGTCCGTCTGTTCCTCAGGCAGCAAGTTCGACCGCACCGTCAAGTTGATCACCTGGTTCATCGCACTGACACCACGGTCGGTACGTCCACACCGACTGAACTTACACGAATCGGGATCAGGCAGCGAGATCAACCGTGAAAGTGCCAACACCTTAAGGATCTCGTTCTCGATCGTGGGAAGCGGTGTTTCTTCGTACTGGTACGCGAGACCCGAGTAGTTCCAGCCAAGGTACGCAAACTTGAGGGCAATGGTTCGTTTATGATACTTGTTGAAATCAAAAATCTTGGGTTTCTTCTTGGGTCTGGAACTTTCCGTCTTTATTGGTGGTGTTGGTGGTGATGTTGCTGCTGGCGCCTCCAACTCCATCACTCGCTTGATGAGTTCTTCCTTCGACCACGTATCGTACTTGCTCATCCTGGAAAACGTTCGTATTACTCGCAACATTACTGAAAAAACTCATCTCATCGCACGCTCATCACGATGGAAACCAAAAAGAAATCGCTCGATTGGAGCAACCTCAACTACGAACTCGAGCCTTGGATCAAAGAAGCGATCGTCTCGCTTGGGTTTCCCACCATGACACCCGTCCAGGCATCGACAATCCCGCTTCTTTGCGGTAACAAAGATGTGGTGGTTGAAGCCGTCACTGGATCAGGCAAAACACTTGCGTTTGTTCTTCCCGTCCTTCAACGGCTTTCGGTTCGTCTAAACACAGTGGATGAAGACGGAAGGCAGGAATCGTTCAAGAAGGGCCACTTTTTCGCCCTCATTATGGCTCCGACTCGAGAATTGGCCAGCCAGATCCAACAAGTAATTGGTTCAGTGTGCGAGTACTTGCCGCAGGACTTGGCCACCATCAAAACCCAGCTACTTGTGGGCTCCTTATCAACGGTTCGTGACGACTTGGACCTGTTTCTCAAGCACGGGCCACATATCCTCATTGCCACGCCAGGCAGAATGTTGGACTTCTTTTCATCTCAATACGTCAAGCCTCAATCGTGCGAGATCGCCGTATTGGACGAAGCCGATAAGTTGCTTGATATCTCATTCAGAGCCGATGTGACGCTGATCCTCAAACGGCTCCCGAAACAACGACGCACAGGTCTCTTTTCCGCCACGATCTCCGCCGCTGGTGATGCTATCTTTAAGACTGGTATGAATAACCCCGTCAAAGTATCGGTGAAATCGAAACATTCTGCAGCGCCGGTGTCGCTCAACCTCGCATACATGTTGGTGGCACCACAGGCCAAGCTCTCGGTCTTGTTTAAGTTGTTGCACGAGTACCGCTTCAAGAAATGTATTGTCTATTTTCCCACTTGTACTTCGGTCAAGTACTTTTATCTGGTGTTCCAGGCGTTGAATGCCACGCCCGATATCAAGTTCCACTCGCTCCATGGCCAGTTACAGACAAAGCCCCGTCTCAAGACACTTTTGTCTTTTACAGAAGGCGACATCGCGGTCAGCAAACACGTATTGATGACCACCGACGTTGCGGCACGAGGAATCGATGTTCCTGACGTCGATCTAGTGATCCAGCTTGATCCACCGACAGACCCTGACGTGTTCTTACATCGCTGTGGCCGGACAGGACGGGCCAACAAGGTGGGACAGGCCATCGTCATGTTGAACGAAGATAGTCGTGAAGAAGACTACATTGATTTCATGGAAGTCCGTGGAGTGACACTCAAAGAGATGGACCTGCCGGCAGTACCGAAGCACGAAGAGTTACAGGTGCAATTCAGACAGTTTCTTCTTGCGGACCGAGCCCGCCACGAGCTCGCAGTCAAGTCGTATGTCGGTTTCATCCGCTACTACTCGAAACACATGGCATCGTCGATCTTCCGGCTCCAGTCGCTCGATTACCTCGGCATAGCACGCATGTACGGGCTTCTCCGTTTACCCAAAATGCCCGAATCAAGACACATCCCTCACGACACGATGCCTGAAGACGGCTGGTTGGGCGAACCAATCGATATGGACGAATACAAGTATGCTGATGAACAAAAGGAAGTGTCACGTTTAGCAAACTTGGAGCAGGAAAAGGCGAACCGGATTCTTTCTGCCAAACGGAGAAAGGAACTTCGAATCAAGAACGAAAGTTGGTCTCTGAAACTGGAAACGAAAGAGACCAAGCAAGAAAGACGCGAGAAGATGAAACGCAAACGGGAAGCCATTGAGAAACAAATCATGCAAGAACTGTCGGACGACGACAACGAAACGCAACAGGATTGGAAGGATATCGTCAAGAGCAACAAGAAGAAACAGCGGAGTAACATGCAAGGCTCGTTTGATTTATAAGTACAAATATTTCTAGAAACGTTTAACTAATTTTCCACTTTTCACTTACAGCACGAATACCATCAAAAACAAAGAGGTTGTCCAACGGAGTGTACTGTGACGTGGCCAACTTCAATACTTCTTGACTGACAATTCCTCCCATTAAACTGTTGAGGTTGTGGTATCCATGTGCATTGTGACTCAAGATTTCTTGGAACGTCGACGTGAGAGCCAGTGAAAGCTTCGATTTCACACCAAACTTGTCGATAAAAAGAGTGTGGAAAGTATCGTAGTCGTGTGTGCTGGGTCGGTGTCCATACTCCTCTACAAACGACGCAAAGGTTAGTATAGCAAAGTAAATTCCAAGAGTATTATGTGAGGGACTCTCCTCATCCTGTGAGGAGCACTCATCCAACATATCTTGCAACAACGTAGAACAATAGAGCTTTGTTGATCCCTGTGTCACGTACAATAGTTGTGAGTTCTTACAGAAGCTGGTGATGGATTCAGAGTTGATTTCCAGAAGCGAACGGCCGACGCTTTCCAATATCTTGGCAACTTCCACTGTAAAAAGCTCCTGGTCTCTCAATGCTCGTTCACGGTACATTTCCTGCAACTTGATATAGCTGGCAGTATCTGAAGCCATGTCCGGCAAGTTTCCTGGCAATGGCAATTGATTGTCGTTGAGGGCAACAAAATTCTTTAATGCTTTAATGTATATCCAGAAGATCGACGTAGATTTATCGATGTTTTCGTCTTGGATGTTGGAGTTTTCAAACAAGTTCAGGACTGTTTTGGGGATCTGGGTCACTTGTAATGCGCGGTGCATCAATGTCGATGCTTCAATGAAGTTGGTTTCGTAGTGGATATCTCTTGAATACGATTCAATGAGTTTACGGAACTCTTGTTTCTGGGTATAGTTTTGTGGGGGTGAACCTTGGTGAACAAGTTTCCATTGTCTAAGTGCCTTAATGAACACCACTATGTATGGAACGTGGGCATGCTCTGTATCGTCCAAGGCGTCCAAGTCGATGGAATTGACGTATTCAAGTAACTCCGGCCATGGCTTGTCAATACGGAGATCGTAGAGTCTGGACGGATCGTGTGTCTCTATCACAGTGACCTCGTTGCATATGACATTGAGTGAGCCATAAAAGCCTATACTGTTCACCACAAGCAACGGGATCTTTCTTTTCCAGAGGATCGATGTAATCTGGGGTAATTCCGCCACGTAGTCACTTATTACAACCACATTAAACTGGTCCCAAAACTCGGGTGTTTGGGACAGCAACACTTGTTTGGGCAGCATGTGGATTGCATGGCCCCTAACTTCTGAGTTCAACTCGTTCAAGTTACGTGCGATCGACTCTGCTTTCTTGTGACCCAAATCTTCTCTTTTCAAGAAGAAATTGGCTGAAAAATCGTGCTGCGTCACCTCCGTGCTATCGATGATTGTGAACTGGCCAATTCCAGGAAGGACCAAGTTCTTAAGAATTTCCGAACCGGTGGCAGTTGCATTTATAAGACAAATGTGGGTGTTTTCCAAACTGGTCTGCCCAGAAGCGGCCCAGAGCCGTAATTGGCGGTCGTATCTTGTTTCTTTGTCCATGAAGTTAACGAGTGAAAGGAGTGTAGGTGGTCAAAGAAAGAAAGAAAGAGAAGGATAGGCAACAAAAAAAAGACTTCGCTGTAACGAGGACCTCTGGGGAGGGTGGTAGATTTTATTTACAGTGAGGTGAAGTGGCACATTAGACGATAGTGAAAATTGCACACAGGATATTGGGGCCGTATTTAAGTTTGTAGCCACAATCGGACCGAATACAGTACGAAGCGTAGAGTAACTTTTTTCCGCCTCTGACGTATCCCCATTGGGACACGAGAGGGCCAATGTGACAACAGTGGAAAGCTTACTGGTTGGAAACGGAACAGAAACAAGATGCGAAAGTCCAACACAAAACTATATAAAAAAAAATTGACAAATATATATCGGATCAAAGTAAAGATCCATAACAGAAACGAATCTCACACCAGCCAAATCGACCTTGCATTACCAAAAAGGTAACACCACCGAGAAAAGTCGGTGCGCGCGCACCAAAGAGATAAAACGCGACATCTCGCGACATTTACTATTTACAACGTGTCCCAATCAAAACACATGCAGTCCGGGTAAGTCCACGTTTACCCGGCCAACGAACGATAAGAGCTATAATTTCTTTTGGTAAGCTAAAACATCTTCATGAGGAAACAATATTATTTTGGCCCTGCACGTCTTTATGAACTAGTAAAAAAAAAAAATTTTTTTTTTGCACCTTGTCTTGGGGATGGCCTGCGATGCAAACCGTCATAGTTCCAGAACTCTGGTGTTCACCCTTTGCTAAAAAAATTCCTTTTATGGTAGTACTATTTCCTTAACTACAAGTAATGGTAACTAGACGATACGGCCTCAAATGTACGACAACCTTATATTTCTTTTACGTTACGATAGCTCTTCGCTTTTCCTTTTTTTTTCTGTTACCAACAGCAAAATTTTTTTTTATTTTCTTTTTTTTTTTTCCGATCAAACATATACCCATCAGTTTATAAGAAAATTTTTCCTCTTTTCTCTTCTTCTTCTTTCTTTACTACAACATTGGAAAATGTCTGCTGACAGTGAATCTAAATACTCAGTCGAGGTTCTTTCCCAATTATTGGAAGCCTTGAAGGTTGCTGACAACAAGGACGAAGCCGCCGCTAACGTTTCTTCTTTCTTGAACTCTTCCATTGTCGAACACGATGTTCCTCAAGTCTTCTTTGAAGAATTGAGAAAGCAACTCAACAACAAGAAGGATGCTGCTGGTGTCGTTGCTGCTTTGAAGGCATACTCTCACATCTCTTCTGCTAACGCTTTGTCTCCATCCGTTGAGCCATTCGTTGTTGACTTGGTCCAAGATGTTGCTGTCCAAGCCGGTAACAAGGACAAGGACGTCCAAGTTGCTGCTTCCGACGCTTTGTTGGCTATTTCTGCTGCCGTCACCCCAACCGCTATCAAGGTTATCTTGCCAAAGTTGTTGGAAAACTTGGCTAACTCTAACAAGTGGACTGAAAAGGTTGCCATTTTGGCTGCTGTCTCCCAATTGGTTGACACTGCTAAGGACCAAATTGCTCTCAGAATGCCTGAATTGATTCCAGTTCTTTCTGACGCTATGTGGGACACCAAGAAGGAAGTCAAGGCTGCCGCCACCGCCACCATGACCAAGTCTACCGAAACCATTGACAACAAGGATATCGAAAAGTTTATCCCACAATTGGTTCAATGTATTGCTGACCCAACCTTGGTTTCCAAGACTGTCCACTCCTTGGGTGCCACCACCTTTGTTTCCGAAGTCACCATGGCTACTTTGTCTATCATGGGTCCACTTTTGTCCAGAGGTTTGGTTGAAAATGACACTGCCATCAAGCGTAAGGCTGCTGTTATTGTTGACAACATGTGTAAGTTGGTCGATGACCCTCAAGTCGTTGCTCCATTCTTGGACAAATTGTTGCCACCATTGAAGGCTTCTTTCGAAACCATGGCTGACCCAGAAGCTCGTGAAGTCACTTTGAGAGCTTTGAACACCTTGAGAAGAGTTGGTGCCGTTAAGGAAAACGATGTTCTCCCAGAAATCTCCACCGCTGGTGACATCCCAGTTACTTTGAACGAATTCAACAAGTTGTTGGAAGGTAAGACCATTGCCCCAAGATTCAACCCAGCCTTGAACTATATTGCTGCCATTGCCGGTGACTTGATTGACGAAAGAGATATTCAACCAGAATCCTGGATCAAGAACATTTTGCCATTCGCCACTATCTTCTTGCACGAAAAGGAATCTAAGGAAATCATTGAAGAATTCAGAAAGAGAGCCATTGACAACATTCCTGAACCACCATCGTTCGAAGACGAAGAAGATGAAGGTGAAGACTTGTGTAACTGTGAGTTCTCCTTGGCCTACGGTGCTAAGATCTTGTTGAACAAGACTCAATTCAGATTGAAGAGAAACAGAAGATACGGTCTTTGTGGTCCTAACGGTGCTGGTAAGTCCACCTTGATGAGAGCTATTGCTAACGGTCAAGTTGAAGGTTTCCCAACCCAAGAAGAATGTAAGACTGTTTACGTCGAACACGACATTGATGGTATTCACGCCGAAACCTCCGTCGCTCAATTCGTCCTTGACGATGGTGAAGTCGGTTTGACTCAAGATATGGTTGAACAGAAGTTGAGAGAATTTAACTTCACCGACGAAATGATTGCTATGGACATCCACTCCTTGTCTGGTGGTTGGAAGATGAAGTTGGCCTTGGCCAGAGCTGTCTTGAAGAACGCTGACATCTTGTTGTTGGATGAACCAACTAACCATTTGGATACCGTCAACGTCGCTTGGTTGGTCAACTACTTGCAAACCTGTGGTATTACCTCCATTATCGTTTCCCACGACTCTGGTTTCTTGGACAATGTTACTCAATACATTATCCACTACGAAGGTTTCAAGTTGAGAAAGTACAAGGGTAACTTGTCTGAATTCGTTAAGAAGTGCCCATCTGCTCAATCTTACTACGAATTGGGTGCCTCTGACTTGGAATTCAGATTCCCAGAACCAGGTTTCTTGGAAGGTGTCAAGACGAAGCAAAAGGCTATTGTCAAGGTCTCTAACATGACTTTCCAATACCCAGGTACTACTAAGCCTCAAATTCGTGACATTAACTTCCAATGTTCTTTGTCTTCCAGAATTGCTGTCATTGGTCCAAACGGTGCTGGTAAGTCCACCTTGATTAACGTTTTGACTGGTGAATTGTTGCCAACTGAAGGTGACGTTTACGTCCACGAAAACGCCCGTATTGCTTACATTAAGCAGCACGCTTTCGCTCACATCGACTCCCACTTGGACAAGACTCCTTCTGAATATATTCAATGGAGATTCCAAACCGGTGAAGACAGAGAAACCATGGACAGAGCTTCCAGACAAATTTCTGAAGCTGATGAAAACTCCATGAACAAGATCTTCAAGGTCGAAGGTACCCCAAGAAGAATTGCTGGTATTCACGCTAGAAGAAAGTTCAAGAACTCTTATGAATATGAAATCTCTTGGTCTTTGGGTGAAAACATTGGTATGAAGAACGAAAGATGGGTTCCAATGATGTCTGTTGACAACACTTGGTTGCCAAGAGGTGAATTGATGGAAACCCACTCTAAGATGGTTGCTGAAGTCGACATGAAGGAAGCTTTGGCTTCTGGTCAATTCAGACCATTGACCAGAAAGGAAATTGAAGAACACTGTGCTATGTTGGGTTTGGAAGCTGAATTGGTTTCTCACTCCCACATCAGAGGTCTTTCTGGTGGTCAAAAGGTTAAGTTGGTTCTTGCTGCTTGTACTTGGCAAAGACCTCACTTGATCGTTTTGGATGAACCAACCAACTACTTGGACAGAGACTCCTTGGGAGCTTTGTCTAAGGCCTTGAAGTCTTTCGAAGGTGGTATTGTCATCATTACTCACTCTGCTGAATTCACCAAGGACTTGACTGAAGAAGTCTGGGCCGTCGTCGACGGTAAGATGACTCCATCTGGTCACAACTGGGTCCAAGGTCAAGGTTCTGGTCCAAGACTTGAAAAGAAGGAAGATGAAGAAGACAAGTTCGATGCCATGGGTAACAAGATTGCCGGTGCTAAGAAAAAGACCAAGTTGTCTTCTGCTGAATTGAGAAAGAAGAAGAAGGAAAGAATGAAGAAGAAGAAGGAATTGGGTGACGCTTACGTGTCTTCTGACGAAGACTTCTAAGTTGTCTCGTAGAAGAAACGTATTTATCATTTTTTTCTCTTTTCTTTAGATTGTTGTTTAATGTATATTTATATATATATATTTATATAGGTATAGATGATAGTGGTATAAATATAAAATATCTGATTAAAATTTATTATAAAAACCCAAGCGGCTATGTTCTACTTGGGAATTGTCTACTTTTTGCAATTGGCCTTTACTGTCGGAGAGAAGTATATTGAGCCGAGATACGTCTGGAACACATCGTATGCTCCGTTTACTGTCGCATGTCCGTCCACATCACTTATAAGAGAAGCAAAAGTAAGTTTTTTAGCGTGATTACGAATATCAATATTTCTAACAATGTAACAGGGATTATGCCCTCAGGAAGAAGAATATATGCATCGCCGTGATATCTTAACTCAGCGGCTGTTGAAAATTCTTTTGCAAGAGTCCAATTTAAGTGACGCTCTTCATGCTTCAAGAATTGCCATAGCATTTCTGGGTGGTGGATATCGATCTATGCTTATCTCTGCTGGTGCTCTTTCAGCATTCGATGTTCGTACCACCAATTCATCATCATTGGCAGGTGTGTTGCAGGCAACAAGCTATATTGGAGGTATATCTGGCGGCTCATGGTTGGTGATGAGCCAATTTACCAGTGACTTTGCTCCTATTAATAAATTGAAAGAAGGCTGGAGTATTGATCAGCCTTTGTTGATGGGAATTGACAGTTTTGATCCTAAGGTAGTCCAGGGAGTGGTTCCAGAGACTAAGCCAGCAGCGCCAAATTCAGGAGGAATTTTCGCAACCATAAAAAAGGTTTTGGGAATAAGGTCGGTGCCAAAAACAACTTTGAATAATGAACTCGAACTATTAACCAAGAGAGCCCAATCTTCTTCAAATTCCATCATCAATAGATTTTTTAAAACTATTTTTAACCCAAAGCCTGAAAGTGCTGCAAAAACACCATTGAAAGATATACTAAAATTCTATAAATCATTACAAGTTGAGATCCGTCCCAAACGAACGCATGGATTTGATGTCTCCCTAACCGACTACTGGGGAAGAGCATTATCCAGAAGAATATTCGCCAATAGAGCCAAAACTCCTGGTGCAACGCTAACCGCTGGTATTCAGCTTCCATCTTTCCAATCGCATCAGCAACCATTTCCGATTATTGGAACTATCGAAACTAGTCCAGATAAAATTGATACCAGTGAAAACTCCCATTTATTTGAGTTTACACCGTATGAATTCGGGTCCTGGGATTCTTATCTTAGAGCCTTTGTTCCCTTAAAGTACTTGGGAACGAACTTGTACAATGGTGTTTCACAATTACAAGTGCATAATATCACCCATTGCATATGTGGCTACGATAATATAGGTTTTATCACAGGAACATCTTCTTCATTATTTAACCATATATTCATTCATGTTTATAAACTATTGGGTACTCTTGATGAAGAATTATCAACGGCTTTAGAAACAATTCTAAATATCTTTGGGTTTGATGCTGGTTCCAAATTGAATAAGAGTTCTGAAACTCATCCTGATCATGCGTTAATTTCCCCAAATCCGTTCTATGGTTACAATGTTAGTGGTCGAATCGGATCACAAAGACTGATTTATCTTGTGGACGGTGGTAATGATCGCCAGAATATTCCCTTCCATCCGTTTTTACAAAGTGCTAGAAAGGTTGATGTAATCTTGGCATTTGATAATACAGGGGATATTGATAATTTCCCCAATGGAACTACGCTTGAGCATATTTCAACACGTTATCGTGGCACTGGCCGTTTTCCTGACGTCCCTACTCCTAATGAGATAGTAGAAAACAAATATAATCAACAGCCAATGTTTCTAGGATGTGATTTGAATCGAGATTATGCTATTCAAACAGATCAGTGGTCACTGCCATTAATTGTATATTATTCAAACCAAAATTATGGTTTCGCAGCCAATACATCGACATTTAAACTTGAATATACCGACGAAGAACTCGACGGCATGTTGCAAAATGGATTCAATATTGCTACCTATAACAATTCAACTGAGTTTGCTATCTGCTTGAAATGCGCAATTGTAAAAAGAGCTTTGGATCGTCTGGGCATTTCAATACCCCAAGAGTGTCTTTCCTGTTTTAGCCAGTATTGCTGGCATAGAAAAGAAATTGGTGGTCGCAAGTCATGAATATTCTGGATTATTCATTGTTCTATTAATACATAAAAATTCCAATTTAAATGTGATGCAAAACTTCCCACTGTTGCTGGTAAACATCAACCCAAGAATCTCATTGTGATTTCAAACACAGCAAAGGTAGCACCGTTTGCTGGTGCAGCTCTTAAGATAGTAGGAATAAACCCACGGTAGAAGCCCTTGATGCCGTTTTTGGCCCAGACGTCTCTGACAACATCAATGGTGCCTCTGTATTTTGGAGAAGACAAGGAGTCAGTTTGGAGCTTCGACTTGATTACATCGACTGGGTAGATCCCTATCCATAAGGTGTAGCCCGACAATCCACCAAACAAGCACAATTTCCAAGGAGGAATGTCGGTACGGCTGACGTTCTTGGCCTTTATTTCTCGGGCAATCAAAGCTTCATATGTGGCAAAGTAGATCCCCAATCCCGCACTTTCTCTGAACAAGGTTGGGAGCAAGCCTTTGTACAAGCTACCGGTCTTGGTCAATTTTCTCGCACAATCGATTGGTCCGTCAAAAGCTTTCAGGGCACCAGTTTGAGTTTGTAATCTGATACGGATATGTTCAATTGGTGAGGCTAAAAACCCGTTAGCGAAACCAGCAACAGCACCACAGGCAAAGAAGTTAGCCAACGATAATGGCTGGCCGTTCAACTTGGAATCGTAATGTCTTTTCATAAACTCGTTAACGGAAAACTGGACCGAGACACACGCACCAACACCAACCAAAGGAGTCAATGTACCCTTGTAGAAACCCTTGGGGCCTTCGTTAACCATTAGCTTCTTGATTACATCCATCGCACCAGAATAAGTACCTTCTGGGGCCGATTGTAATCTAACCTTGACGGTATCAAACGGTTGACCCACCAAAACTTGTGCAATTCCACCCATGGTTCCGCCTACCAAGTCCTTCAACACCTGGTTGGAGTCGTTGGTAAGAGGAGGCTCTTCTAATTCAACAATCATTATTGGTTGAGATGAGTCAAGAGTGATGAATAAAATGAAAAAAAATACATTCCGAGAGTGCGCGGCGGTAATCGATGTACAGAGTGGGGAACGCCAAAACGCCAGGAAAGCTAAGCCCGGTGAACAAAAAGAAACGTGTATACCAAACAAAACACAATGAATTTTCAAAGTATTTGGGTTGTAGACAAAAGTGGAGCTTGAGTGGTGGTTCCTGGTGTTTTTTGCTTACCAACAAGTTGATGGTAATTGGCTGTGTTTTAGTGGAGATTAGATCGATCTCTGGGGCTCGCTACGAAAAATCATTTGGTGTGTTAATTTTCCATTGTCTCTCATTCCATTACTTGTAGGGTTTTGAAAATTACTTTTTATGTAGCTATCAATTCTCTTCGTCCTGGGCCATGATGAGTCCATCAAATGGATTCAAGCCATTTTTGGCGAAGAACTGGCCGCTCGATTGCGCTGGAGCCGTCACTGGAGCCACGATTCCGGGACTGAGAATGGGACTAGCCGCAATTTCGTGGTTTGTAGGCATTATAGCCTGGGCTGCGGGTCCCAAAGTTGCTACCAATGGCGTTCTGATCAGTGGAGGGCCATTACCCAATAACGAGTTGTTGTTCAACAGTGACAAGTTCACCAGCGATAACGAATTATTGCTCTGTAACGCCGGGTGTGCACTGGCAGACGACGTGAATATATTAGACACGCTCGGAATAGCCAGCAATGGCGGTGGATGGTTCGATAACTGTCCTTCTGTCGACATCGAATGATACGAAGACACCTCTAACAATAATGTGACTTCCTTGGTCGTTTTTGTCAAGCTGGCCATCGACGCCCGAATATCGTTCAAGATCGGCAAGTCCTTCATCACACCCTTGACCGAAGAAAATGTCTGGATAATTGCTTTCAAAAACAGATTGATATCGTCCCAAAATAACCTCCGTGTTGTTTGCAGTGGACTGTTTCTGATGGTCAACAATTTCGTTGTCAATCTCTTGGTGATGTCCATCGATGACATGCATACATTCATCAACTCCTTGACCTTGGTTGCCACTGTATGGTTAATTCCAGAAGACGAGGTGGCACTAGCAATTGCACTCTTGTTAATTGCCTGGGTCAACTCCTTAAACACCACTTGCGCGTTCGAAGTAGCAATGTCAATGGCATGATAAAGCTTTTCATCAACCTCGTCTCCGTCAAAACTAATGTTAGTGTTGATCGAAAGCTTCTTCTGTTCAACGACCGCCTTGCCTGGAGTGAGAATTCGGTACGCGTTCAACAATTCGCTGAACAGTCCGTACAATGTGAGATAAAGCATCCGAATAAAACAAATATCTATCTTGAGCACAAACGTTGAGAAGTTCTCACTCAAGAGATCCATAATCATTTTGAACGACGAAATACAAATGGTCAATGAGGTCGAAATCTGATCTAAGTTATTGCCAGTTTCTTCCATTGCCTCCAAGTTCTCCACAAGAGAATCAATATTGGCCTTTGTGGTATACAAAAGTGCAACCATCTTCATGGTGATTTTCTTATCGACACAGAACCCCGTGAACCGTCTCACTGACGAATGTAATTCACTGAATGAGAAAAGAATCTTTCTTGATACCTTAATAATAGTCGTTGCATTAAACCGCTTGTTGATTACCCGTGATGGCGAGGATTCGTTCGATGGTAAACTATTGTGTCTCGTAACGTTGGGAGGCGGCTGTGGCGACTTAAAGTTGTCTTCCTTCAAGGACAGATGATGGTTAGATACCAGGTGATGTCTCTGTACCCCCTCGGGAGAGAGGAACTGACTGGTCAGAACATTCAGTGGCTTTGTTTGTGCTGGAGCCATATTTTCGTCCAGTGGGTTTTCTTGCAATGTTGATAACCTTCTAAAGTATGCTCCCGATTTATGCTCAGTGTCAACGTTTTCGTTCTTATCCAAGATACGATCTATTTCCTTTAAGGTATTGGAGCGGGTACGGCTCCTGTTACTCAACGATCGAGTCAACGTAGCAGCAGAGTTGCCTGAAATTGGAGTACTGGATGCCGATGTGGGTTTTGGAGGAACTGGGGGAGCCGTTGATGGGGAGGTGCTGGATGGGGTGGTGGCAGGATATGTTGTAGAGATGGAAGAAAGTGGAGGTGTTTCGGCGTGGAAGGGTTCCAATGCTGATGCAGAATGGGGTTGGGGTGGTAATGTGTAATCCATTGACAGATTCGCCTCACTTTCTATTGATTCGACCGTAGTATTTTGTCCTGATGATGACGGGTCTGACAGTTCCTCTGGTTTCTTTATAAAAAGGCCCATTCTTTTTGCAGCTTTGGAGGCCTTTGTCCGAGTTTCGGAGATACTCTGGGTTCTTGCTATAGGTGGTTGTTGCTGTGGCGGTTTAACTGATTTCAACTCGTTCTGTTCAAGCAACTTGGACTCTATTTGACTCTTGTTGGTTGTCAAGTAGTTATTTAATTCATGTATCCAGTTGTCGGGCCGCTGCTTTTTGATCAATTTGATCAAGTCGATGGATGGATACACCAACGGGTTTTCTGTAAATTCAAGCACATTCAAGTTCAATTCGGCCAAAACAGGTGGGAGGTACTTGAATTTGTTACTGATGATCGATATGACGCGGAGCTGTTTGAGTTGTCCAAAGGTATCAGGTAAGTTCCATAGCTTATTGCCAGAGACGTCCAAGATTTCCAAGTTTGGTAGGTCTCTGATGCATCGCGGTAATGAAGTCAAGCTGTTGTTAAAAAGATCCAAGTACTTCAAGTTCTTGCCAATGATAGGGATGTTCAGAGGGATTTCGGTGATCTGGTTGCTCTGGAGCGTAAGACGTTCTAGTTCTAGTGGGGGTGCAAATGATGAAAGAAAAACATGGATCACATCAATTACTTCCTGGAGCGGCAATTGTTGTGTATAAAGAACTGTATTGAGCTTTATGGTCTTTTTGGACTGAATCTGGTCCACCTGCTCATTAAGGAGCTGGATGACTTGGGCCGAAAAGGACATTGACGCAGGATGAAGGATATCTTTGCAACAAACTTAGGGAGATCCAAAAAAAACAATGCAGTGCAATTCAAAATTCAGGCTGCTAGTAACCAGACTACAGCACCTATCCAACCCGGGGAAACCTGTCTACCTTAGGCGTGAAATCCAGATCTTTCTGTGCTGAATTTTTTGTTCCCTTTGGATCTATACTCATAATTTGTCACGTGATATGTATGTTCCTCCCAATTGGGAAGGTGGTCCTTACAATTTTACGCGAAGCAAAATGGTCAGACTAGCCGGAATAATGCAATTGATATTGTTGGATTCCAACTCTGTTTTGGTGCATGCATGGCGACAACATGCCATGTTGATACGGAAAATGTTCCAGAAGTACCAAATTGTATATACTGAGCCTCAATTTCATGTGGTCAACGGCTCACTCCAAGAAACACTTCTCCGCAATCCTTGGGAATATCACGGAAAAACGGCATGTTTCACCCCTGGAAACTCGTTGGCATATATGGGAGCTGGTTTTGACAAGTATGTGGCGAGATTACTTGGAGGTACGTGTGTAGCGGAGAAAATTCAGGAGTATTCCTTGAAGAAGTACCGTGGCTATGTGCCTGTGGGTGAGATCAACGCAATTGATCTCGGTGTGGTCTTGCCGAACCATTATGAAAGCGAAGTGTATAGAAACTGTAACTTGGTACTGTTGATTATCGTGCCATCAATGGCAGTTCCTGAGCCAATGGAAGGGATCAGAGTCTTGTTTGACGTGGTTTGGAATATCTTGGGCCATGCCGAACAAACAACAACTATCTCAAACTGGATTTTGCCGGGAATTGGAACTGGATATGGAAACATTGATGCTTCTGTAGTAGGACAGGTCATGATGACAGCTATCTTCTTATACCTGATGAAAGCAAGCACACGTATTGATAATTTGAAAAGGTCCGTCGTCATACTAAAATTCTTGGGCTACGACTATAAAAAGTTTGGGGATGTTGCAGAACTCGAATCTGTAATGTCCAAGTACGGCAAGGAGCATAATGACGGACCAGTCACCGATATTGAGGAGCTTCTTCGCTGTATCGAATAGGCTGGAACTGGCTGCGAAAAGGGTTCCTGCAATTGTTATCCCACGAAAAATATTTAAAGTACGCGTATGAGTCAAAATTGTCCTTCTCTCCTCAAGTACCCGTATTTGTCATGACAAACGTCAATAAGCTCAAGTATACAATAGGATTCATTCATTGTCGAGAAACTAACGAGATTCTTTTACTCAATCGTGAGAAAAAGCCGTGGATGGGCCGCTGGAACGGCGTTGGAGGTAAGTTGGAGCCAGAAGAGTCCCCGTACGATTGTATTGTTCGTGAGACCCTGGAGGAAACAGGTTTGCATTTGCCTCAGTACAAGTCGCGTGGTGTGTTTACGTGGAACGTAAGCAACAACGGTCTGTTTATAGGTGAAGAAACAGGCGGGATGTATTTGTTCACGGCCGAAGTCTCAGCTCTGGAAGTCGCTCAGTATAAGACTCCTGTCAAGTACGACGGGGAAGGTATACTTGATTGGAAGAAGATCGAGTGGATCACAGATCCCAATAACATGGGTATTGTGGAGAATATCCGGCCAATAATGAAGTATATCTTTGATTCCAATGAACATGACTTGTTCACGACCAAGTACTCTGATGGGGCCATGATCAGCTGGGTCCACTACCCAGGACGCAATACTGAATATCCCGTAAATTTCTAATAACTAGCAACATTATCTGTTTTTTTATTAATTTACATCTATAACTATGTAGTCCAGAGACGGGCAGTTCCATCGGCACCGGCACTGAACAACCAAGCTTCCTTGGGATGCCAAATCAAGTCCAAAACCCCGATTTGGTTGACGATTTTGTGGCCAGTCAATTTCTTCAAAGGCACTAACAATGGATTGGTCATCAAGTCATCGTACACTGTACCGTGGAACACATGGATGCTACCATCGTCCGAAGCCGAGGCAAACAATGGTAAGTTGGCTTTATGGAACTTGATGCTTCTCACAGCCTTTTCATGGTATCTTAAAGTCTTGTATGGCGTGGAAGCCAAGTCCAAGTCATGCCACAACACACGCTTATCGTACGACGATGCCAACAAATTGTCTCCTCTTGGATGAATATCGATAGTCGACAACATTCTAGCACCAGGCATCAACTTCTTGATCAATACTTGTTGAGCCAAGTCGTATATCTTGACGGTACGTTGTGAAGCAACAAATAATTGCGGTTTGAATGGATGGAACTTGGCATCCATGATGATTCCCTTTGACTTCTTGAATGGAGATTGTGATAAATGCTTAGATAACTGATGGATTAAGACAGCAGTATTCTTAGCATCGGGAGAAACAGTGACAAAATAGTCACCCTTGCGATGCCATGAAATCTTCTTGACAGTCTTACGACACTGAATGACAGCAGATATACCCAATTGTGCCTGTTCGGCATTAGGGGTGAACCACTTGGCAACTTCCTTCTTGTTTTCATTTTCCTTGGCTCCGTCTTCACCATCATTTGCTTCTTCGTCATCGCCAGCCACCTTAATATCACCCTTCTTGTTACCAAATGTATCGTAACCCCAACCAGCTTCGACCTTCAACTTACCCAAGTTTTCAATATCAAACCCAAAAATTGGCGGAACAATCAAGTATATATTTTCGCCAACTGCAACCGATAAGAGGCCAGTGTTCTGGTCTGGATGCCACTCCAAGCTCTCGATATGGTCGTCGGTATTGTCGCTTTCGACGAGTTGCGCCTTGTATACTTGTCTTCCGGTTAATATTTCCCAGATACGAATAGTACCGTCATCCGAACCAGTAGCCAACCAAAGTCCTTGTGGATCAATCGAAATGGTTCTGATCTTGTCGGTATGACCGCTGTACACTGTCGAACAACGGATTGGGAATGGTCTCAAGTCTTTTGGTGAAGGTAATTCTGGAATCAAACTGTCTGGGTTAATGTTCAATTTGTTGTGACGAGCTCTTGGAGCTAAGTACAAGTCCAAACATCTCTCAAATCTTTCTCTGACCGATTCCTGGTAACCAGGAACCTTTCTGAGCGAAGTGAACTTTTGTGGCAAGAAATTTCTTTCTCTATCTTGTGGATCAGTTTCCAACCATTGTTTCTTCTCTTCTTCATTCAACAAGTATTCCTCTGGTGGGTTGTACGATTCTTCGTTGGTTGGTGGAGGCAACTTAGGTGCTCTTAAGTTCATGATGTGGTCAGCAACCTCTTCTTCGTTGTTCCAGAGATCAAAGTTCATCTTTTCTTCTTCCATCTGTTCCTTTGCCTTGTTGGATGGAACAATACGTCCCTCTCTGATGGCTCTGACGATCTTCATGATTCTCTTTGCTTCGTGCTTCGAAGGAACAAATCTTCTCTTTGGTTCAGGAACAGCAGTTAAAGGCATGATTTCGGTCTTCGAAGTGAACCAGTCAATGTATGGTTCGTATGGATCGATGTTTTCAGAAGTATTTTCCTGTTGCTGGATCTTTCTGATCAATTCCAACTCTTCGTCCAGCAACTTGAGACCAGCACCGGTGTTCTGGTCAAGTAAACCAGTCCAGCCTTCAGGTAAATCAATCGACTCCAATAATTGATCCAATGCTGAACCTTTGGCAGGTCTCATAATTCTTTTTCCGTTGATATCGTAACCGAGATGGGGCATCTCATCGTATGCGGATAATGGCACATTACCGATGGTGTTAAAGTTCTCAACGTCACTGTCGTCACTATCATAAACAGGATTAATTTCTGGCTTGATGATTCTTGGTCTTCCGTCAGAAAACTTGGTATGAATCACTTCTTCACTATCAGTGGACATCGATCTAATCTTAACTCCAGACAACTTGTCGGTCAATGAAACGTTGTCATCTCTGGGTTCATCAGAGAAATCCTCCGAGTCCACATCCGAAACATCTTCTTCTTCTCCCAAGAGTTCATTGAATTGGTCATCGTCGCTGTCTTCTTCTTCTTCTTCCTCTTCTTCCTCTTGCTCTTCCACTTCATCCTCGTCATCTTCAGCATCCTCATCCTCACTAGCTTCGCTAGCTTCATTATCTATCAACCCATTAATCAGGAACTCTTCTTCAGGCTCCTCTTCAACCTGCTTTCTTTTTCTGCGCTCGGTGACCATGGTGATGGATATATTTAGTAGAGGATGGAATTTTTTTTAACTTGTCATCGCGCACTGCAGGCAAGTGCGATGGACCCCATACCGAAAGTCTTCTTCAACAATAAACAATCACCATCGGCATGAACTCGATACGGAAGCTCAACAGTATCATTCAAAAGGAGTTAGAGAACAATGTTTCAGACAGTGCTTCGTGGCATTTCGAGTACCGCGATACCTCGTACATTTTCATTGGGGGCCTTCCTCCCGATATCAACGAGACGGATTTGGTGACAATCTTCTCCCAGTACGGGGTGCCTACACACATTAACTTAATCAAGGACCGGGAGACAAACAAGAGTAAAGGGTTTGGGTATTTAAAGTATCAAAACTATCGCAGCTGTGTGTTGGCTGTGGATAACTTTAATGGGATCCAGATTCGCGAGCGCACTATCAAAGTCGACCATGTATATTATAAGTTGAAGGACGGTGAGAATGAGGACCAATACTTGGTCGATTATAGCGAGGTGAAACCAAAGGAACCGAAGTTGTTGGAGCAGGAAGAGGATGAATTTGCTGATCCAATGGCTGGATTTATCCGAGAACGAGAGCAAAGTCCTAAGAGGGATAGAAGTGGAAGGGAGAGAAGAGAAAAAAGTAGAAGGGATCGAAGTGGAAGGGATAGAAGTGGAAGGGATAGAAGTGGCAGGAGTCATAGAAATGATGAGCACCAACAGTCTGAAGAAACTAAGCCGAAGCTATCTGACGTTCTTGGAGGTCTTCATTAGTACTTGCCGGCCATGTACTACTGATTCGTATAATGATACATGCATTTAGTTTGTCTTCTTGACGTTAAAGTCAGAATAATAATCAATAAACTTTATCTTTTGCTGGATATTGAGCGACTCACTCACCAACTCAAGCCCATTGGTACGGAACGATTCTCTGATTCCCTTAACATCCCACTTGTCAAACTGATATACCTTGGCCTTGATGAAGTTAAACTTGAGATCGGTGCTCGACAATGCCTCAAAGATGTACCGCCACTTTGAAATGTAAGGAATTGGCAATGCCAAGTAACCCGGATGGAGCTTGATCACCAATGATTTGATTCTGAAACCCTCGAGTTGCTGCTTAGAAGTGGTAACATTGAGAAACGGCAACAATGCCTTGTTGTTGGAAGGAGTTCCTTCGGCCAAGATGAACACGATTTTGTCCTTGAAGTGTGAGATATCTTTCACAGGACGGCCTCTTACTGAAGAATCAAACGTATGAGAGAACAATTTCCATATCGTAAAGTGGTACAATTGGCCTGTCTGATCTGGAACCAAAATGGCCAACTTTCTCCAGCTGCAGCCAATGATTGTGGCATAAAGAAGACCGTCAATTGGAGTCGACCAGTTGGTCACCACCAAGTCACCAACGCGAGGCAAACTGGCGTTGATCTTTGCGACGTTTGACCGTTTCACACCGTCCACCAATATTTCCAACCGATTGAAGCCACAAAGCACTAATACAATCAACTTCCCTAACGCAGAAATGCCAGTGACATAGTAAACAGCAACAGCGAGCAAGGCAATCGGAAGCTTCACAAGAAACAAGAGCAGTTTGGCGATCGCAAGGCCAATTTTGGACACACCTGACGCTGCGCTCAACGGTAATGTTTCTGGCATAAAGGGAGAGATCCCCGTGCCCTTGTCGCGCCAATTAGAGAACTTTTCCATGGTGAATAGTTTGTTTGAAGCAGTTTTTTTTCTGGAGATCGAAAAGTTATTGATCTACAAACAAATAAAGAAAGCACGATTTTCTAAACTTTACATTCATATCTAATATACACAGAATATAAATATTCCAACGAATTAAAATACCCCCATAGCTTACAATTCTTGAGAGGCCTTTTCTGGCTTACCAGACTTCTTAGGCAACAAGTTTTGGTGAATGTATGGCAAGACACCACCTTGGGCAATGGTGACGTGACCCAACAACTTGTTCAATTCTTCATCGTTTCTGATAGCCAATTGCAAGTGTCTTGGGATGATTCTGGACTTCTTGTTGTCTCTAGCGGCGTTACCAGCCAATTCCAAGATTTCGGCGGCCAAGTATTCCAAGACAGAAGTCAAGTAAACTGGAGCACCAGAACCCACTCTTTGAGCGTAGTTACCCTTTCTTAATAATCTGTGGACTCTACCGACTGGGAAAGTCAAACCTGCCTTGGCAGATCTAGAAGTTGATGCTTTTTCGGACGAACCGGCTTTACCTTTACCACCAGACATTGTTGTTAATTAGAATTTATAATATTTCAAAAGAAAACTTCTTCTTTCACCTGGCTTGGGGCAAGGGTTGTTATTTATAATTTAGGTATTCCTCTTATCCCATTCTCATAATTACCCTTTGTTCTCATATGAACGCCTACGTGCAGGTATCCTTCATCTGCTCGCGACTAGTCGAGGGAACTTCCCGTACTGGAGTTTACTCCGCGCGATGTCACTAAAAACAATATGCTCATATCTACGCATCAAGTGTGTACTTTTTATACCTGGGAAACATCAATCACATTTCCATCAAGAGCTCCTTTAGTAGTACAGTAACTTGTAGCCTAAATTGTTGTAAAGGCTGCTGGTGTAACAGATCAATGGGCCATGTTAACTATGCATATTAAACTTGTCTTCAAAACAGCTTTCTTTAGTGTTTTATCTCAGAATTCCTCTTCTCCAGATCTCTACGCGCCGAGTGTTTGTTTGTTTTTACTGATCTCGCGCTCCCGCGCTCGCGGTAAATTGTCGCACACTTTTCTCCTGCACGCCACGCTCCTGCACCACACAAAAATACCTCCAGTCATTTGTATAAATACAAACCATTTTCCTCCCTTCGCCATCCTGGTCCTCCATATTTTATATCTTTAATAATCAATCATGGCCCCAAAAGCTGAAAAGAAACCCGCCTCTAAGGCTCCTGCTGAAAAGAAGCCAGCTGCTAAGAAGACTGCTTCCACTGACACCAAGAAGAAGACCAAGACCAGAAAGGAAACTTACTCTTCTTACATCTACAAGGTCTTGAAGCAAACCCACCCAGACACTGGTATTTCTCAAAAGGCCATGTCTATTATGAACTCTTTCGTCAACGATATCTTTGAAAGAATTGCTGGTGAAGCCTCTAAGTTGGCTGCTTACAACAAGAAGTCCACCATTTCTGCCAGAGAAATCCAAACTGCTGTTAGATTGATCTTGCCAGGTGAATTGGCCAAGCACGCTGTTTCCGAAGGTACCAGAGCTGTTACCAAGTACTCTGCTGCTGCTTCCAATTAGGTTAATTTTATTTCGGTGTATATTAGTAATGGATATGATAATTAAAAGAAAGAAGCAACTCTCTTATGATTCCAGAGACTCTGTATGTGATTCAGTTTCACTCTGATATAATACAACTAGCAACAAGCAACATAACACATTGAACAAATGATGGAGCCAAAATGTATGTCTGACACCATACACCAAGCAATAAAATATGACGTAGCTGAAATATCCTGTTATCATCACCACTCTCCAGTCCGTATCGCCCACGGATATCTTGGGCATCTTTGTCATCTTATTGTTGCGTTCAATAAGGACTAAAATTGGTACAATTGACAAGAAATTGTGGTGGGAACTGAACGGAGTCATCCAGCTGACAGTAAAGTTATGTACAAACACAATGAGAATAGGGACATTGATGGGCAATATCCAAAGCATCAACAAAAATAATGACATTTGGTAGTTGAAAAGACCTGGCTCATTATTCTTTATCAAAAGCTTTAATAAAGTAACTGCCTGGACAATAACACACACAACATATGCAAACTGATACGGAATGTACACGGGGATCGCTAATATTAGCAATGCAGCAGTGATCAAACGTCGATGAGACCAAAGCTTTGTAACACTAGTATCTTGTCTACCTTTCAACTTCATCTCACTCGGCTTACTGGGAAATATTCTAGATATGATTTTCGTTAACATTCTGGTCACAGAAACTATCCCCATCCCAGCGAGTAAGATCACGTAAAAAGTCAAGAATACCAAACAGGTGGTTATCATGTAGAAAATGGGCCCAATAAACCACAATGAGGTCTCCTCTAATCCCAAGTAATAAGTATTTATTTTAAAGTCTGTGGTTCCCAAGTTCAAAAAGATTTCATTCCGGTCTCTCAATATGACAGGATCAACTAGCAGAAGAACATCCTTGACCCACAGTATTTGAGTGATAGGAGTCAAAAGTATCAATACGGAAAATATGATTGGCAAGAAACGCCACGAGTTCAAGGTTGACAATCCATGAATAAAGCTGGGATACCTTTCGGTCCTGAGAAAAGTTCTGAGTTGAATCAACATAACTAGTAATATGTTCAGAACGCATCCTCCAACCAATGCCAATCTGTACCGCAATACAAGTAATCGTAAGCTCATTACCAAATCAACTGTTAATGTGACTTTAAGTGGGGCATCCTGAGCAATGCTTGGATCACTCCAGATTTCAACATTGAGTCCCTTCTTTTCCTTCCCTTTAAAAGGAACGTAAGGAGCTATTCCATGCATCGTCATGTGGATCACCTGGTTGCTATGTAAGTTAACATGCCACTTTGTTTCGTAAGGTTCCTCCACCCACTGTCTGATAAATGGCACAAATAAGTCAGAGTTCTCTTGTAGTTTTCCGATCTTCAATCTGTATGCCAATAAACTACTCCATGCCCCGGGGATGTTGATGTTGGTGGAAACTCCATCATTCAAAAGAGATGTATCGGCACCTTTGGTTAATAATGAAAATAAGTTTTCACCAAGATGAATGTCTTTATCTTTGACAAGCGAAGCAACAACAAAATCGTTGTCAAAAGTCCGTTGGAGAATAACCAAGTGAGTGTACTGTGACAAGGTGGTGCTGTCTAGTTGAATAGCATAAAATGGCAGGAGCTCGCCTTCATAAGATGAGTCCATTAAGGACCTACTCTTAATGGAAGAATGTGGGACAGTGTGAGCATGGGAAGCAAGGTCCACGCAGTCCAATATCAGAGAGGACTCTGTGTTTTCATTTGTCAAATCATAATACTCTGAATCAATGGATTTGTCTTTGCATAACAATGCGGCCGGAACATGGTCTCCATTTCTGAACTGCCTCCATGTGCCTATTTGCTTGGAACTCAACCAAGAAAACTGTTGCGTCTGCAGAGCATCGATCTGGATGACTTGGTACTCTTCTGAACCTAATTTGATAACCTGCAGCTGGGCAAACCTATGGTTATCTACCTTAACCAGAAAACTTGGACCCAGTGGTGATATTGATGCATACAGCTCAAACCCCAGAAGTAAGTACTTTTTAAATACCTCCATTCTCTTAGGTAACAGATATGTCTTTTTAGGGCTAGTAAAGTCGGCAATCTCAAGAATTGCCCGGGCCACCTGGCGACGGAGCTGTCCACACCATACAATAGCCAAGTGGTCTATGGGAGACCATACCAGTGGTATTCCGGTCGTGTACACGGTGAACCCATTTGAGGGTGGAATAAGGTATCCAAGCGTAGTATAATCAGCTGGAAGAGTTGCATCTGACTGGCCACCGGTGATGGAGATTAAGGAAATCTCTTTTAATCTTTGTCTGGCTATTGAGGTAACCTTGGAGTTATCCGTTGAATTTTTGAACCCATCATACCAAAATTTATCCACAGCAGAGTATATTTTGAGCAAGTCACCATCAAATGTAAGTGGCGAAGCTGCGTGAGGTGATGCTAGTGTTATTATTGTATTAATGGAGTTGTCAACGTAGTTAGGCAACGTGAGCATGACTCTGGCAACAACACCTCCCATAGAATGCCCCACGATTATCACTGATTCTGGTGGGGTTGGAGTGTTGGCATATAAACCCAAAATAAACCGAACCGCTTCGTTCAAGAATTCAGCCTGGTCGAGAATGGTTCTGCCATGGAACGCCGTAAAGTCTTCGTTAAAATCGGCAGCAAAGAAGTCCAAATTCTTTGTGTTTGGATTGACATTGAGTTCGGGATGCTGAACAAACTCCGAATGAAACAACTCTGAAGAGGCAGCGGCTATTGACCGTACCTGACGAAAGCTGCCGGCATTGCCTGGAATGAAAAGAACCGGGATGCCGTCTAGTAGTATGCCGTCGTTTTCATCAGGGATCTTGTCGAAATCTTGCTCTCGATACAAATAGAGGGAATACTTGGATGCAAACTTGGTATGACTCTCATCAAACGCCCTAATACGAGCGTATGACGGGCCCATCCACACCAAACGACATCCTGGTTGATCTGCACCCTCGTATATCAGAACATAGTGGTACCCCGTGAGACTTGTCAATAAGAACCCCAATACCACAAGAATGTACACAGATATACGTGAACGCTTCTCCATGGTGGGATCCAGTACTTGATTTGTGCCCTATGGCTTGCCTTGTACTGCGAAAAGGTTACGTTTTCCTGAAAATTAAACAAAAAAAGGTATGGTACTGTATACATTTCTCTACGGTGGTAGGATCACTACAATGGTAAACTACTGTTGATGGTTTAGGTGGTGGCCATATGGATACTGGTGTTTGTTTTCTAGTCTTTTTTTCTTCTCTTTTTCGTCTTCCTTCTCCTCAATCAAGACCGTATCGCCATATTCGGTAGACTTTATTACTTCAACCTCAATGTCACGCTTGAGCAAACCCTTTTCCTGTGCTTTCTCCACTAACTCTTTGATTTCACTTGCGGAAAAGTGGCCGTCTATCGGTATTTTGCCACGAGGAATCTCATATCCATCGTCATCATAAACTTTGCATTGACTGGCATCAGCACCAGCTTCATTCCGACACCTGTCTTCCCTTTCGTCCTCTAGCTCTCTTTCTTCAACCATCTGTCTCATCTTATCAAGCGAGTCTGAGTGGGCCATTGGCTCAGCAACTTCTGGTTGCGTCATTAGTTCTATTCTACTTGACATGGTATATCTGTTAAAAGCGTTACAAAAAAATCCCGAAACGAAACTGGGGTCCAGGTCATATATTTGGACCCCGGTATGAGCCCCGACAACTAAGCGGAGCCGAGTATGTCACTTATTATTTCTCTACGTCATTGCCTTCGTCTTTTTGCTTCTGTCCCGACTGCCTTAATCCCCGCAAAAACTCCTCGATTCCTTCTCCACGGTAATCATACTTCAAGCTCTGTGCAAGAAGGTATCCCGCCCCAGACTGCTTACGCAACGTCTCACTCAAATTCTGCTGGGCTTGCTGGAAAAAACCGCTGCGAACAACGTCTAAAATATCCTTCTTAGAGGGGTTTTTCGCAACCGATTCTGGCAACACTGAACCATAAATTCGAGCCATCTCTTCAGCACCAAGCCTTTCCAAATGAGCCTCAACCAATTGGAGGTCTAGAAGATCTGAAATGGAGTCTATAGGCAACTTGACCTTGACACTATACGTTAGAACACGACAAAAAAGCTTATACAATTTTCTGTATTACATACTTACTCTTGACTAGTGGTTTTAGGGTCGGCCTGTTCCTCTGCTTCTTCTTCTTCCTCTTCCTCCTCATCATCTTTGATTGCAATCAAATCCTGTACTTGTTGAACAATATGCAAATCCTTCTCCGTCAACAATTCAGGCTGATCGATGTCGCCGACGTCCTGCAACCAGTACAAGTGTCTGGCCTGAGATGACAAAAATGATAATGCAAACACCCGTCCAGTCTTACAAGATTTGACGTGCTTGAAACGCACGTCTCCTGGAATAAGCAACAACTCGTCTTTCTCCACTGTGCCACCCACCGATAAATCGACCTTGGGTGACCAGTTGAACAGGAAAAAGTCCGGATCCTCGCTGCTGGGCTTGATGACAACCACCCCTTTGTGTGGCAATGGTGTACATCTCTTTGTCTCTTCGTCGTACTCAACCTTCCCTGCGTGGAACTTTATAGATTTCGACATTGTTCTCCGATATGTTTTCGACCAGGCCGTTGTCGTTGCCACTTTTCTTCCATCAAAAACCCGCGAGATCGCAACACCACTCAGAAAATTTATTTACATTGTGCGCGTGCACGACCAAACACCTGTTTCCCGTACCATATTAAGGCCACACCAATCGTGTACAATGGACTTTCCGCCTGATGATATACGCATTTTGGTAAGCAAAATTGCAACTTTTCTAAGACAAAACAACCAGACATTAGCTATTTCCGAGGCTGCCTGCGGTGGACTCTTGTCAGCATACATCATCTCGGTGCCTGGAGCGTCGGACTTTTACATTGGTGGCAAGTTGGTATACTCATTGCGCCAGAGACTAAAGTTATCGGGCTGGAATGATGAGGAAATCCGCAATTACATGGGACCTTCCGAACAAGTCGCCTTGAAGTTGGCTCGAACTACAAAGTACGAATTGGGCTCAACTTATGTCTTGTCCGAAACAGGCTTCGCTGGTCCTTCAAACGATCTACACTTGAATGATGATGAAAACACTGATAGGGCAGATGTTGGGACTGTTTACTTGGGTTTGACTGGTCCGAAAGGAGAAACGTCGTGTGTCAGGGTAACAGCAAACAACGATAGATCAAGCAACATGACGGAGTTTGCCAGGTTGGGATTAACATTCTTATGGCAGGAATTATCCAAAGGTTTATGATATAATTAAATGTAAGGTTTTACGTGACAAAAGTAGACGATGTCCACTACTGCGGTCCGGGTGTTTTACTTTTTTAGAAAAAGTTCACATTCAATTATGGTTTAGATGTACACAAATCTACTCAATTGTTAACCTAAACACTTGAATAAGATTATTACGGTACTAATAACCCCGATCTCTTGTTATTTTGTCCTTGATTTTGATTTATCATGATTTAAATCATAAATCATCTTTATGTTTAAAAAAACGCAAAATTGTACAAAAATCCCACCAATTCATATCTAATTCGAATCACAGTCCATATAATCAAAACATGAACAGTATACTCCAGCATTATCAAAACTCTTACGATCTTGACTCTTATATACTAGATATAGGCTTCTGACGGAAAAAGGGGTTGTTCCAGGTACTAGGGCCCTTATGTTTTGATCCAGTCACGTGATTGACACGTTGAAATTTTCCTCTCGGTTCACAAATAAACGAAAACAATCCACCGTCAAACAAGCGGCTAATATTTACAACATGACTGGTAAGTAGCTATGCATACTTTTGTACAAGAATAATTCTAACTAAAGCAGAAGTAGAAGCAATCAAAGACACACTTCAACAAGAAGTCAAAATCATCAAGCGTAAGTTGAACGGCTATGTTGGTTTTGCCAACTTGCCTAAGCAATGGCACAGGAAGTCGATCCGGAGAGGATTCTCCCTCAATCTTTTCGTTGTTGGAGAAAGCGGGTTGGGTAAAAATACCTTGATCAACACGCTTTTTAACCGTGAGTTGTTGACTGGAAATGCAGAGTTTGATGACGACGTTGAACAGGGAGAAAACGTCGAAGTCAAGATCAAGAACCACAAGACTGAGATTGAGGAAGATGGGGTTAAGTTAAAGTTAAATGTGATCACCGCCAGCGGATTTGGTGATTCCGTCAATAACGCCAACTCTTGGAAGCCAATTGTTGACGAAATCAACAGCAGATTCGACAACTACTTGGAGGCTGAAAGTAGAATAAACAGAGATGTTTCCAACGATGAAAGAGTTCACGCATTGCTTTACTTTATTGAACCTACTGGTCACTCTCTTAGATCCTTAGACATTGCTTTGTTAAAGCAAGTACACGAAAAAGTTAACTTGATTCCAGTTATTGCCAAGTCCGACACCTTAACTGGCGAAGAAATCACTCAATTCAAGCAACGTATTTTAGAGGACTTGGCGCACCAAGGCATCAATATTTTTACACCTAGAGATCACGATGGCGAAGATGAAGAAACCGTATTGAACACAAAACTGATCTTAGCCAAGTTCCCATTTGCTGTTGTTGGTAGTACTAAGGAAGTGGAGACCCCCGACGGAAGAATTGTTAGAGGTAGAAGATACCCATGGGGTGTGATTGAAGTTGACAATGAGGATCACAATGACTTTATAAAATTGCGTCAATTATTAGTGAGAAACTTTTTGGAAGAATTGAGGGAACAAACCAACACCTTGTTGTACGAGAAATACAGAAGCGAGAAGTTGTTGGGTATGGGAATCCAGCAGGATAACAATGTTTTCCGTGAATTCGATCCATTGGCTAAACAGGAAGAGGAACGTGCGTTGCATGAAGCCAAGTTAGCCAAGATGGAAGCCGAAATGAAGGCGGTTTTCCAACAGAAGGTTTCTGAAAAGGAGAAGAAGTTGCAGAGATCTGAAGCTGATTTGTTCTCAAGACACAAGGAAATGAAAGACAAATTAACGAAGCAAATCAAGTTATTAGAAGACAAGAAAACGCAATTGGAAAAGCAGAAAACTTTGCCTCAAGAGCCTGCAGTGCCAGCCGCTGCTCCCTCCAAGAGTCGTAAGGGGTTTTTACGTTAGGTTTTTTTTATTTAGTAATATATGAGGGAAAATTGAGTACTTGCTACGTGCCCCTGGCTGCTACAAAATCTGTAACAATTTGTTTTTTCTTTTCTTTTTTTTTCTGTTCAGAAATAGATAGCAACACTTGGTAATGTCAGAACAAACGGGTGAAACCAAGGTTAACAAAGAGAGTCCGGTTATTGCTACGGTAAAAACACTTCAATTTGCGTGGTTTGTTGGTCATGTATTTACGCTTTTGAGTATATTGTTTTATACTTTCACGTATTTGCGTATTGGTGCTGGATGGTACAAATTTTGGTACCAATTGGCGCTCGTTGGTGTCCTCGAAAGTTTCGGGATATTGATCTATCAACAGGTACAAAAGAAGGTGCTGTATGGTATAGTGTTAAAGGACGACAACACACATTATTTCTTGTTGGGACTAACTCTACTTTTCTTGAGACCGTACGTGTTTATTGTGATGTTACCGTTTGGCTTGTTTTCGCTCTTTCATGTTCTTGCTTACACTAAGAGTTTCTTGCTTCCGCTCTTTGGCATGGAAACGCACCCAGTTTCGCGTCAAATCGGAGACTTTATCAACAGAAACAATACTAAGTCGATCCAGTTGACCAGTGTGTTAGAGATCTATGGACTTTTATGGTTGTTGTTGAGATTGCTCACTTTTAGAAAGCGGTCGCTAGTTGTGTTTGTGGCTTACGCTTTTTTCATCAAGATCAGGTACGAAAAGTCAGTTTACACACGTAACTACCTTAAGACGTTGGAATCCCAGATAGACAGCCTTGTCAACGAACACACCGCCCTTCCTGCACTCAAAAGCGCCTGGGTAGCCCTCAAAAACACCGTCCAAACTGTGGGTCAGATTAAATTGGTGCAGGACGTCTCCAGCAAAGAAACCTAAGGATCAGACTGTAAACGCAACCACAAGCAAAAAAGACAACTTGCCAAGGGCCCACAGGCTTGAATTTTGCAATCCATATACAGTACCTGCTTACATCATTTATGCACGTAATTTATTTCCATCGAGTTCGAAATGTTTCCATTCGCACGGAAAATTTTTAATTTCTTAGAACGTCGTAGAATCTGGTGGAAATGGTTGTCGAACTCGATACAGCACGGTTTAAATAACGCCAATCCGCTCATTAATTTTCACTTTTCTCCTTTTCTTATTTCATAGATTTATTCATTCTATTTCTTGAACAATGTCTAAAGCTGTTGGTATTGATTTAGGTACTACTTACTCCTGTGTGGCCCACTTTTCCAATGACCGTGTCGAAATTATCGCCAACGATCAAGGTAACAGAACCACCCCATCTTTCGTCGCCTTCACTGACTCCGAAAGATTGATTGGTGATGCTGCTAAGAACCAAGCTGCTATGAACCCAGCTAACACCGTCTTCGACGCCAAGCGTTTGATCGGTAGAAAGTTCACCGACTCTGAAGTCCAAGGTGACGTCAAGCACTTCCCTTTCAAGGTTGTTGACACCGCTGGTAAGCCAAACATCCAAGTTGAATACAAGGGTGAAACCAAGGTCTTCACTCCAGAAGAAATCTCTTCTATGATCTTGACCAAGATGAAGGACACCGCTGAAGGTTTCTTGGGTACCAAGGTTAATGACGCTGTTGTTACCGTCCCAGCTTACTTCAACGATTCCCAAAGACAAGCCACTAAGGATGCCGGTTTGATTGCTGGTTTGAACGTTATGAGAATTATTAACGAACCAACTGCCGCTGCTATTGCTTACGGTTTGGACAAGAAGGACGAACAAGAAAAGAATGTCTTGATCTTTGACTTGGGTGGTGGTACTTTCGATGTTTCCCTTTTGTCTATCGAAGAAGGTATTTTCGAAGTCAAGTCCACTGCTGGTGACACTCACTTGGGTGGTGAAGATTTCGACCACAGATTGGTTACTCACTTTGTTAACGAATTCAAGAGAAAGAACAAGAAGGACTTGTCCACTAACCAAAGAGCCTTGAGAAGATTGAGAACTGCTTGTGAACGTGCTAAGAGAACCTTGTCTTCTTCCGCTCAAACCTCCATCGAAATCGACTCCTTGTTCGAAGGTGTCGACTTCTACACCTCCATCACCAGAGCTAGATTTGAAGAATTGTGTCAAGACTTGTTCAGATCTACTTTGGACCCAGTCGAAAAGGTCTTGAGAGACGCTAAGGTTGACAAGTCCGCTGTTGACGAAATTGTCCTTGTTGGTGGTTCTACCAGAATTCCAAAGGTTCAAAAGTTGGTTTCTGACTTCTTCAACGGTAAGGAACCAAACAAGTCTATCAACCCAGATGAAGCCGTTGCTTACGGTGCTGCTGTCCAAGCTGCTATCTTATCCGGTGACACTTCTTCCAAGACTCAAGACTTGTTGTTGTTGGATGTTGCTCCATTGTCCTTGGGTATTGAAACCGCTGGTGGTATCATGACCAAGTTGATCCCAAGAAACTCCACCATTCCAGCTAAGAAGTCTGAAACTTTCTCCACCTACGCTGACAACCAACCAGGTGTCTTGATTCAAGTCTTTGAAGGTGAAAGAGCCAAGACTAAGGACAACAACTTGTTGGGTAAGTTCGAATTGTCTGGTATTCCTCCAGCTCCAAGAGGTGTTCCACAAATTGAAGTCACCTTTGACATTGATGCCAACGGTATCTTGAATGTCTCTGCATTGGAAAAGGGTACTGGTAAGACTCAAAAGATTACTATCACCAACGACAAGGGTAGATTGTCCAAGGAAGACATTGAAAAGATGGTTTCCGAAGCTGAAAAGTTCAAGGAAGAAGATGAAAAGGAAGCTTCTAGAGTGCAAGCCAAGAACGGTTTGGAATCTTACGCTTACTCTTTGAAGTCCACTTTGAACGACGAACAATTCAAGTCTAAGTTGGAAGAATCTGAAGTTGAAGAAGTTACCAAGGCTGCTGATGCTACTATTGAATGGTTAGATGCTAACCAAACTGCGACTGCTGAAGAATTCGCTGACCAACAAAAGGAATTAGAAGGTAAGGCTAACCCAATCATGTCCAAGGCTTACCAAGCTGGTGCTGCTCCAGGTGGCGCTGCTCCAGGTGGTTTCCCAGGTGCCGCTGGTGGTGCTCCAGAACCATCCAACGACGGTCCAACTGTTGAAGAAGTTGATTAAGTTAGTTAGAAACGAAATTAATTAGAAATGAAAATATAAAAAATAGTGATATACTCGTGACATTCAATTCGTAAAAGTAGTAAAATTCGTGGTTCCGGCCCGTTATTTCTCAAACCAACAAACTCTCTTGATTCTTGGGCAATGTGCGCGCAAAATATCTTCCTATTAAGGTGAGGAGGGGTATTCATTCAGCAAAAATTCATCTAGCGAATGATAGAAATTTACCTGCACAGAGTTAATGGCCAACAAAAATTTCTAATTAGCGAAAATATACAACCTAATGGAGATAGGCGGACGGGTTCCCATTGCCCTTTGCAGCCTAATTATTTGGTGGAATTACCTGTTTCCGGCAATTCGGCGGCAAGAGCCCGAGGTTTCTGTAGAGACTTCTCTTACGCGACACACTAAACTTGTGCCCTGGTTAAGAAAAATTAAGATGAAATAGAGTCTCTCCTGATTCGTAGAATAATTTTCAAGCGATGGGGTTAGCCGCCAGTTATCCTGGGCCCATAAAAAGCCTATAATCGCGTCTTTCTCCGTCAGCGACCAACAAAAAAAATCCAACAAGATCTCTAGAGGACCTTCCTGTACATAATCTTTATACGACACAAAAATTCTTCCTCTTGGAAAATTCGCCTTTTATTAACTACTGTCGCAACTTTCTGTTGGTTTGTTGTTTTTATTATTGATTACTAAGACTCCGTACGTATCGAGCATTATTGATCGGAGATCTAGCCCAATGAGCTGTTTATTACCGGTGGTTTAAAGGCCGACTTCAATTGGTCCCATTACATGATACTGGCAGCCTTTTTGCATCGTATAGACAGGAACGACGACCAGGTTGCGTTATATGAATGGATGCAATTTTTTTGATTCAATCCTGGAAACATTATGGTTAGATCTCATCGAAAGTAACTGATGTTTCTTGTTGGTAACTATGTACTAACATCTTCTTTTAGGAAATAATGACTGTGAAAAACCATCAAGTGGTTCACGAAGCCAACAATACGTCCTTACGTCCTACTCCTCAAGAGTTTTTTGCTAGACAACCACATCCTGGACACATCAAGGACTTGAATGAATACTACGAGTTGTATGAAAAGTCTATCTCCGATCCAGAAGCATTCTTTGGACCTTTGGCTAAAGAATTCTTACATTGGGACAAGGACTTTTCCAAAGTCAAGTCTGGTTCATTGAAGCACGGTGACTCTGCCTGGTTCATTGGTGGTGAATTGAATGCGTCTTACAACTGTGTTGACAGACACGCTTTTGCCACTCCAGACAAGCCCGCTGTGATCTATGAGGCTGACGAAGAAAAGGACTCCAAGATTTTGACCTATGCCGAATTATTACGTGAGGTTTCCAAGGTTGCCGGTGTTTTGAAGAGTTGGGGAGTCAAGAAGGGTGACACCGTTGCCATTTACTTACCAATGACTTCGCAAGCTATTGTTGCCATGTTAGCTGTCGCTAGATTGGGTGCTATCCACTCTGTCATTTTTGCTGGTTTCTCCTCTGGTTCTATCAGAGACCGTGTCAACGATGCTTCCTGTAAGGCCTTGATCACTTGTGACGAAGGTCGTCGTGGTGGTAAGACCGTCAACATCAAGAAATTGTGTGACGAAGCCTTGCTCAGTTGTCCAACCGTTGAAAAGGTTTTGGTTTTTAAGAGAACCGGTAACGAAGAAATTTTCTTGAAGGAAGGACGTGATTTCTGGTGGGATGTTGAAACTGCCAAGTTCCCAGGCTACTTGGCTCCAGTTCCTGTCAACTCCGAAGACCCATTGTTCTTGTTATACACTTCTGGTTCTACTGGTACTCCAAAAGGTGTTGTCCACTCAACTGCAGGTTACTTGTTGGGTGCTGCTTTGACCACAAAGTATATCTTTGATGTTCACAGTGAGGATATTTTGTTCACAGCTGGTGATGTTGGTTGGATTACTGGCCACACATACGCCTTATACGGTCCATTGGCCTTGGGTATTCCAACCATCGTGTTTGAAGGTACCCCAGCTTATCCAGACTACGGTAGATTATGGCAAATTGTGGAAAAGCACAAGGCTACCCACTTCTACGTTGCTCCAACCGCCTTGAGATTGTTGAGAAAGGCTGGTGAAGCTGAAATTGAAAAGTACGACTTGTCGTCCTTGAGAACCTTGGGTTCTGTTGGAGAACCAATTTCCCCTGACATCTGGGAATGGTACAACGAGAAGGTTGGTAAAGGCCAATGTCACATCTCTGACACTTACTGGCAAACTGAATCAGGTTCACATTTTATTGCTCCAATTGCAGGTATCACTCCAAACAAGCCTGGTTCGGCTTCCTTGCCATTCTTTGGTATTCAAACTTGTCTTATAGATCCAGTTACCGGGGTTGAGATCTCCGGTAATGATGTCGAAGGTGTTTTGGCCATTAAGGACACCTGGCCTTCAATGGCCAGATCTGTCTGGAACAACCACACCAAGTATATGGACACTTACTTGAACCCATACCCAGGATACTACTTTACTGGTGACGGTGCTGCTAGAGACCACGACGGATATTACTGGATTAGAGGCAGAGTTGACGATGTCGTCAATGTTTCTGGTCACAGATTGTCTACTGCTGAAATCGAAGCTGCTTTGATCGAGCACCATGGTGTTAGTGAAGCTGCTGTTGTTGGTATTAATGACGACTTAACTGGTCAAGCTGTTGTTGCCTACGTTTCCTTGAAGGACGAAGCTGCCGAAACTATCAACGGTAATGAAATCAGCGATGAAGCCTTTGCTTTGAGAAGAGAATTGGTCTTGCAAGTGAGAAAGGAAATCGGGCCTTTTGCCGCACCAAAGAGTGTTATTATTGTTGCTGACTTGCCTAAGACCAGATCCGGTAAGATCATGAGAAGAATCTTGAGAAAGGTCTCGGCAAACGAAGCCGACCAATTGGGTGACATCACAACTTTAGCCAACCCACAGTCCGTCGCTGGAATCATCGATTCCTTCGGCGCCCAATTTGGTAAGAAGTAATGCGGTAGGTAAATAAATACTAGCTAGCTATTAATAGAAGGCAAACTAATGATGTATTCATCTCTGGATTTGAGTGCCCTTGTTTGCGCACGCCCACAATGCGCGTCCGCGCGGTCGTTTAAACCAATTCGAATCACGTTCAGACTATACCATGCGAGCACTAGCCAGGATAACTACGGCATTTGCCATTATCAAGGTGTTACAGTTGGTGATAGTGTACTTTACGCCATGCTTGTTTGACACTTCATCACAGATTTTATTTAATCAATATACTGGGCACAAGGAGTACCTTGTTAAAACATATTGGTACTTGCCCGTAAATCATCTCATCACCCATATTGTCAACAAGTTGGTGGCATGGGACATGGTACACTTTGCTGGCTTATTTGTGGATGATCTCAAGTACGAACACCAGTACGTTTTCTGCCCGCTTTGGTGGCGATTAGTCAAATATATTCCAATAGGAGATGGAAACTTTTACTCCAACATCATTCTCAGCATAGTGCTATCGAACTTGTGCCATTATTTTTCAGCAATTGCTCTATACCAATTGACCAAGTCTTATTTTGTCAAAAGCGAACAGATGGCATTGTTTGCTTCATTGCATCTCATAATCTCACCTGCTGGTATCTTCTTGACCGGAGGATACAGCGAAAACTTGAGCAATTTGCTCAGCTATGGAACCATATATTTACACAACAAAGCATTGAACTACCAGGATTTCCGCCAAGCAAATTATAAGTCTATCAAGTCACCGATGTATTACTTGTCGGCAGGAACCCTCTTGGCACTCAATTACGGCGTGAGGGCAAATAGCATACTTTTAGGATGGCTTTTCGTATGTGATTTGTATGAATTCGCCATAATAAACAGGAATCGCAAGAACTCAATACTTGCCATTGTTGCTGGTGGACAATTATTTACAAGTATTGTCTATTTACATTGGGATGCCTACGTCCAATTCTGTCCCCAAAGAGGTGCATGGTGCAACAATACGATCCCTCTGTTGTTCAGTTACGCGCAGTTCCACTACTGGAATAATGGATGGTTTAAATATTGGACGCCTAATAATATCCCCAATTTCATTATCCCACTTCCAGTAATATTCCTCAATATCCTAGCTCTTCAATTCTATACTGAAGAGCTCCCCAAACTCAAAAGGTTACAGTCTTTGCTTCAAGTCAATGCATTATTTTTGGCGATGGCAGTTTTCTACATGAATACTCAGATTCTTGTTCGGATCTCTGGTTTTCTTCCCATAACCAGCTGGTACGTCGGACACTTATTGACTCAAAAGAGTCGCCATGCAAAGTATATCGTGTATTATTGCGTGATATACAATCTCATCCAAACAAGTTTGTTCGTAGCTTTTCTCCCACCGGCATAATTGGGTGCAAATTTTTACCGAATTAGGCTACTGGAACCATATAGGAAATTTGTCGATAAGGAGTATATAAAGCCTACTCATGATCTACCAAAGTTTTGAATCAAAGTAAGGGATATTAAATGCATAACGAAACAGGTGTCTTACTATCACTTTACCATTCAAATCAGGTCCCCAATATTGCGGGACTTGTTGTGGTATTGGCGGTCATTTTTTGGTTTGTACCAAAACGGTCAGACAAGGTTTCTACCAACAAATCCATTCATAATACCAATAAGACAACGACATTTGTTACTCCGATACCACCGCCTTTTAGAAATTGGGACCCTGTTCTCACAAAACCACTTCCATACCGTGCATTCAAACATAACTACCATGTAACCATGGGAATTCGTAACATGGACTGGACAAATTGGTTGGAATTAGATAATCAGTGGGAAAAGTTTCATAATGAAAAGTTGAAGAGATTAGAAGAAAGAGGTACCGAAGTCTACGGAACCAGCCCCAAAGCGATTGACGCGGCCTGGGAGTTGCTTGAAGAAATATCTCAGTATTTAGTAGCTAGATATCCCACCATGTTCCGTAAAACCTCTTGTGGTATAAAGAATCTAATTTCAAAGGAATCGTTTAACTTTCTTGACAGAAACAATGCAAAGGAAGATCCAATTTTGATGGCTGCGAAATTGGTCCAAGATGATTTGGCCATAATGGTGGAAGGCGACGATGGTCAATATTCCTTGGAATCAGGAGCCATTATTCTAGCTGGGTTTTGGAGATTTAGAGACAAGTTCCAAATGAAACTAAATGAGATCCATACTAGTGGTGATGTGCCCCAATATAACGAAAAGTTGAGAGGCGGAATGAACCGTTTTTTTACTAGATTGGCAGTTGACAAACCAGTGGTACGGAATAATTACTTTATCCAGACTGATGATAACCTTGGATGGTCCAGTTCGATAGGAGAAGAAGACAACAAAGTGGTGGGATGGTTTACGGCCGAAAAAGCCACTAAAATAGAGCAGCTTTACTTTCGAAGTGAGAGACAAAGTTTGCGTCGTTTACCGAGAAGTAAAGCCATAATATTCACCATTAGAACCTATTTTGTGCCAATGGTTGAGCTATGTGCCGAGCCATATATTCCAAGAAGATTGTTGAATGGAATCAATAGCTGGTCTGGAGATGTTGAAGAGTATAAAGGATACGAAAAGTACAAGGACGTTTTATTACCATATTTAGAAGAATCCGCCAAGAAGCAGGAAGAATCTGGATATCTTCCCGAAAAGGGTCCTGCTGCCTACCCATGGTGATATAATGCTCATACTAAATTATTCATTACTAATATACAATAAAACGAATTAAACCTAAGATCTTTCACCTCTCAATCTTCTAGCCAATTGGATGTCCTTCTTTTGAATGGTGACTCTCTTGGCGTGAATGGCACACAAGTTGGTGTCTTCAAACAAGGAAACCAAGTAGGCTTCGACGGATTCTTGCAAGGCACCGATAGCAGACGATTGGAATCTCAAGTCAGTCTTGAAATCTTGAGCAATTTCTCTGACTAATCTTTGGAATGGCAACTTTCTGATAAGTAATTCGGTCGACTTTTGGAATCTTCTGATTTCTCTCAAAGCGACGGTACCTGGCTTATATCTGTGAGGCTTCTTGACACCACCAGTAGATGGGGCAGACTTTCTTGCGGCCTTGGAAGCCAATTGTTTTCTTGGGGCTTTACCACCAGTGGATTTTCTTGCTGTTTGCTTAGTTCTAGCCATTATAGATAGGTTACTATGATAAGGAATTTCTTAAGCTGCTGGGCCACCATCTGTTTATATATCATTAGGGTACCGATGTTTGTTTTGGAGTGCGTGAGTTACGCATACGCGGAGTAATTTGGAGACTGCGCGGTTACGCTTCCGCGTGACAGACAAAAAGTACACAGTTTGATAATTACGCGCGGGACCAAGAAATACACAACATGAGAATGCTGCCCCATTCTTACAAGACGGTTATCGTCTACATGAAAAAGCATGGAATACTTACATTTGCTAATCAGAATAGAGTTTCTTCAAGTAGCAATAAATGAGTAATTAGTGTAGTGTACACCAAATGCACTATACTGTGGACTTGATGACATACAGTAAATTATCGTCAAAGAGGTATCTTCTGTGTAGTAGAAAAGTCGCATTCTGAAATATACTACGTAAAGCGTAAATCACATCATATCAATTACTCGCTTTTCGCTGCCCCTCAAGTTAGCGAAGAAGTCGCTGTTAAATTCGCCAGCGGTTTGCTGCAGCTTTTCGGTAGCCAGGTCGCACCCGTCGACTGACGTTCTCCTTATATAAAAGGGATTTTCTTATCACTGGTATATTTCTCTTTTTTTCTTACACTATTAATTACTTATTAATAACTATACAATATGTCCGGTAGAGGAAAAGGTGGAAAAGGTTTAGGAAAAGGCGGTGCCAAGAGACACAGAAAGATCTTGAGAGACAACATTCAAGGTATCACCAAGCCAGCTATCAGAAGATTGGCCAGAAGAGGTGGTGTCAAGCGTATCTCTGCTTTGATTTACGAAGAAGTCAGAGTTGTCCTTAAGTCTTTCTTAGAAAACGTCATCAGAGATGCTGTTACTTACACAGAACACGCCAAGAGAAAGACCGTTACCTCTTTGGACGTTGTTTACGCTTTGAAGAGACAAGGTAGAACCTTGTATGGTTTCGGTGGTTAGGATTGTATATTATTATATTAATGGAAAGTTTTATGAGAGAAAATCGAGTTTGCTATGTAAGTGCGCTCTCAGAATGACTGAGAGTCCCCCCTTATTTCGTCTCCTTCACGGGATACTGGTTTCTTATTGGCCGAAAATGCACCGTTTTGGTGCGCATGGGTACTATATGTGGTCTTAGTCGTCCCATTCAGGTTGCTGTTGGGTAAATTGTACCTAATTATATGTTCCTGGCTACGAGAAGAAATTTGCAAGTTACCTGTGACTGTTTCGTTCGTTTATGAGAGCTGTTACGTACCTGCTCTTTTTATTTTATTCTTATTTGCAATTTGTCTAAGAATATTGTTTCTCTATATTTATTTTTATTGTCTATAGGGAGTATAAAACTGTAGCTAAATTACATATCTTCTTCGGTTAATGGTTCGCCCAGGCTACCAATAAGCTCCTCTAAAGCTTCGTCAGAAATTCCATTTATCAAAATATGGATATGACTGATTGACTTAACACTCTGTAAGCTCTCCCAGTTCTTGAACCAAAGAATCTGGTTCCAAGACAAATTATACTTTTTCACAAACGATTTTTCAATGTACTTGGTGATCATGTCTCTGGTTTCTTCAGAAATATCGCCAATTGGCGAGTTAGCGTCGGGTGGTATGCGGACTTTCGACCAGACACACAAATGCTTAATTTTCGAATCTAAAAAGTAAGGAAACTGGTTGTAGATAATCTTCAAATCTTTATGGTTTTGAAACAAGAGATGATTTGGTGGTTCTGGGGCATCTATAAGGTCAGAAGCATTCCATTCCAATTCTTTTGTTAGTATATGGTCCAAGATATTGACTCCGTTCGTTTTTAATTGATGCTTGAATTGGATATATCTGTTAGTTTCTGAACGAGAACGAGCAAACAATTCGAGCCGGTTGGATCTTACTATTTGCTGGGTAGTTTCCCAGTCGAATGGGATTTCCTTGACTTTGGAGGCGTTCGGCATCAAAGGAGAGTAGACAAATTCAATGTTCAATTGTTTATAGATTTCTTCAAGATTATCGACCGGCGATGGAAGTCCTGAACTGTCTTTCACAGTGGTATTGAGTAGCGGCAAGCTAGTTTTGCAAAACGTAGGAGTAGTTGGTGGCGAATTCAAATAGTTTTGTGTCATCTGCGTGGTAAATGTGACTGGAATGAATAAAGCAAAAAAAGATATCTGGGTATAAGAATTGAAGGATGTGAAATATAGTAGAGCTGGTTACAATCCGACAACCAAAACAAACACTTCACGTCAAAACATAAATATCTCGACGGGCGGCTCGGTGTTGTTTTTATACGTGACAGATTTTTCATCTCTTCATCGTTGCAACCATGTTGCATTGGTGGAAAAAAATGCAACCCTGATAACACGAGATCCGGAAAAACTGTGGAGAGAAAAGGAACAGTAGAATGTTTTGACATAACCTTAGAGTGAGAGAAAAAATAAATACTTATAACTATTCATCTTGCTCTAACATATAGAATGTCCAATTGCTCCTGTCTGAGATACCGCCAGGAAGAACTAGGTTCCATTGGCTTATCTCGACTGAAAATATTACTTCTCACAACGACCTGTATATAACACCAACGGACAGGATTCAATCTGTGTCCGGCATGTGATGGCGATCAAAACTGCTGTATGTCTTAGTGCTTATTCGAGAATTTATAGAGCAATGCACAAGTTGATCATACTTAGGCACGGGGAGTCTCAATGGAACCATGAAAACAAGTTTTGTGGGTGGATAGATATTCCGCTTAGTGAACGAGGAAAAGAGGAAGCCTTGGCGGCGGGCAGGCTCATAAAGGCCAATCCGGAGCTCAATCCCGATATCATATTTACATCAAAACTTACACGATCAATACAGACAGGAAACATCATCTTAGAGCATTTGGATAAGATCTGGATAGAACATGTCATGACGTGGCGGCTTAACGAGAGACACTATGGACAGTATCAGGGCCGGGACAAATTCGACGTATTCCAGTCATTAGGTGGCGACGTTGACAAGTTCCAATACATGCGACGTAATTACCACGGGTGTCCACCTCTTGTCGAAGGCAGAGATCCGTGTATCGATGAGAGGTATAATGATATTCTTAACAGGGCTGTCTTACCTCGTGGAGAAAGTCTTGAGATGGTGATGGAGCGGTTGATTCCCTTCTTTGTACACGAAGTGTTACACCAACAATTAATTCAATTGAACAAGACAGTAATGATTGTGACACACGGATCGGTGGTACGCTCGTTAATCAAGTATTTACTGAAGGTGAGTGATGACGAGATTTCTAATATCAACGTTCCTACAGGAATCCCCCTTGTGTTCGAGTTGAATGATCGAGGCGAGTTGGTGCGGGACTACTACTACCTTGATCGTGAAGCAGCTGAGCGTGGTATTGAAAAAGTAAGGATAGAGGGGTTGAAGGCTAGGCTCTAGTAATATAATAAATGTATGTTATACGTATTCAATATCAACTCTCAAAGTGTTTCAAAGACATGTGCATGTTTAACGATCCAGATTTAGTTTTTATTTTAAGTTCCTGTTATGTTCTGTTTATTTTTTTTTTTTCTGTTTGAGAAAAGGCCATGAAGGTCGAATACCTAATTTAGAAAATACCAATAGGAACTCTGTCCAGCCACAATTGCTCAGACCCAACAATACAATCCACGTAGGGAACACTTGAAATAAAAAGATATAAAATAAATAATTGGTTGCAAGTGCCAGAATTACAATTGTGTGATTCCAACCTCCCCCCACCCCCCTAAAATCCGGCTCCGCCCAGTGCTCACCAATCATCTCAGCCGTGTAAACGAATCTAGCCTATCTCCGTATTGATTCCGTATACCGAAAAAAAGGACAGTGCGTCTTCTGGAATTTTCTTTGTAGTGTGAGCATTAAAAGGAGGGCAAGACTTGCTGCCAATAAACCACCGTCCAAGCTTTAATGTTAATACAAGACTCTAACTTAACTTCATACCCCTCACTGTAAACGAAGATAACAACGGTCCCCGAACCGGAAATATGATGTTTCGTATATGTCACGTCAGCGTCATGTTCAAGTTTCAGTATCGGAGATCATTCCTGCACATGGATATAAAATTCCATTAGTCACCACCGCACATTAATAAGCATCTCCAAAATCCACTTATATATCTAACAAAAATTGCCTTCCCTTTTTGCCACCTACAAACGCTAGCGTTTTTTTAATACCACCAAACAAATGACATCGGTAGTTTTGCCTTCTTTGAAGAGATCTATTACTGACATAATGGACGAAGAATTATACCATCTTCCTAACAGTCCTATACAAATAAGTGGGCACTCCCTTCATGGAAATTCGACCACTGGTAGTACCGGAAACTCCGCTATTGCTCAGACCGCCACCGCCACCGCCACCGTAACGTCAGCCGTGTCGTCTCCCACAATAGCCCACTCCCAATTATACACCCACTCATTCAACTCCAACTCTGCATTAGCCACATTTTTGAATTTCCCTAACGAAGCAACGGAAAAAACTCCTTCAACGTATTCAATGTTTGACAGCAACCTCAACTACTTGGAAGTGGAGTCTTCTGTACAGAGATCAAGTCCTTTCACTGACTATGCAAATCCTGACTCGTCTCTCAACAGCAATACCTTTATCACCCCCAACCAAGTGTACCCTACCCAATACCCATACTCAAGTCAATTCCCAACTTACAATGCATTAACTCAAAACAAACCAAACAGAAGAAGAATGATTACGACTCTCGATGATGAACAAGACCCCAGTGTGAAGAAGAAGGAAGATGATTATCTTTTATACAACACAGACATACAGCCATCCACATTAATTAATAGTGACTTAGATGACTTTTCATTGTTTGTTCCTAATAAGTTGGATGACAATGTCGCTGTTTTTAGAAACAATATTATACCTGGATACGAGAATGACTACTTGTTGGCTGATGCATTTGAAGAGGATGTTGAGGAGGACTTATCCGAAGATGAGGACGAAGACAACTACTTCCACATCGTTGAGGATGATGAATTTGGTGAATTACTTAATGAATCAGGCGTCAATGTGACTCCAGTTGATAATGACGACTTCATTATGGACACGGATGAATACTTGAAACCAAATCAAACAATGAATGAAAGCAATATGCTAGACAAGAATGATGTGATGAATGGTGGCTTCCTTGACGTTAATAGAAAAAATATTGAGGAAACACAAAGCTATGATGACTACGAAGATGATGATATGGAAATGGATATTGGCGATGATGATGACGAACAAACAGTATACAAGACAGCAGCTGAGATTACAGCTCAGAATCCTAACCACCAATGTGAATTGATAAATCCATCTACTGGCCTTCCATGCAACAAGCAGTTTTCAAGACCATACGATTTGATAAGACATCAAGAGACGATCCATGCCTCAAAGAAGAAGATTTTTAGGTGTGTGATCTGTGAAGGCAGATATAAGGGCGGAAATGGCAATGGTAAACAAAAGACGTTTTCCAGAGGCGATGCTCTTTCTAGACACATCAAGGTAAAACATGGATTAGTTGGTCAGGAAGCACTCGACATCATAAACGAAGCAAAGGATAACGTGGAATACGTATCTGTGTGAACAACGGGATAACACACAAACATATAAATATATATATATACTTGGTTAATTTTCAAGGTTTTAATGGAGGAATTTTTTTTTAAATACAAACTAGTCTATTTCTATAATCTATGCAAGCGATTTCAACTCAATGTCAGCCTCGATGAAGGGAGACTCAGCATCTTGTTGGTTCCGGAGTTTTATGTACTGGTAGGCAATAATGAGGTCTAAACTCATCTGGAATAATCCTGCCAATATGAAGATGATCGAAACATCATTTGTTCCGTACATGAGATAGCTTAATTTTGTCAAGTCCCCACCGAGCCAACTGAGCAACAAGATGATTTTAAAGTTTTCGATGGACTGCAAGCGACTGAGCAAGAGAATCTGTGGCAATGGAAGAAGCGACTCGATAAACAAACCCAAGACACCCACAAAGCTTCCAAAGAGTTCGTACGAGTTGAAGAGGAATGTCAAGGTGCCGAAAACACCGGCAAATGCACCAATGAACCTCCAATAGTAGATTTCTTCTTTCCATTGCCAGAATGTGTATGGTCTCTTGTAGTAAATATCAAAGAAATTAAGAATATGTCTCAAGACGACAACAGCATAACTGTAGACGACATAGAATGCGTCTGAAATCAATTTACGCCACGAGCGAAGGTACGAATTATCCACAAAGTAGCTCTCGTGATATTGAGAATTAGATGCAGATAATCGACGTGGTAAGTGGTTGTTGAGTTCGTGTTTGAACACCGGCATCTGGGTAAGGAAATCCGGGTCGTAATTGACGGGCCGGTAAAATAGCGACGTTTTAAGGAGAACAATCTGGATGAAGATCATGACAATGGATTGTCGCAATAGAGTAATTTCATACGGCGAAACCGTGTAGTATAGTATGCGTAGGATTGATGCCATTAACATTGTAGCACAGATATCGATCGAGAACCCGAGCGATGTCTGTTTTTTATAGATGGACAAACATGTTGATCCATACGAAAAAAGCGGAGTAAATGTCATGAATACATTGACACATTTATGGACATCTGGAAGATACTCTAGAAATGGTAGGTAGTCTTCTGGGATAAGCGACGACATCTTTCATTAACAGTGCTTTCGGGATTCAAATTGGGAAACTTCTCAACAGAAAAGAAAAATAAAAAAGGAGATAAGTGGCTTACATAATCAAAACAGAGGAACCATAAACCCATGGTAGCAAGGGGTTAACCAATGGCAATTCTAGAGAAAGAAAGCAAAACTATTAATGCTGTTGTAACGGACAAAAAAAAGAAGCTACAATGACGACATATTACCACAAGGAGAAATGATATTGGTGGACTACCGTTTTCAGTAGGAGAGTAATATTTTAGCACCATCGGAGTTCAACTAAGCATGGCAACGCAGCCAGGCTCGGCATTCCGGGAACATTAGTGCGTTCTGAAAACAAACCACTAATATGTAAGCAAACCCTCGGGTATTGAAATGCGAGAACCGGCTCCGGAATATTTAGCCACCCCCACCGTCGATCCGAGGCTGCGCGTGCACATGATATGCTCGGTTTCGGAGTTGTGAGTCAACGAGTCATCGGGGTTTTAGGGGTTGCGGGAATACAAGTCCTAAGAGAATATATGTCAAGGATGTAGATGAGTGAACAGTGTATGGTACCTGTTCTACATAGCAGGCTTGTTTTCTACATACAGTCCAGATCAAACTACACGAGTAGCTAACGGTCCCACGGATCAGAGGGTGGAATTCACGCCCTGAGTAGCAGCTTCCTTGTATCCGAGGCTCGACAACGCGCAACGAAAATGGATTAACGGAAAAAAGTCTGGGGTTACCCCAGAGTGTATAAATAGGCTCTCCCCTGTCCCTGTATTTCAGATTAATAGTTTCCTCTATAACATAACAGACAGAAATGCCTTACTCAGCTATTAACGTTGACGAGGAAGAAAAGTTCTTCCAAGAACAAGTTGCAGAAATCAAGCAATGGTGGTCTCAACCACGTTGGAACAAGACCAAAAGAGTCTACACTGCTGAAGACATTGCAAGAAAGAGATCAACTCTCAAAATTGACTACCCTTCTTCAAAGCAAGCTGAAAAGTTGTACGGTTTGTTGACTGAACACGACAACAAGAAGACCACTTCGTTCACCTTCGGTGCCTTGGACCCTATTCACGTTGCACAGATGGCCAAGTACTTGGATTCCGTCTATGTCTCGGGTTGGCAATGTTCTTCGACCGCTTCTACATCAAACGAACCATCTCCAGATTTGGCTGACTACCCTTACGACACTGTTCCAAACAAGGTTGAACATTTGTGGTTCGCTCAATTGTTCCACGACAGAAAGCAAAGAGAAGAAAGATTGAACCTTTCCAAGGCTGAGAGAGCCAAGCTCCCTTACATTGATTTCCTTAGACCAATCATTGCTGATGCTGACACTGGTCATGGTGGTATCACTGCAATCATCAAGTTGACGAAGTTGTTTGTTGAAAGAGGTGCTGCTGGTATCCACATTGAAGACCAGGCTCCAGGTACTAAGAAGTGTGGTCACATGGCCGGTAAGGTTTTGGTTCCTGTCCAAGAACACATCAACAGATTGGTTGCTATCAGAGCCTCTGCAGATATCTTGGGTTCAAACTTGTTGGCTGTTGCAAGAACTGACTCGGAAGCCGCAACTTTGATTACCTCTACCATTGACCACAGAGACCACTACTTTGTTGTCGGTGCCACCAACCCTGAAAGTGAAGATTTGGCCACCTTGATGGCTGAAGCTGAATCCAGAGGTGTCTATGGTGAAAAGTTGGGTGCTATTGAAGCCGAATGGACCAAGAAGGCTGGCTTGAAGTTGTACCACGAAGCTGTCATTGATGAAATTAAAGCTGGCTCTTATTCCAACAAGGAAGCTTTGATCAAGAGATTTACCGACAAGGTTAACCCACTCTCTGGTGCTTCTCACAAGGAAGCCAGAAAGTTGGCAAAGGAAATCTTGGGTAAGGATATCTACTTCAACTGGGACGTTTCCAGAGCCAGAGAAGGTTACTACAGATACAGAGGTGGTACTCAATGTGCTGTGATGAGAGGTAGAGCTTTTGCTCCATACGCTGACTTGATTTGGATGGAATCTGCTTTGCCAGACTACAACCAAGCCAAGGAGTTTGCTGACGGTGTCAAGGCTGCATACCCTAACCAGTGGTTGGCTTACAACTTGTCTCCATCTTTCAACTGGAACAGAGCCATGCCAGCTGACGAACAGCAGACCTACATTGAAAGATTAGGTAAGTTGGGTTACGTCTGGCAATTTATCACTTTGGCTGGTTTGCATACCACTGCTTTGGCTGTTGACGATTTCTCTCGTCAATATGCTGAAATTGGTATGAGAGCTTACGGTCAGGCTGTGCAACAACCTGAAATTGAAAAGGGTGTTGAAGTCGTCAAGCACCAGAAATGGTCCGGTGCCGAATACATTGATGGTTTGTTGAAGATGGTTACTGGTGGTATCTCTTCAACCGCTGCCATGGGAGCTGGTGTGACTGAAGACCAGTTCAAAGAAAAGGGAAAGATTTAGTTATTTTAAAATACAATTATAAATTATACATAAATATACTCTTGTGACATTGATAGTAGTTGCAAATTAGTTGCAAAATTCGAAGCAAAAAAAAAAGATGAACTCTCCAATGCGAAACTTCTACATGTCACTCTTTTGTTGACGATGGGGTTTATTAAGGTGGGAAAGCCCCTGAGGAGAAGGTACGGAAGCAAGAAACCGTTATCGAAAATAGTCGTGGCGAGAATTGAACCAGAAGTGAAGAACTCAAGCCGCAAAACCATCCTTGATCTTCCGGTTGATCTCATCTACAAGATCCTTATCTACTCGGGACCTGGTAACAATTTGCCTGTGGCAAACATAGCATTATATGAGCTACTTAGATTTAAACCAGAGAGATCGGTACATGGAGTCTGGCACAACCTTTCGCTCGTCCAGGGGATGATCGAGATGTGGTACTTGCGTGATGTCTGCACGCGAATAGATTTCCCCTTATGTGAACGCAAGATTGCATACTACGAGTACCAGATTGAGCAAACAAGACAACAATGGGTTATACTGCAAAGCGTTGAGATGGACCATAACTACCGCCAATTATCAACGAGTTTGGCATGTTTTAAAAATACTTTACAACACTTTGAGGGAGATCGGTACGTTGTTAGTGATACGGTATTGACGAACCGGTTTGTTACCGCCGAGCTTGTCAAGTACGTCTATATTCGAGATCGCGAGGTGTGGATCATGGGTGAGTCTCAGATTGCTTATGAATCGATGGCTCGCGACAAGTATGTCCAGTTTAAGTTTAAGGAGTTCTCGTTCCATCTCCTGGCACTACGAAACAAGATTGAACTGAAAACATACACGAGCTATACGCCAGGGGCTACTTCTAGTGCCGAGATTGAAGCATTCAGTGAATGGGTTGAGGAAGGGAACGAACCTCTTGCAAATTACGAAGTATCAACGGTGCTAGAGACCGTCTACTACCCTGACATCAATGACATATTCCAGTATTACGACCATAGCCGAAACAAACCACACGATTTTCCTTATATATTTTACAGGGGACTCAATACTAGACGTCAATTTGACCTTGTATCCACACTCAACCTTAAATTCAACTACCATTTTCATCAGATCAATCAGATATTACGAGCAACGTACTTGATTTTTGTTCCAGAAACTCATAGAGAAGTATCTTTGGATGCGATCACCGAGTTTGTGCTTACTCCAGACCTTGCAGAACCACTCGAGGCACAGACAATCACTATCATCCTCAAGATGTACGACACATATGAAACGCAAGACTGTCGTCAATACGGCATCAATTCAAGGGGAAATACCATTCCCCAAGATTTATCACAAGCAATTCTAAAACTACTAAACCAGTTCTACGGCCAGTCTGGCGACAAAAGCGACAAGGCCGACCACGATATCTGGCAATGTGTTGTTGAGCTCAAGAACTTTAACTTGGCACAGGTATTGATGCAGTTCAACAGTGCTCCAGGGTTTAATATCCTACGGTAATAGAAGACATAGGTAAATGCATACATTACATACACTTTTCTTATTGATACTGATCAATGAGTTGGTTCTGGTAAGGGTCTAAGTGGTGGGCCAAAGGCGTTGTGATTTCCTGGAACCACGGATGTTGTAATGCCTGTCTAGCCGTGATTCTTGATTCGGGTTTCATCTGTAACAACAGCTGTAACAAGTTTAAGCCCATCGAGTCGAGACCAGGTACCACCGACCTCAAGTCCTGGGGCACGTAGATCTGCCAATTGCTCTTGTAATTGGTGTACTGGGAGATGCCTGGCCATGTGCGTTCGTTGGGAGTACCCATGAGTCTAAAGATCTTGATCAATTGGTCATCGTTGGCAGTGCCAGGAAAGAGAGGTTTCCCTGTGCACATTTCAGCAAAGATACATCCAGCCGACCAGATATCGATAGACGTAGTGTAGGCCCTCGAACCAAGCAACACGTCAGGCGCACGGTACCACAAAGTCACCACTTCGTTGGAAAAAGTGTTGAAGGGGATTCCGTAGGCACGGGCTAAGCCGAAATCTCCCAACTTGAGCTCACCCTTTTCGGTAATCAACAAGTTCTGGGGCTTCAAGTCACGATGCAACACCGAATTATCGTGACAAAACATGATTCCTTTGAGGAGCTGGAACATAAACAGCTTGACGATCTTCAAGTCCAACGCACCCTGGTTGCCATGGACTTCCATGTACCGTTTGAGGTCCTTGTCCATGTACTCAAACACCAACGTAAGCTTATTTTCTGTATGAATCACGTCGTATAGAGTCACGATATTCTCGTGGTCCAACTCCTTCATGAGCGAGATCTCCCTGATGGCAGTCAGCGGTGTGCCTTCCTCCGAGTCTAACGTGATCTCCTTGAGAGCTACCAATGCTCCGGTGGCGCGGTTCCGGCCCTTGTACACCGTCGCATATGTTCCTTCTCCAAGCTTTTCCAACTGTTGGAATCTACTTGTTAGTACAAACGAGACTGCATTTGTGGTATTACTTACTGTGACGAAGAACCAGTCATCTTGTTGCTGGTTTTTCAACTCAAAGAAAAAAATAAAAATTAATCAGTGGTCGAACAAGTACGACCACTGTATCATTACATTCGTTACCTCAAATCTCTCTCTCTCTCTATATATATATATAATTCGTAAATGGTATTGTACCAACCATCTTAATGATTTCTCGGTGCCTTTTTCATCAACGCCATGGAGTTTTCCACCCATCCTTCAGCACCACCCTCGACACTCAAAATATCCAACACTCTTGTCTTTTTGATCTCGTTACTTTCATGAACCAATGCCGGTATTTTTGTGGAGGCCATGATCGCAGTGTTTCGTGTGCTGGGAATCCGCAACATCTCCTTCTCCAGCTGCCACCCCATCAAAGCCGCAAGTTCCTCCACATGTCCCACCAACGTCGCATACGCAGATGCTGGCCCTCCTCCCTTTGTAGGTACGTACCTCACCTTGGCTCCTGAAAGCGCATGAGAGCAACACGGAATCACAAGAAAGGGAAACCCCAAGAGTGGAATCCAGCACGTCAACTCATCCGAATGGTTCCCGATAATAAACGTATTGGCTGGAAATTCTTCCGTGGTACACACTTGTGAAGAAGCAAGAAGCTGTGCGGAGGTGTGGTAGGTATCGTTGGCCTGGAAAATACGCCCGTTATCGGTGACTTCAGGCGCCATCTTGGTGACGGCTGGGTGTGGCTTGAGCAAAACACTCGGTATGACTATCTTCTCCAACAAGTTGTCTTGGACAGTTTGTGGATACGTGGCCCATGACTTACGGGCACGAGCATCGATCCCTTGCCCTTTGTATCCCTCCATAATCAAGATGTACACCAAAAGCCCGTTTCCGCACCCCAAGTCACGGAACTCAAACTTATCCTTTCCCTGGTACTTGAGGTTCCAGTACTCTATCATAAATGCCGCAATTGCCAAGTCCTCAAAGACATGCTTCTTTGGATCGGTACTCTCCACCCACAGATTGACCAAGTCTGAGGAATACTTCTTCTTCAAGCTGATGTATCGATTTTGGAAAGCGACTTTCGGTACCACCAAGTCGTGGTTGACCCGTTTCTCGTACCCTGTTTTTGCACCAAGCGAGTGTTTTGCTGATGTCTGAAGCAAGCGGAGGGCTGTTCGTATCGGACGCGATGTCGCATCGAGGTCACGTAATGCTGGTCCATTGGTCGCAGCATTATCATAGTCGAATGGCAAGTACTGAATCGAAATTGTGCGGTTATGATAGAGAATTCCAACTCCATAGACTGGTGGGAGATAGAACGGCACTTCGACCGACGACTTGATGTGAGGGATGTACACTACGAGCACAGATGCACCATCGTTCGAGTTCAAAATCAAACAGGTCTGGTTGATGATATGATCCTTGTATGGGTTACGAGGAATGATTCTTCTTATGATCTCAACTTTTGGCTTGACGGTAATACCACTATGTTCCAAGGGGATCGACCGAAGTGCCACATCACGCAAATCTCGATAAAGTACGACATCATCCGCCGATCCTGAAGATGGGAATTCGGGATCACGGTCGATAAGCGTACTAACAAAGGTAGATTCGCCCTTCTCGGGATCGTAGACGTTCTCCTTGAGAATATCGGCCCTCATGATCACCGTACTGTTAATATTTGGTTGTTTGATCAAGTTGGTCATCGCTGATTCAAAGTGATGAGAGTCGAAATCACAGTCAATTTGATAAATCGGGATCCATGGATCTCCCAATATCGATTTCTGGCTCGATATCAATGCCAAAGTTTCTTCCTCCTTGAAAGGAGCCATCATAAATCCTATGGTTCGGGGATGAACTCTAGAGATGAATTAAGAAATTTAACAGAAAAAATTTTGGTTTCCTGCGCACTTCTAAACTCACAAGTCGATAAAGTATGCATCGGTGACATCGGTGTACTTATGTTTCTTGTAGCAGTAGTGGCACTTGAAGATCTCCGTGCCCTTTTTGGAAAGCTGCCACACACTTTCTTTGAGGGTAAGGTGCTGACAGAAGTTTAGCACCACGACCAGATTGCGCATCTCGGGCTCGAGGCTCTTTTTACGCTTCCTGTCGGAGTCAAGAGCTGCGGGTTCGGATTCATGGTGTGTAATGGGAACAAACTGTTCTTTGGAAACAGGACAGACAAAGATTGGGTGGTAATTGAAAAAGAACCTCAGCGTATCTGGTAACTGGAATGGAAGATCGAACTGGTGCGTAGCTTTGTAGTTGACAATGACAGGAACACCGTTGATGCTCAAATTGGCGACATTCTGGTGGTGCAAGTCCTTGGCTTCTGGTGCTGTTTTGATCTTCAGCTGTATCTGTTTATACTTGTAGAAGCTGGGTAAATAGATAAACCCGGCCAAAATACTCTGGAAAAGGGACGAGTCGTTGGAGAGACGTAAGTTACGACAGTACTCGGAAATAAATTCATTCGATAAGTTGACAAATAGCGCCTGATATTCGTGGATACGATCAAAGTTGGCCAAGAGTTCGGAAAAGAACTTGGATTCGCCATCGGTACGCTTTCCAGCATCAGCAACATAACTATGCTGGACCCGCTCGACAAAATCCATGGCAACCCCGGACATTTCATCTTGATGTTCTCCTTTTTCGTTGTTCATGGTCGAATGAAAGACAATGAGAGTCATCAAGGCAGATATTTCGCTGGTGTAATCCTTCAAGAATGGCGTGAACTTATCCTTGGAATACATGTAGGCCTGTAGAGCATTGTCTAGCTTCAGCGAAGGACCTTTAAGCAAGAGCACAAACTGGAGCATGTGAAACTTGAACTCGATGGCCGAGTGTTTAGAGACACCACCCAACTCTATCCCTTCGTTGTACTTCTCCTCAAACCACTGTAATGGGATTGCTAGGTTGTGATGGCACACGATATTGTCAACAATTGTTTTGAGTAACTCAAACTTACCAAGCAATGCCTCGTCTATAACAGCTACTTCGGGGGATAGTTCCTGGACAATATCGTTGACAATGTCACACTGGCCGATCTTCAACAAATGGAGTGCAATGGCCTTAATGAGCTCTACTCTATTTTCCGCTTTGATACGGTCAAGATCAGATACCTGGTCCAACGGCGTGGTTACAGGGTAGTTATCGAGTAGTAGTGGGTAATTGTATGCGTCATCCAAATCGACACTGAACTTAGGATTACTTAGAATGTTCTTCTGGAACTTGTTGATGGCACTATTGTATGTTTTGAGTCTATTTATCGACTTCTTGTGCCAATTTGTGGCCGACTTCTCAACCTTATCAAACAGCACTTGAGGTTGCGTCTCCAGAAGAAGCAGCGCCTCCAAGTTCTTCAAGTCAGCAAGAAAGGCGTCAGAGTCTGCCAACAACGCATTGATACTATCATTGCCAGCATCCACAAACGTGTCGACCTCCGTGGAAAGAGTTTCGTAAAGCGTCATTATGTGATTCTGGGGTAAAGGGGATTTTGATCCGGAGTCATGATGTGTACCCAACCCTACAAAATATATACAGGAGATCACTAATAACATCGTATCTATATGTTACAAAAGGTTTTGGGTTATTAGATTCTGTATGATTGTATTTGTTCCAAATGTACTGTATGTCTTGGAAGCTTCGGGTTGGGTGGATATCTCGTACCACTTGCGGGAGTACGTCTGGGTGGCCTTTTTATATATCCAAAAAATCTGCCTTGACCAACAACTCCAATGCCCAATGTGTAGGAATGTTGAACTCGGGTATATTACCTGTATCTACCTGGTCCTTGTACTTGTATTGATAATACAAATACTCAACAATACATTCCAAAATATCACCATCCATATCGAGTGCAATCTTTCCCGTCTTTCCTTCCTCAAACCCCTGCGTGCTTCTCAACACAGAAGAAATCAGTGCAACTTGCTTGAGCACCACAAACCGGTGGTTATCGGCAGAAACAAGTGTGACAAACTCCATTTACGTTTTGCTGTGTGGTTGTAGTGAAGGTTAGATTTTTTTAAACTTGTCGCACATCCAAATTTACCAACCCCAATCATGAGTTCCAATCCAAGTTTGGGTTGGCATAAGCTCCAGGACGTATACTATAATCTCCATACTTGCAATGATACTTTACTATGGTCCATTGAAAACCTCCAAATAAATTATAAAGTTGTCGTCTCGCCACAGGCCACGTTGTTGGCATTGGCGGCCAAGTACGTTTTCAGCCCCAACCTCATTGATATCTACTTGGCCAGTGGCCACAAGGCATGGTCAATTGTCTACAATAACAGTCCCCAAGACCATATCGTGGATTTCTGCTTCAGAAACGAAGATTTGTGTCTTGTGTTGAACGACCTGCGCTACCGCTACTATCGCGATTTCTACGGCAACTTCAACGAATACTCTTTCTCCAGCAACTTGATCTCCTTAGAAAAAGTAGGCGGCTCGATAGGAAATTCAGATACCAAGACTTACATCACCAACTTGGAAAGCAACGAAACCGAAGAAGTTTTTAAGGTGCAGCAAATCAAGGTATGGAACCAGTACATGGCCATCAGATTACCCGAAAGGTTCATCGTGGTTGACTTAGATACCCACACAAACTACGAAATCCCCATGCCTGAAACAGATGTAGTCGATACACACACTTTTGATATCATTGGTGGGAACGATATTACCTTACTTGTCAGCCATAAAACCACCATCTTGTCATTGAATATCAACTTTGTCCTGAAAACAGTTGTAACAACCGATCATTTTCTTACTGATGGTCCTTTTACTACGGTTTCTGCATCTCCAAACGGAGCCCTAGTTTCGTTGCACAATAAAGAGCTGAAACGCATCTTTGTCATCAACAACACGTTTGATCGTATCCTTCTCGAATACGATACCTCATCAGAATCTTCATCACCATACCAAGTTGAGTGGTGTGGAAACGATGCCATATCCTTGGCTCTCAGAGATGAGATTAAACTTATAGGACCAGGCCAACAATCTGTCTCATTCTTCTACGACATCTACGACGACAACGACCTTGAGATTGACAATTTACTAAATGATGACATCATAGACAACTTGGCATTTACCATTCCCATTCTTCAAACCCAAACTTATGGGGTAAAAGTATTCTCCACCAAGAAAGTAGAGTACTTGAGCCGAGTTCCGGAACATACCAGACAACTCTACCAGATTGGATCGACCCATCCTAGCACTATTCTTCTTGACTGCATTGATAAGCTTACACAGAATTCAGCAAAGGCTGATACCAATATTTCACTTCTTAAGGCTGATGGACTTTTGTTAACTGCGATCGATCGTTGTTTAGAAGTCACACTTGAAGAATCTAATCATTATTGGCAGAAAAAGATCTTGAGAGCAATCTCGTTTGGAAAAACATACTTTGATGATTATTACGACCCCGAGGAATACCTTAGAGTACTTAACTATGTCAGAGTATTGAACCAATTACGCTCTCCTGAAATTGGGCTATTCTTTACGTATCGTGACGTATTGGAAATTGGCTGGGATCAAATCTTGAATATGTTGCTTAAGAGAAACCAATACTTACTTGCATTGAAAATAATTGAAGCCCTCAACTTACAGAATCTCCGAAATACAGTTTACATACAATGGTGCAAGTATAAGATTAGGAAAGAATTGGACATGTCTGATATTGACTTATTAAAAGTTATTGCCAAGAGACTCACAGACAATGGCAGAAAGAACTACATACCGGTAGAAGAGATTTCTGCAGTTGCATTTGAAGAAGGAAGAATCGATTTGTGTAAGTTGTTGGTTAACTTGGAGCCTTCGATTTATAAAAAGATACTTCAACTTGTTAAATTCGATGAAATGGAGCTTGCATTGATAAAAGCACTTCAATCTGGGGATTATGATTTAGCAAAACTTTTATTGGTACATCTTGAACATACTTTAAAGATTTCACAATTCTTTAGAGTACTTAGTCGAAATGAAAGAAGAGGCTTGATTAACGACACCTCGACAGAGATCCTTAAACAACAAGGAATTGATGTTGGTTACGAAAATATGACGGTTACTGGAGAACTAATTGGTGATTTTTGGGTTCAGAACTTGGGAAATGATGAACCAAAACTATTAGAGGCATACTATAAACAGGAAGACAAAAAACTGGAACTCAGTTTATCACGATTGAAGAATTTTTTGAAAGACAAAACAAATATTACAAAGGAGTCTTATTTTGATGATTATAAGTCTAAACTTATGAAATCAATGAGCAGAGCGCCTAACAAAAGAATGAACAAGTATTACCAACGTGAATTGGAGGTTTTGGAATTGCAAAAGAAATTAGGAGAGACTTACTTGAGTAGTTTCTACGAGGACAGATCTATCGTTGCAATTTTGAATCATCTCATTGGAATGCACCAATTAAAGCCCGCTAGTGCTATTGTTAAAGATTTCCTGGTTCCTATTGAAACATTCTGGAACTTGGTACTTGATACATATACTGAAACAAAGGAGTTTGATAGGTTATTTCAATTTGTTTGTGGCAACAAAGATCATTCGAACTTGAAATCACCGATTGGATTCAAACCGTTTGTGGATGCTGGATTGAAAATAGGTGCTCCCAAGGAACAAATTTCCGTATACATTCGCAACTGCAAATCACTTCGATACACTGAAAGAATCGATTTATATCTTCAGAACCAAGATGTAGAACAAGCTGCATCTGAAGCATTCAAGAACAAAGATATCTCCATGCTACACCAGTTACAAGAGGATGCCAACAATGAGGAAGATATACAATCTATAAAGGGATATATATCTAGATTGGGCTATTAAAAGTTTATTGATGTTTTATAAATTTGGAATTCTGTACCACCCCACAAGTTATTCCTTCTTCACCAGTAAGATATCCAGGAATAGTTTCTGGGTTGATCACCATTTTTGCGGGGTCTGTTGTAAGAACCGAAAGTTCATGAAGTCCCGCAAAAACGTCCAGTCCGATGAGTTTTATATTAATGGAAGAGAGCTCTTTTTCCGATGGATTTATCTGTTCCTTCAAAGTTATTTCTGAATATTGAATTGGAGCAATTGATGCAAATTCTGACTTTTCTTGTTCATCTTCGTTCTCATCATCTTCATCGTCGTTGTCAATGATTCTGCGACTTCGCCTGGTGGGTCTGTTATTGTCATACAAGAGTTTTGACCGAATTTCTCCATTATGAGACCCTTTGAAGCGTAATTTTGCAATCTGTTTCAAGCGAGTGATTTCATCAACGGCCTCAACAGGTTTGGGTTTGAGGGAAGGATGATTTTCAATAGCATTGGATGGCAACAGGTCCACAGTGCCATCTGCATATGGGGTCCAGGCTCCTAAACTGTTTCCAAATCGAGAATTACCGTGAAGTATATGCATGGAATCCAATGAACGCACTGGTGCTTCGCCTTTGTGAGTCTTTAGTTGGAGAAGGTTGTTTGGGTTTTGGGGAAGACTAAGTTGGACAACTTGAAGAACTATGTTAGCAATCAAATCATTGCTTGGACTGTGAATAATGTGAGGAGAATTCAAGGGTATGGCTAGAAAATATGGCTTATTGGAAGAGATATGTGGTCTCTGGGTGTCACTCGAGAGTGCGTTTAAATCAAACACTTGAATTCGTATGATGATGAGAGGGAATCGTGGATGACGACACACATAAATGTAATTATAGTACACTGTACTAAGATGTTTGGTCAAGTTCTTGAGAAAGATGGTTGGATCCAACAGAATGGGTACTTGTTTGTCATGTGAATCAAGTACGGTGGATCGAACCCAATAGAACGAGTTGGGTCTATCGACAATCAACTGGCAGTCCACTTGAGATAGTTGGAGCAAGGTGAGTCCCTTGGACCAGTACTGATATAAGATTTTGTCCAAGATCTTTCGCTTGTGATACTTTGCTTCATTCTGCTTTATCCGACGTGCTTCAGCCATTACCTGACGATTCCATTCCCTCTGGTTTGCTGTTTCCTTGGTGAGCTGAGGATACGATGCCGCCGTTTTGGGCCATGCACATACAAATTCAATCAATGATTGTTTGGGTAATCGAAACAATATATTCCCAAGCAGAGACTTTGGTAGCACAGGAATATAAGTATTGGGAAGCACATTTTTGCGTTCATTCATGATTGACTTTCTGGACCAATAAATATAAACATTCAATTATTTTGTGTAATATTTGTTGATGTCGCGCAAGACATTTTGGCTGCAAGAATCCATCACCTAAAGTCTATCAAATAACTGAATTGAACTGAAGATGAGTGATGTCAAGTGAGTAGAGTTTGCTTAAACGAGTTATACTGATCAAGATGTCTTATATCATTTATCGATATTTAAAATTTCTGGAAACAATTCCTTTGATTAGTAGTTTATTAACGAACAATATTAACAAAACTTGTTTTATTCAATCAATAAACCTTTTGACTGAACCCAAGATAATAAAGAACAGGGGTCAATTATAAGAATGGTCAAATATATCACATTGTAATGCTACCTATTTGGTCGTGTAGAAAGCATCAAAATTTGGGGCATCGCCAGACTGCAGATAAAATTTTACTATGTCTGTAAAAAAAGAGGTGATGGATCTGAGAAGTCGTTAATATACTTAGCAATTGAAGTCACAGATGTCGGATGAAAGCAAAATAGTAACCAAAGCAGATGTCAAATCTGATGATGGTTTGGATAGAAGAACTTTATTTGTTCGGTCGGTACCTTTCGATGCCACGTCCGAACAGTTGATGGAGTTCTTCTCACAATTCGTGCCAGTCAAGCATGCCGTTATTGTCAAAGATGATGAACAAAAGTCAAGAGGATTCGGTTTTGTTTCCTTTACTGAAGATGAAGATACTCTCACTGCGCTTGTGGAAGCAAGAAAGAGCAAGTTTATGAGCCGTTTTTTACGTGTGGACATCGCCAAGAGACGTGATAGGAAAGACTCAAGAGAGACCAAAGAAGAAATCAAAGAAAAATCCGTGGCTGTGGAGAAAAGGAGAGCTCGTTTGATCATTCGTAACTTACCCTGGTCCTGTAAGAAACCAGATGTGTTGAAGAAGGCATTCAGCAAATACGGTGCCGTGTTTGATGCATATATTCCAAAGAAGAAGGGTGGTCAAATGTCTGGATTTGGCTTTGTTACTATGAAGAAAATTGCGGCTGCTGAAAGGGCAGTTAAGGAGTCGGTGGGTATGAAGATTGACGGTAGAGAGGTTGCAGTTGATTTGGCCATTGAAAAGAGTAAATGGGAACTGTTAAAGGAAGAAGAAGAGGAAGCGGAAGAAGAAGAAGAAGAAGAAGAAGATGATGATGACGAAGATTTAACTAAAGTAAGCGATGAAGAAAAAGATGAGGAAGAAAGTGAAGTAGACGATGACGAAGAAGATGATTTTGATAACTTGAACGAAATCAATTCTGATGACGAACCAGAAGAAGAAAAAGAAGAAGAGGAAGAGGAAGTGAAATCACACAAAAAGAGTAACAGACAAGAAGCTTACTCCATTTTTGTGCGTAACATTCCATATGATGCTGATGAAGACTCGTTAACAGACCATTTCTCCAAGTTTGGTGAAGTTAAGTATGCATTACCAGTTATTGATAAGGAAACTGGTTTGGCTAAGGGTTCAGCATTTGTTGCATTTAAAGATGCGGCTGCTTATACCGACTGTTTGGACAATGCTCCTTCCACAGCATCGACATCCCTCTTGATTGCAGACGATGTTTCTCCCGCATACGTCTATCAAGGTCGTATTTTGTCCATTGCTTCAGCTGTTGATCGTCAATCAGCTTCCAAATTGGCAGAAAGAAACTCAGAAAAGAGAAAAGAGGCATTTGGTAAGGCACCTGGTGAAAAAGATAGAAGAAACTTGTTCTTGTTGAACGAAGGTAGAATTACCAGTAACTCGAAGCTCGCTCAAGTCATTTCCAAGACTGACTTAGAATTAAGAGAAAAGTCATACAAGTTGAGAGTCCAGCAGTTGAACAAGAACCCTACTTTGCATGTTTCGTTGACAAGATTAGCTATCAGAAATCTTCCAAGAGCCATGAATGCCAAGGCTTTGAAGGCTTTGGGGCGTAAGGCAGTGGTTCAATTTGCAACTGAAGCCAAGGAAGAAAAAAGACAGCCATTGTCAAAGGAAGAAATCAATCGTTCGGTCAAATTTAAGCATGAAATGAATGAGTTTGAACCAAAGACCGAAGACGACAAGAAGAAGAATGCCAAGCACAAGGGGGTTGTTAAGCAAGCCAAGGTTATTATGGAAGTTAAGGGCTCTGGTGAGACTGGCCGTAGTAGAGGATATGGTTTTATTGAATTTAGAGACCACAAGACAGCATTGATGGGTTTGAGATGGTTGAATGCACACGAAGTTACTGGTGCTGAGATAACGGAAGGTATGACCGATGACGAAAAGAAGGTTGCTCAGGTTGAAGGAATTGCCAGAAGAAAGTTGATTGTCGAGTTTGCCATCGAGAATGCTCAGGTGCTTAAAAGACGGAGAGAAAAGGTATTCCATGCCAGAACCAGAGATGATAAGGATGAAAAATTTGACAAGAAGGACAAGAAGGATAGAAAGAGAAAGAGAGACGATGATGACAAAAAAGCTGGTAATCCTGACAAGAAGAAGCGTAAGGGTTCACTGAAGAAGGGGAACATGAACAAGGGTGGAGCTCAAGGCGACAACGAAACCAAATCGGGACTCTCTGACGAAACAAAGAAGCTCATTGGTATCAAGCGTAAGAGAAGAAAGAACCAAAAGTAAGAAAGGCATTTGTATATTAAACTTAGAGATTTATAACGTCATAATTCATTATTATAGTCCAACGAAATGTAGTAGCAAAAAGGTTGAGAATATATATAATGTGGCATGGTAGGAGCACAATTGGGGATATAGTACATCTTCAAAGGAAATAGTCACTTCTCTGGGACTTGTTGGCGTTATTCTTGGCGGTGATATCACCATCTTGGACGGCACTAAAGATCTTAAAATTTGGCTCCAAGTTTTCGCCCACCTGCATCACACTAGCCACATTACCACATCTATAGCAGTAGTTAGGGGCTGACCATACTGTGACTACGTCCTTCTCTTTGAAATGGTACCGGAACCCTTCCATGACCAACTGATGGGCTCTTGCTATCAAGCTCAAGTTGTTAATGTGGTTGAACTCTCTGCTGACCTTGGAGCCAAATAACCAACCGGCTCCACGCGGCGACACTGCCCAGGTATCGACGTTGTCGGGGTCAGACCACACCAAGTCACAAAAGCCACCTTCATGGGGCACCTCCTGCGCACGACTCAACACTCTGATTTGGTCCAACATTCTGATTTCTGGTGACAATCCACCATGCACACACAAGATCTTACCGTCTATTATGGCTGCAAGGGTCAAGAAGTCAAATACCTGACAGCAGTACTTCCAGACTGTGGTGGAACCGTACTTGGTCAAGCACTCTTCGTAAAACCCGTAGACCTGTGTGATCTGGCGTGATTCGTGGTTACCACGAACAAGGGTTATTCTATGAGGGTATTTGACTTTAAGGACCATGAGGAGGGTAAATGTTTCCAACGAGAAGTAGCCCCGATCGACATAATCGCCCAAAAATATGTAGTTTGTATTGTTGTCGTCGGAGGGTAAACCGCCAGATATGCGAAAGAGTTCCAACAAGTCGTGGAACTGGCCGTGGATATCACCACATACCGTCACTGGCGACTGGACGGGTTGGATATTTGATTCCTCCATAAGGAGCTCCTTGACAAGCTCACAGAGCTGTTTCATGTCGGACTCCGTCAAAGCAATACATTTCCGGATCTGCTCCAACCATTGGTCAGGTCCACGTTCACCCATTTTGATCGTCTATTAGCACTATTTGAGGTGGATACGGGTCGTTGTTCGAGGTCGGGTAAACGATGGATATGTGATTTCTAATTTTTTGTCGCCGAAATCCAAGTGCTCACGTGAATCACATACAATTTTTCTTTTTTATCTACTACCAAGAAAAGCAAAAAAAAAATCTTGAAAAGTCGAGAACACTCCAACAGATTATCCCAAACAGTTGTTATGATTCGTGGGTTGAGGACATTTGCTACAACCGTTCGTGCACGGAATACATTGCCATCCAGCTCTGAGATGAAGAGCCAGGCGTCGTGGAACAAAAGTGCCAACAAAAGAGAGTCCAATATCACCAGAGATGTTGTAGGCATTGCTAGAAGCATACAAGAAACGAGCCAACCACCGATCGATATTAGTACACAGTTCACACGCAGATTCAATTTTGGCGAAACATACGATCCGTTTGATTTCTCCAACACCAGGTTGAATATGGAAAGAAAAGCATTCAATCAGAAGAAACTCTCCGATCCATTTGAAAGAACAGGAATTGATCCAAAGACGTTGTACACCATGCCCGAGGTCTTATCGAGGTTCCTTACATCAACGGGCCAGATCTTGCCGCGTTCGGTGACTGGCTGTTCGGCCAAGAACCAAAAGAAACTTTCCTACGCCATCAAGACTGCCCGCGCATGCGGGTTGTTGTCCAGTACCCACAAGCATGCAAGATACTTGCCTAACAGAACATTGTAAATAGCCAACTAAATAATAGAGGTTGTGTAATAAAAAAAAGAGCCAATAATATCACTCCATCCCCGGAGACCGCCAGTATCGGGGGTTACATGTACCTTTTCCAATAGTGGGTTGGTGGGACCTAGAACCCTCGGATTTTTTTTGCGTGACCAACTACCTGCAGGAAAACCTGCCCACAATTCTCTCTCCCAACCAAATAGCGCGTGGGCGAAAGTTTATACAAATTTCCACCACTATCCAAAAGCCACCACCACTTTTATCAATTGTCTTAAGAAATGTTATCTCAAATTGCCAAGCGTACTATCACCAGAACTTCTGTTCGTTCTTTCTCCATGACCAGAGCTGTTAAGCTCGACGGTCCAGCTGCCAACGATGCTTTCGGTGACAGAGAAAAGGCTCAAGAAAACATCTACATCAAAAAGCACGAAGCTGAACAATTGAAGCAATTGAGAGAAAAGTTACAACAACAAAAGGAAGCTATCGACAAGTTGGAACAGGAAATTAAGGACATCAAGAAGTAAATAGTAGAAAATATACGTTCTTTATTCTTTATTTAGAAGGGGGGGTGGTGCGGGAGAGAATGTATGACACCAGACGTAGAAGCAAGGCTGGCGTTCGCTTCACAGCAAGGTAAACCACCAGTGAGCGGCTCTAATCTCTGCACAAAGGGAGAAAAAATGTATCTATGGGGTAGGGTGGGGGGACATTACTTCCCAAAAGCGTAATTGGATCGTATTATAAATAGTAGCAAGGTGGCTGTTGCAAGGAACCATCTTCAACAAGAAAAGGTAAAAGGTAATGGGTATCTTTAGCAGAAACCGTACACCAACAGCCACACCTTCTGTGTCGCCCAGAGCTCCTCCTCCTACCACCAGTCCGTGTGTTCTGTCTCCTGAGCGACAGGTTTATGCCGCACCGCGAATCCATCATCCCAATCCTACTACTAGTCAGACGAGGCCACGAGGCAACACAACCAGAACCAGAACCAGAACCAGAACCAGAAACGGACACCAACTGCGAAACAGATCAAACCAACAATCGTCCACCCAGACACGAACCAGTACACGACGCCGCCGATCGACTGCGGATTCGACTTCGCATTCGCATTCGCATTCGCATTCGCAGCCCCCAAATACCCACCAGAGAACCAGGAGACCACGGGGATCTGGAGACCGGAGACGTGACCAGACACGGCATAGCAGACGTACAAGAAAACGTGAAGAATATCCTGTTTCACCTCCAGTGTACCAGGAAAGTCTCCATAAGAAACACGATGTGCTTTCGTTTGATCCGCGCTACACCATCCCTGTACTTCGTGTCAACCGATCCCTTATCAAGAGCGATTATTATCTTCAACAGGCTATTCTCAGGATGGCCAAGCTCAACCTTCTTCCTCCAGATATAGATCTTTGGGATTTACAGCACGTTGACGATGTTTTCTTTTACGACACCATCCCGTCTCTCTTGGACGAACATACAGCCGCAGAAGTTGCAACCATAGCAACACAATCATCGTCAGAAGAAATGGCAGAACAGATCCAGTTGGCGCTTCGTATTTCGGCCGTGGAGTACGAGCAGCACCAGCATCGCGAGCGTGCGTATCGTGGCTTCAGGTTCCATCCAACCCAAGCAGTGCACTTACATGAACAAATACCAGAAACACGAGAAGGAGAAACACGAGAAACAGAAACACGAGAAACAGAAGTAGAGGCAGAACAAGTGGAGAAGGAACCTCCGTTTAGAGACTTTTCAAGCAACGATGGGTTTCGGTACAATGTTGTGGTTGATTCACATAATAGCTCCTAAATAGGTAATGCGATTTTTGTTTGGTGCGGCGGGCTGGTTCTATTCCAAGTACATTTTTCGCGCATATAGACAAAAAACATTAATTATCATTATCAATACTATAATTGGCCACTCTGCGCGATGTCTTCGATAGCTGGTTTCACTAAGGTCAGCGAAGATGTTCATCACTCTGCCGCCAAGATTAACAGCAACCCATACGGCCCTAATCCTGCCGATTTCTTGTCGAATGTATCCAACTTCCAGTTGATCGAGTCAACATTGAGAGAGGGTGAACAGTTTGCTAATGCCTTCTTTAGTACCGAAAAGAAGATTGAAATCGCAAAGGCGTTGGACGACTTCGGTGTTGACTACATCGAACTCACTTCTCCTGTTGCTTCCGAGCAGTCGAGAAGAGACTGTGAGGCCATTTGTAAATTGGGCTTGAAGGCCAAGATCTTGACCCACATCAGATGTCACATGGACGACGCCAGAGTCGCGGTGGAAACCGGTGTTGATGGTGTCGATGTTGTTATCGGCACGTCTCAGTTCTTGAGACAGTACTCACATGGTAAAGATATGAACTATATTGCCGAGAGCGCGGTCGAAGTCATTGAATACGTCAAGTCGAAGGGCATTGAGATCAGATTCTCGTCCGAAGATTCGTTTAGATCAGACTTGGTTGACTTGTTGAACATCTACCGAACTGTCGACAAGATTGGGGTCAACCGTGTTGGTATTGCCGACACTGTCGGGTGTGCCAACCCAAGACAAGTCTACGAGTTGGTGCGTACTTTGAAATCGGTGGTCAAGTGTGACATTGAATGCCATTTTCACAACGACACAGGATGTGCCATTGCCAACGCTTACACAGCATTGGAGGGTGGTGCCAGGTTAATTGATGTTTCTGTGATTGGGATCGGGGAAAGAAACGGGATCACGCCATTGGGAGGCTTAATGGCCAGAATGATTGCAGCAGACAGAGACTATGTATTGTCCAAATACAAGGTACACAAGTTGAGAGACATAGAAAACTTGGTTGCAGAGGCTGTGCAGGTGAACATCCCATTCAATAACCCTATCACTGGGTTCTGTGCGTTCACCCACAAAGCTGGTATTCACGCCAAAGCTATTTTGGCTAATCCATCTACGTATGAAATCTTGAGTCCTGCTGATTTCGGGTTGACGAGATACATCCACTTTGCCAACCGGTTGACTGGATGGAATGCCATTAAGTCAAGAGTTGACCAGTTGAACTTACACTTGACCGACGAGCAGTGTAAGGAAGTTACGGCCAAGATCAAGAAGTTGGGTGATGTCAGACAGTTGAACATTGACGATGTCGATTCGATCATCAAGGATTTCCATGCTGACTTGTCGACACCAAGAATCAGACCAACCACCCACAGTGGTATCCCTGCTGTTCCCCACGTTCTCGAAGGTTTGGACGAAGAAGTGTAACTATAATAAATAAAGAATATACAAAGGTTTTCCACAGTTCTCCACAGTTGCGATTATTTGGCCCCCCCTCCCCCACTATGGCGTAAGTATAAATAAGAAGGAATGCTGCTTACAAACCACACCATGTCTGCTTCCATTGATCATCTTATCTCACAAAGAGCACGCTCGCGGTCGTACCAACACTTTGGATTGTCGGACGTCGACGATGCCCCTGCCGGTTTTGTGGCGCATCCTCACCCGCTTCTCTTATCGGTAGGAAAGCCCAACCATCAATTCTTTCCTGTCCGCAACATCACCATCGAAGTCGATTCGTATCCGTTCAAAGACTCGTTGTTTGACGACGAACCACAAGTAGAAGCTACGGACGAGGAGTCGAAGCTAGACGTGGCTACGGCATTTAATTATGGTGATACGTTGGGTTTGCAGCCATTCCAGCAATTCTTACGGACATTTGTGGAAACGGTCCACCCACCAGGCTATGCCGATTGGGGTATTATTCCTACTGGAGGATCAGGTGAAGGTCTCAATAAGGTCGCTGATGCTCTTATTGACGATGGAGATATTGTACTTGTTGAGGAATTCACTTTTACGCCTTTTGTCAACACTATCCGCAACAACGGTGGCATTGTTGTACCCATAAAACTTGACATCCACTCGAAACGGCCAGATGTTGACTTGGAGTATTTGCAAGACTTGTTACTTCACTGGGACGAACAGGTGCCTTCTCATTTAAAAGGTAAGAAACCAAAGGCACTATATACTATTCCAACCGCGCAGAACCCCACGGGGATTACTCAGCTGCTGGAAACAAGACAACAGATATACAATTTGGCATCCAAGTTTGACTTTGTCATCATTGAAGATGATCCTTATGGCTATTTGACACTTCCACCCTACGAAAAACCCGATAAAGCCAATATCAAACAGTACCTGATATCGGTCGAGGACTACTTGCAGAACCATTTGTTTCCATCTTACCTCAAATTCGATACCGAGGGAAGAGTTGTTCGCCTAGAAACATTCTCCAAGGTGTTTGCTCCTGGATTACGTCTTGGGTTCCTTGTGGCCCATAAGAAGCTAATACTGGCAATTAAGAAGTATACCGATATTGTCACCCGAGCTCCGTCGGGAGCATCACAATTCATCCTACTTGAAGTCATTTACAAGAATTTTGGTGGTATTTCAGGTTGGTTAGAGTGGATTTTAAAGATGAGACTTGCATACACTCATCGAAGAAATGTCTTGGTCGATGCTTTGGTACACTCTGAAGCTTACCGTCGCAACTACATCAGGATCCTTGGTGCTGAAGGAGGAATGTTTGCGTCGATTCTTGTTAATTTTCCATCGGATACTGATATTATTGCCAAGTTAAAGTTGCTTAACTACAAATTTTTGCAGCATGGTGTCAAGGTTGTCGTTGGATCCAAGATGGCTGTCGATGCCGAATTCAGCAAAGAAAGAATCAACTTCTTACGTCTTACATTTGCTCCGTCTGAAAGCGATTTTGAGTTGACCGAAGGAGGAAACCGTGTGTCTGCTGCTGTTGTTGAGTTCTTCAATAATGGTCTCAGATATTAAATAGAATATATACTTATACGTTAGCGTCCTCTCTCAAAGAGGGTAATTTGCTAGCTGGCCCTGAATGTGACTGACTAATAACATCATCGTCATCGTCATCATCACTATCGCCATCGTCTATTGAAATAGCATGCTTTTTTCTTTGAAAGTCCTTAATATGGGCCTTGTGCAACCGTTCGCTAAAGTTAGTTAACGTCGACTTCCGACGTACTAGGAGGTTGCCCGTCGAAATCTCGGTCGCTTGTCTGTGGATACCAAGATCAGCTTCATCATCAGGGCACACCGTCAAGTTATCTTGGTACGATGTTGTTCTGGAATTGCCTCTGGCGTCGAAATCCCGAGGACCAGGGACTATTGGTTCATCTGCCAATGGACTAATGTACTTTAGCTCAACTAACTTCTTGATAGCTTTCTCCACACCGCCACTTACAGTGTATGGTAATGGCGAATCCTTGTACGCTCTGAACAATATCACATTGGTACAGTGTTCATTCTCCATTCTGAAAAAGATCCAGATGAATCTCCGAATTAACTCAGCCAAGGCAATACAGAAGCTGGTCACGGCTGATTGTTGGATCTGGTCCGTGAAAAATGCATAAAAAATCCACTGGAAGCGTAAAATCACATCAACCACAATGGCTGCATAGTAGTAGCTCGGTTCTTTGAAGAACAAGTGATCTCTCAAGTATGCATTCTTTGATCCACTCTGAAACAATGACCAATCCATGACAACATCCCATGATGAGGTATAGAGGGAGTTGATAACAGCTATCACAATAAATGCTATCCGATGCAGTTCAGACCTCTTGATACGATACACACTCAACAAACAGTAATAGATGGCTGATATTCCATACTTGGTCATGTTTGCCAAGTGAGGGAACCAATCCCCAGTGTCCATATAACGACGAACACATTGTAAGAATCTCCATATCAGTGGTAGTGTGCTGAAAAACCCCATGAGTCTCGACTTGGAGGAACCACAGACATTGTTACGCAAGGCATCATTACCATCAGACAAAAGCCCGTTCCACTTATGGGCATATAAGCAGAAAAAGAAAGAGATGTTCCCCATGGTATACGTCAAAGAACACAAAATATCTCCCAAGAAGAAATCTCTAAATTCAACCGGGTAAAAGCCGGAAAGAAGCAATCTCCAAAGTGCAATCTGTAGCCACCTTCGACTGGCAGCATAAAACTGTCGACCAGGCCAAAAGAAAATGACTAACACGACCCCAAAGTAGATCCAGGCCCAATCACGTCCCGGAAATTGTGTTGGCCAGAAATTATTGAAACTGAACCAAAACAAGACGGAGAAAAGGCCAAAGCCAAATGATGGCAAGAGCCAAAATTGTTTGTAGTTGAGAGTTGTTGCCATGTCGTATTCGAAGATAAACTTATAGTTGATCTTGAAATGGTCAAACACTGCTAAATTAACACCAAAAAGTAAGAACTCAAGGTTCAACAAGAAGAACCCACCCCAAATCTGCAACATAAACGCACCTTCGGGTAAATTCTTTTCCAAGGTTTGACGAAGAGCCACGAAAATACCCAAGACAAACAAGGGAATCCCAAACCCAAGACAAAGACCAGAAGTAAAGAATGAAGCATAAAACAGTGGCTGGCGCATTTCGCTGTGATTCAATGAGTAAGCGATGTTCTTGAGCTTTTCAAGCGAATGCTTTCTATCAGTAGTTTCTGGGTCGTAAAATGCAATAAATAATTCTTCAACATAGTTTGTTAATTTATCTACCATGTCACTAGTTTGGAAGTAGGAAGAAGAATCAATTTTCTTCATGAAGGGCCCCAGCAACGATGTTTTGAGAGCCTTATCACATTTCTTCGTAATCTTACGAAATGCAGTGCGGTTCAATACTCGGTATGAACTCAAGAGGGAAAGTGCTCGATAATGCTCCAACACAGCATCCTTAAGCTGTTTGCGAGCATAGAGATACGGTACACCAAAGTGTTGCTTTTTCTTAGTATAATCTCTTCTCTTTGAATGCTTGGTATGACTCGGATTCTGGGGTTGAATCTGGATATGTTCGTTGGCTATAGGTAACGAACCTGTTTGTTCGGAATCTATTGATGTAATGTCCGATTGCGGCAAGGAATCGATGTCCTCCAACCCATTTCTGATTCTATTCTCCGCATAATTTGGATCAAACCCTTCAAAAGACGATTTCATGGATATTTCGCTTGGTCTTCGTGCCATGAGCGTGTCCAAGAATGCAAATGACGGCAATGATGGCAATTCGAGTCGGTTTAAACTGGCAAAGAGGTTCTTTGTGTTATAGGCAAAGTTGTTGACCTTTCCGTAGCCAATAATAGAACCTTCAGTATTTGGTCCATGACTGTGGCGCTTTTCCTTCAAGATAGATGTCTTGTGGTCCCGGAGCTGGTAGAGCTGATCTTGCAAGAGAAGAAACCGTTCGTAGGCTTCCTGCTCTTTTTCCTTAAAGAAAAGATCAACTTTTCTAAGTTCTTCGTTAACCCATACTTCAAACTGGCCTTCGCCCTGTGGTTCCTTCTCCTTCGTACTTGACTTGGAGGAAAAGTTGAATATGGATGCCTTTCTCTTGGCAGGCGTCGGGGCCACGAGTGCTGGTTCCAGTAGATCAAAGCTGGCAGTAAATTGTTGCTGGTTCTCAGAATCAACGGCCTCCAAGAGCGGGGTTCTGTCATTGGTGGAGCGTGGTCTCTTTGGAGATTCAATGCCATTTTCTTCCCGGTACTTTTTAATATTTTTAATCAACTTTTTCCCGGATTTGTAGGCCACGTATTGGTCCTCCCATTCAGGTACAAGACTGTCGGTAAGCGACTCCGCGAACTTCATCGCCAATCAAACACAAATGACTGTTCGGTTACAGCGAATATTCAAAACTTTTGGTGGAGAGATTTCAGCCGTTTGTGGAGGCACGTGCATCGGCACTAAGAGAGCCTACTCTGTGAACCGATACACGAGCCTACAATAAGCCAAAAAAGGACATATACTAAAATATTTTTACATAATTCATAAGATTTCTTCCAAGTTTCTGCCGAGATCGTCGACATTTACAGCGATCGAGTCTTGTCTGACCACAAGAACCAACTTACCGTCAACAATCTCCACGTTGTTTTGGGGACCGTCGGTGACAATTTTAAAGCCGGAAATGATATTGGCCGAGACTTCTTCAACCAAGGCATCCTTGTACATGGCATCCTTTCTGATAAAATCGTTGATGCTGTTAACAAGAGCATTAAGGTACCAGTTGGTCACTGAACCGATTTGGGGCTTGTAGTCCTCGCTGGTGGTCTTTTCGTAAAAATCAGTGTAGTTGATTTCGAGCTTCCATTGAGTACCCAACAGAGAATTAATCTTTTCTAAATAAGATTCGTTTTCGGCTTCAGCGTCTTTAACGTTCTTACGAACAACTAATGGGAGTTTGGACATGATAAACTATGAGACTGCAGTTTCATTTACCCCAACAGTATCTGTGCCTTATATATTCTTTGCCAAGATTTCTCATGAGGCACATATTCGTAAATTAACCAGTGTTCCACATCACCGTCGGAATTTGATTGCGAAGTTTGGAATACGCATCATTTAGTTCCCGAGCTCGTCGCGGCTTGATTGGACCAAAATTATTTTTCAGCTGTTTACGAATCAATTGTACCGTCGACGTCATAGAAAAAGAATACATCTAGTGACAATATAAAAGAAAACGTATGGGCAAAGTTCTACCATCACGATTAAGTATGTGGAAACCGCGTTATTTTGATATTGGGGTTAACTTCTCCGATCTGATGTTCCAGGGTCACTACCATCATTCTGCAGGTAGAAAACACCCACCCGATTTGCAGCAAGTCATCGAAAGAGCCCATTTGTTTAATGTCAAGAAAATGTTGATAACAGCATCAACCATAAAAGAAAGTCATGATCATTTCAATCTCTGCGAACAATACCCACACAATTTCACATCCACTGCTGGTGTTCATCCTTGTTCTGTGGCCCAGGAATTCTATGTCAAGGACAAGGAAACTAAGGAATATACTGAAGAATTGCGACCAGATGTAGGTGAGAAACTTGCATCTCTCAAACAGATCATTGAAGAAGGATATGAAAAGGGTTACGTGCGGGCATTCGGCGAGTTTGGCTTGGACTATGACCGTCTCTTCTTTTCAACAAAAGATCAACAAATCACCATGTTCAAAAAGCAATTGGAACTTGCATGTACTTTGAAGTACAAGCTCCCATTGTTCTTGCACATGAGAAACGCTTGCAGCGACTTTGTCTCTATCATCAAACCATTTGTTGACAGTGGCAAATTAGGTGCTGGTGTGGTGCATTCCTTTACTGGTACGGAAGATGAACTTAAGGCAATTTTGGATCTTGGGTTCTATGTAAGTGTCAACGGATGTTCCTTGAAATCAGAGGAGAACTTGAAGGTTGCTGCTTTGATTCCTCCCGAGAGACTCATGATTGAAACAGATTCGCCGTGGTGTGAAATCAGAAAGAGCCACGCCAGTCACAAGTACCTCACTCCATACCCTAACAAATACTACCCTGAGATAGAAAGTGAATTACCCATTTTTTTAAATTCGGTGAAAAAGCTAAAGATTGATGAGTACCTTCCGTTCCCGACAATTAAGAAGGAGAATTTCGAAAAACACGCCGAAGCGGTCGAAGAATTGAAGAAACATCACACAATCGTCGAAAAAGAAACTAGGATCGGCATTTACGCGTATCCGTTGATCAGGTCAAGGAACGAACCTGTTGGTGTGGGTTTTGTAGCAGAGGTGATGGCCAATGTGTATGGTTATAAAGAAGAGAAAGAAATTGAGGAGTTTATTGACTTGGTTTATGAAACAAGTGTTAAGGTGTTTGATATTTAGCATGTATTAGAAATACACAAATATAATACATTAATGGCGAAGCCTCGTGCTTCTTCTCGGAGAGCAAGCTATCGTTTGTCTCTTTGGATTTGATACGAGAATCTTTTGTTCTTCGTCATCGATATCGTCGTCTTCTTCTTCTTCTTCTTCTTCTTCTTCTTCTTCTTCTTCTTCTCCATTATCGTTGTCGTCCTCGTCCTCGTCCTCTTTCGCATCCCCAACCTCATCTACTAGTCCGTTGACATATTCTCCTTCTCCTTCTTCTAGTTCCTCATCCTCGTCATCATCATCATCATCATCTTCTTCTTCTTCTTCTTCTTCATCATCATCATCATCCTCATCATCTTTTTCATCGTCATAAAGTACTAACTCGTCCTCTTCATCCTCGGCTTCGTTGTCATCCTCGATGTCATCTTCATCGCTGAACACTTCATTGGATTCTTTGACATCAACAGTTTGGATAGGGACTTTGCGGTCATAGTTAACTCCAGGGTAACAAACAATAAACTCGTCCAAACTATCTTTGCTTTCCTCGGCTATATCTCGATAACACTCAATTTCCTTAAGGGCTTCCTCTTCAAAAGAGTATGGATTGTTGATATCATCCTTGAGAAACTCGCTAACTTGCGAAATGTTGTTATGGGTCGTAGCCGAACCCACTACGGTCGCTGGGGCTGAATTGATCCCACCAGATGGTCCAAAAAGCATTGGTTTCCAGATAAGATTTTTGGGATTGAGTTTGATATATCGTTTCTCTTCCCACATTCGTATCTCCAGCTTAATCCTTTTCATGTTAAGAGCCAACGCATACTTACCAGTATTTGGATTCTTAATAAGTGCATTTAGCTGCTCCAAGCCTACTATAACATCTGAAGGTGTCATTCCCGTAAGTTTGGCAAGAATCTCAATAGAGAGAGAAAAATTGGACCCAAATCTATTATACAACTGTGCTAGAGTATGTGCCACCGTCACTCGCCAGTAGTTGCGGTAGCTCAAAAGTCCAAGATCACTCAATGGTTTTTCTGGGGTTCCAAATTTGAACTCGTGTCTACTCAAAAGGTAGCTGAAATCAATTAACAAGTTCCCGTATCCCTTTCTCTGGTAAATGGGTAATGTGAGAATACAAGAAACGTTGTAGTCGGAATTATTCAACTTTTCCTTCGAGAAATATCCCACAAAATGGTAATTTGACGGAGTTTCTTGATCTATTTCAGTCAAGATATAAAAAATGAATGGTTCCACATCATAGTACAATGTCTTTGAGTTGAGAAACAATTTAGCCAAAAGACAAAGGTTCTGGCAGTAATTGATATTTTTCCGTCCGTCCACCTCCCATATACTAATCTTGGCTTCAGAATCACGATAGATTTCAATGCCGGGTGGATGGTTATTTGAAAAGTTGCAATTTTTGAGTTGGTGTCGTAAGTACGACGTTGGTGAATTCATATACTTGAGGCAGTGTTCGCAAATATAAAGAACATTTGCTCGAGAGTACTCCTCAGGATACGGAGCGGTATACCACGTCTCAATTTCGTAGTTCCGAAACACTATGCTCTTCACTTGTGAACTCAATAGATGAGGCTGGAACGGGGTTGGGGATGCCGATGGCTCTGTTGGTTGTGGTATGGCAATGGAATTGCGTGCCTGTTCTGCTAAACGTTCAAATCTTTCCCTGTCCTGACGTGTAGGGTCGGTATCGTTTATGATACAGTCAGGGAACTTGAGAATCCCGCGGTAAGGCAATTCTTTACTAGGTCCAACCAGATTTTGTCGTAGTTTCAAAGACTTGGGGCGGGTCTTTTTTATTTTTGCCTTATTGTATTTGATAATAACGTAGAAAGAGTCTAGTTTGTGCCTGAAACTTACATTCTGTTGTACGGGAACGTTCTTGGTCTGTTTGATCATTCTTCGGAGCGAATAGTCATTTGCATTACGTTTTCGACGATGACGATCGAGATCTTGATCTAGATTCGAGTAGAGTTTGTTATTGGTGATCTTGATTTGGTTGAGTAGGTTTCCTCCCATCGCGGCTTTAGTGTGGGTACCTCAAAGGAACCACAAATTTTTGAATGAACCAAACCGATTAAAGCAAAAGACCGAAAAATACCCACTAGTAATTGAATGATTTGTCCCTATTCTATTACTGAGAAATATTGCTGACACCAGTTCACGGGTCGAGACAATGGGTCGTCGGCTTGGTTCTAGCTTGTTGTGAATCTTGATCAGTGAGATGAAAGAGTGCATATAATCTGGAAAAATCTCCCAGAAAACATCCAGACCGCGAAAACTGAGGACAGTGTAGGCCAACACAGGGACGCGTACAGTCACTGCGTACCAGATTTGCGCGCATGAGATCTTACTAAAACAAACCGCAATTTAACTATTCACGTATTATTTTATATCTAACGACATAACTCATAACAATAAAAACAAAAAAATAGAAGCATCAAAGTATAGCCCTAGAAAAGAACAAACAGAAAAAAATGATGACGATAAATAGAAAATGATGCATACATCTGTTTATTCTTTTTCTTCTTCCTTGTTGGCTTCGTCAGTTTCATCCACCTCCTCTTCGAACTTTCTCTCAGGACCTTCATCCTCCTCGGCTTCTTCTTCAGCAACATCAGCCATACCAAAATGAGCCAAAAGCGACTGGGCAGAAGATGTGTCCAAGTAAATCACTCCATTTTCATTGGTAATAGCATTACTGGCAAGCAATTTCTGTAAGGAGATGGCCCCGTTTCCAGCGGTCATATCGCCATTCTCTTCCTTGGTATCTTCGTTTTCTTCGTGATCTTGAGGAGCATCCTCGTAACCAAATGAAGCACCATCACGTGCTCTAGATCCTTGCAGCTGACGTCCAATCTCATAGTAGTTGCCATACATTTCCTTGTACATCTCATCGTACGGAGCAGAAATAGGCCCGTAAGTGTTATTATCCTTCTTGTTAGCATCAATACGCGTTATTATCTTATCGTACCACTGTTCCAAGGTTTCTTCCTTGGCGTAGTCCAACAAGGCAACAATACAAATCGACATGTTATCACATCCGATTCCAGAACCATCGCTGGTTGGAGCACAACACAATTCCATAATCTCTTCACAGATCTTCTCTAAATCTTTACGTTCATAGATTCCTCTTCTAACACATTCCACACACTTTTGAGAGGTCAAACAGTCCCAGATACCATCACATGCAAGAATAACAAATTCATCAGCAGTAAAGTCAAGCTCATGTTGTATAATGTCAGGTAAACAGGTAACAATTTGCTCTTCAGCAGGCAAATCAGCATTTCTCTTGAAATCAAAGTCACCTATACCACGCGACAAAGCCAAGTTACCGTTAACTCTGCCCATTTCAATGTAACCACCTGCAGCACAGATTCTGGCTTGTTCTCCTTCGTTGGCAGGCTTGTGGTCGTATGACAATGCCTTGGCATAACCATTGATCGACATAACAGTTCTGGAATCACCGGCGTTACCACAGATAATCTGTGTTGGGGTGATGATGGCCGAGGTGGAGGCACAACCACTGTCATCCTCCTTCATGGCATCCGACAGCAAAATGGCTTGATCACAACTCAAGTAACCGTCCTTGAATGCAGAGATGAAGTCTCCTTTTTGGAAAGCATCGGTACACTTGACAATATTGTGAAGATGTCTTCCAGTGTAAAGAGCCACCTTCTCACCACCATGACCGTCATAAACACCAAAAAAGGCGACGTGGTCCTTTGGTTTTCCATCCTCAGTAATGAATTGTTTGTCAACAACGTCTCTAACAAAGCGATTGTCTTCATCATCAAACTGGTCAGCTTCTTTAACACGCTGAGATTCATACAAGTTAAGAATTGTGGCGTGGGCGTCTTCCATCTGGATTCTCCATCCTTGCATGCAAGATAAACCAAAAGCGAGATGCGAGTCCTTACCAGACTCGGAAATCTTGTCAACCACTGGAGCAGAAAGGATTTGTCCCATTTTATTTATGCTAGTTGTCTGTTTTCAATATTTCCACGATTTGCCGTTTTTTTTGTTTGTTTTGGCGGCGTCGATTGATGAAAGTATTTTTCTTTTGTTCTCGATTCCCTTTTCGGTGGTTATTATCCGAAGTCGGTTGTTGTATGATCCTACTCTTGAAACTCTCGCAAGAACTCGCCAATTATTTCTGTACCGTGGACTATTAGGAGATTGTGGGTGTTAGACTTTGAGGCGACGGGCTCATCAAGTTTGTTTCGTCGATGGATGAGAATTTTGTAAGCACGTGACCAAATATGCAATAATTTTTGGGGCTTCAATAACTTTTTTTCATCGTTTTAAAACTGGATGTGTCTCTGTTGTTGGAGATTTTGGCGATGTTTGTGTTACATTTACCCAAACACTTTGATTGGGGTTTTTTTCTGTTTTGTTTTCATTAGAAAAAGAAAAGAAAGGCTTAAATAATAATAATGAAGAGATATGTATAATACCTAAACATAAGATGGCAAGAGTAAGGAAGCTCTTCTTCAATTCTATCATACATATAAATCATTAGCATTGAAGAACCTCCTCAAAAAAAATCACCAATCAAAAAGTAAGGAAGGAAATCAAAAAGAGACGTAATGTGTCTGTGATAAAATTTGATTTTCTGCGGGTCTCATTATGGGAAACGTTGCGGAAGAAAGTAAACCGTCGTTAATTATAATTCCAGACAAGTGGAACAACAAATAAAAGTTGATTTTTCTCTCCACAGCATTTTTTATCATAATCATAACACATAATCATAAATTACATTAAAGTGGCGGGATATTATTTTGGACCCCAGATTCCCTTGGCACCATCGTAAGGATTTTGATTATTCAAGTTCAACGCGTTGAACTTGTTAGTTAAACGATCCCCGCCAGTAGTTGGACCTGCATTTGATCCCTGGGCACCAGCATACTCGTCACCTAATTGTGATGGCAGTAACGAGTTAAAACTACCTGCAAGATGCGCATGTTGCCCGAATGGTTGAAACCGGGATCCAATATCGGCCGACATTGGCGTTGTTGGCTGTGTGTTTGTAGGAAATAAATGTTGGTGGTGAGTGTGGCCTTGGGCCTGGTATTGGCCAGGGTGGTGTTGAGGAGTGGGCGATTCGGTTAAAGGGTTACCTTGCTGGTAATTGTTGCCCAAAGGTGGCGTCGATCTAACTTCAGCATATGATCTATTACCACTGTTACTTGCTCTCAACAATGTTGCAGGAGCAGCCGTATTCATCTGAGCGGCACTATTTTGCTGCTGTTGCTGGCCATGTTGCGGATGAGCTTGATGCGATTGAGCATTTGGCTGTTGTTGCTGTTGCTGTTGTTGCTGTTGTTGTTGGTACATATTGTACTGCTGTGCCTGAGAGTATGATCTACCCTGGGGTGCTGACGGAGTCTGACCTCCTTGAGAAGGACCTTGATATTGTGGAAAGTGAGATTGAGTTGGAGTAGAAGTCTGCTGTCTCAAACGTGGCAATGGCAAGGCAGATTGCGATTGAGACCTCAACAATTCAGGATGGGTAGGATTACCTAATTGACCCAATTGATTCAAGTTCAACATTGATGAAGAGTGGGATGGTGGTTGTTGCAGTTGCTGAGTTTGTTGCTGCAGGATTTGTTGCAGCTGTGATTGAACAGAATGGGAGTTCTGTTGACTGAGCAAGTTGGATTGCTGGGTGATCGATTGTGCAACATATCCCGGTTTGCGTCTAATAATGATCAATCCATTATCAAATAACTCCAACAAATTCAAGTACGAACACAATGATGACAAGATCTTTCTATGGTTCAAGTTCAAATTTGCAGGAGATACCGCCAACTCAAAAATCGATTTGGCAATATCGTCACGGTAAAGAACTAATTGCGTGTACAATTCCAAGGTCTCGGGGTCGTTAAAGTTCAATTCCATAGGCGGAGTAGTAGATGAGGGGTTGTTTAAAGGCAAGGAAATGAATAACCTTTCAGTGGTGTTTGATGGTGTAGTGCCATTGACACTCAAGTTTTTGGTGGCAGCCGTGGTTGATGCTGCAGACAAAAGTGATGCCAACGAGGCGTTGGAGGTAGAGCGATGCTGCTCCTCCAACTGCCCGCGCTTTTCTCTTTTCTCCCTTTCTATTCTTTCCCTTTCTTGGGCTGGCAACATTTTCTTGTACTCTACCCGTAATTTTCTCCCACCAATTTCTCTTCCGTTCAATTGGTTAACAACCAACGAAGTTTCATCAGTCGAAGTGAAATTAGCAAAAGCCAAACCTCTAAAGACACCATTGTCAAAATGATAGTTGAAGGCATAAGGCAAAGGTAAATTAAGTTTGGTCATAACGTCTAATAATTGTTCTTTCTTGATGGCGAAGGGAATATTCTTGATGACAATGGCGGTAGGAATAAGTTCGTCATTATCTACATCATCGTCATCATTGGTGTCGTTGAGATCGTTATTATTTTTGGAGTCGTCACTGATACTGTTGGGACCTGTAGTAGGAATGAGTGAGGAAGCAGAAGAGATCTTATCCTTTGGCAAGGCATCCAAGACCTTTGAGTCTAAACTATTGAGTGTCTGTTGTTGTTGCTGCTGCTGCTGTTCAACCCATGGACCAACGTTGGCCGAAGGTGTGTTGGAAACAGTTTGTTGTTGGAGCCACGAATTTTGAAGGTTGAGGTTGTTTCTTGATGTTTGGGACAATCTCAGATGGGAAAACTTGGGAGTATTACTATTACTACCATTGTTGCCTGTATTGGAAGCGTTATTACCACCTCCAGCTCCACCGTATGAGGAGTAGCCTGAGGCGGAGGATAACGATGACAATGAAGGGCGACGCTGCATAACACTGGTGTCGACTTGTGTTGGTGTAGACAGTAAGTTTCTAAGGTCCATACTCAGTATTAGACTGGTTGGTTGGGTGACAGGTTGAGGAGGATTGGAACGGTATGGATGACTATTGGGATCGGGTTGCCTCACCAAATTTGCTTGTCTTTCTCACTGCGAAGTGTCGATGGAAAAAAACGTGATTAAATGTTCCGGCGTTGATGGGAAATCAAGTGGCGGAATATGCAATGCTTCAGGGCAAAGAAATAGCAACAAGGTATTTCTGGATTTATGGAACTTGTTCTTTAACTTTGTACTCGACTGAAAAAACTCTAGCTTGTTTATTCTTTTAAATCGGATGGGAAAATAATCAGTGCTGCTTGAGTGTGTGAGAATAAAGTATGGATAAATCGAAATCGGCGGCTACAAATTTTTCTCTCTTCTTCAAGAAAGCAAACCGTCGTGTCAAATGTGTGTAAAGTGGTGGTTCTTCGAGACTCCTATTCAATCGGTAGTGTGAGGATATAACCAACGCCTTATGTCAAAAAAAAATTGCTTTCCTTAAGCAGTCTTCCAGGACAAAGTAATAACTGACAAATGCAGCGCTGGAAACGTTTTGGATGGTGACTTTTTTTTTCGTGGGAGAAACGAAATTTTATTTTTTTTTTTTCCGTGTACTTAAAGACAGTCTTTCAGTTTTGTGTCACGTCGTCGAAACAATATCAGAGCTGAAAATTCATACGTGGAGCTTAACAATAAATAAATCAACCACGAAAATGGTAAGTTAGTTTGCATTAAAGACAGGATTCTTCCATACTAACCATACATAGTCTGCTGCTCCTGGGGGTTTAAGAAGTGCTGCTAAGAGAAAGTCTATTGCTGACAAGAAGGCTCAATCATCCAATGCCATGCCCTTGTCTACAAGACAAGCTGGTGCTGGTGGTTCTTCTTCCACCATGATGAAGATCTTTACCGATGAAGCTCAAGGTTTGAGAGTTGACCCATTGGTTGTGTTATTTTTGGCTGTTGGTTTCATCTTCTCGGTTATCATCTTGCACGTCTTTGCTAAGATCACTGGCAAGTTCACTGCATGATTCACTTCACTTCTGTTATAATAAACGACTATTTACATATCTGATAACAAACCATCAACGACCGTAGCAACCCCATCCATATGTACGTAATGCTTGACATCCCGTCCTTCTTCATCATACACCACTTCCCATTCAAATGTTCGCTCATCGTACAACTCTTTCCACTGCAACGCGTGGTTTGAATATCTTTTGCCACGCACCTCAATCTCAACCAAAGGATACCTTTTGCCTACAATAAGCGTAAGAGGTATTCCTAAAAGGTTGGACTGTTGAATCTTTTTCCCAAGACCAATTTTGGCTCGGTCATCAAGGCGATAATCGATTCCGGCACCATTTAACGCGTCATAAAGTTCTAGTTTGTCACCGAGGTCAACCACGGTAACCGTCCATGGTGCCATGATACTTGGCCAGTTCAATCCACGTTCATCACGATTGATTTCGCCTACGGCAGCAATTACACGACTTACACCAATACCATAGCAGCCCATACTCATGTTTTTTGTTTCCATTTTCCCATCAGCGACAGGAATATCGACTGTTCCGGACAATGCTCGAGTGTACTTATCCCCCAAATAAAATGTATGACCAATTTCAATGGCTCTCTGTGCTGACAATTTGCCGTCTTCACATTGCCCACAGATCTCGCCTTCAACTGCGGAAACGACGGGCACATCTGTCAATGTAGTAATCAAAGACCTATTAACAAATGGAATGGGGAAATCAGGGAAGTTGGAGCGTGAGTTTAACCTGGAATCCATGACACGAACGATTCTCTTTGAGATCAATGTCTCCTTGTCAGAAAACTCGGCAAGGATCAAGTCTTGGTTTGTCTCCAGCAAATCGATATCCGGGATCTCGTTTTTGATAAAACTAGGTTGCAATTCACGGTCACTCGGATAGTAAACGCAAACAAGGGTATCTCTATCGTGAGTAATATAGTACCTGACCGAAACTTTATCAATCGATACCTCATCAACAGGGAAAGAAAGCGTCTTTTCAACGTTGGAAATGTGGTTACATTCATCACAGCTAAAGACAGTATCTTCACCGGAACCGTGAACGTAGTGCCATTCGTGACTTAACGAACCTCCAATTTCCCCAGTATCAGCAAATGCCTTGACAAACGGAAGGCGTAAGTCAGTAAAAATCTTCGTATATGCCCCAATGACAGACTCATACGTTTGCATGGCATGTTGTTCATCGATATCGAATGAATAAGCATCTTTCATTAAGAACTCTTTTCCCCGCAACAAGCCACTACGAGGCCGTTTTTCATTACGGAATTTGGGGTTGATTTGATAGTAAAGCAACGGAAGATTCTTGTAGCTACCGACGCTTTTGGCGGCGTAATTTGTGATTTCTTCTTCGGCTGTAGGTACCAAAAGTAAGTCTTCATTGTGGATTTTGAATGTTTCCAGAGCATTCTCAAACCGGCCTGTTTTTTTCCACAGTGAAGTGTGAGATAGGAGCGAAAGACTTAACTCTTCAAACCCAATATCGTCCATCCGTTTTCGTATCACGTTGCTGACTTTATTGAGCATCTTGAGCCCAGTAGGTGTCCAGTTAACAAGACCGGCACGAGGATGGTTGATGATCTGTAATTTGGTGAGAAGTTCGTGTGTTGGAATATCAGCTGAATACTTCAATGAATCTATAGCACTACCATAGAGCTTTGGTACTGTTTTTATATGGACATGTCGGGCCCACACTCTATGTAGCATGTTCAAGTGTATAGAAATTGGCGCGATTTGTGACCCGACTAAAATATTCATACAAAAAAACCACCAAATTCTGTGGGATCTTTTCCTGGGTTTAATTGACTCTTCATGTAGGCAAGCTAACTGAAAAAAGTCTTGCCTGGCTTGTTGTAATTAGGCTTGAAGTTTTTCATTGGTCTGACTCAATACAAATACCCGCCTCCTCGTCATATACTCAATATGTGTCTTTGTAAATTGCTACATCCTTGTTCTTAACGCCTCAAGCCGTGTCTAACCAACCGGATATGGACTTTACAAAACTATCGGAAGGAGAAGAAAAAAACCCTGCTACTTTCAACATATTAATTGAAAGTATCTATGTACATGTAAAAACCCGGGCTACAATATTGTCCGGTCTTTGGGATCAACTTGATGCCAGTAGCATCCGATGTACACAATTTTGATGTTGGTACAAGTTGGAATCCCTGGTCTTTAGCATCATTTCATCTATGAAAAGAAATAATGCGAATCTTTCACGACTTCAACTTCCAAATCTCCCTTAGATGGAATCTCTGGGAACTCAAGAGGAACCAAGATCTGGAACGCTTTGCCTGAACTGCTTCCAACAGCTAGCTTGTTCATGTCATGACTTTCAGTAACACTGATAGTGGTAACCATTTCCTTGCCCACCCTAACGACAGCAGGATCACTTGATTCCAAAAGCTGCAATCTCTTTTTCTCCAAGTAAATTTCATCAGCTACCGTCAACGCCCTTCCTAAGCTCTTGACAATGTCTCTACGTACCTCTTTGATCTTCTTGGCAACTTCATGGTCACCAGGGATCGAAATCACTTGAAGACAACCTTGGTAACGTTTCTTGAATTCTTCACGAACCTGATCAATCAAGTTTCCCTTGTGCAAATTGACAAACTGGTTCCGGATTTCACTGTTCATCGTGTCAACATCAGCAGCGTGTGTCCAGTAGGAGTCGTGAACAGCCGCAAACGATAAACCAGCATCACCACACGCCTTGGAAGTCATCAACATATGTGTAGCATCAAGTGAGTGAACAAAGTTGGGTGGGAATGCAGCTTGTTGTTTTCTAGCATCTACTTGAGATGCTCCAAATGGATCAGAAATCGTGATATCCTGCAAATTGGTCTTCACCAATTGGCTCTTGGTAACACGGTAAGGTTGAACACAGGGTAATCCAAGTGGAGTCGTCCAAATAACTGAAGAAAGATGGTTAGGCTTATTGCCACTATTCTTTGACGTATCCTCGTCATAGTCCATGCGAACAGACTTGGAAATTCGCTTAGCACATTCACCCAACCAGTCTTGAATCAAATGTGCACCTTCAAACAATTCTCTGATTGAGGCAAAAACATGGAGCGTCAAGTATCTGGCATACTGTCCAGCATCTTCGGAATCGTCTTTGTCAAAGTAATGGTCAATTTGTTTCTTGATCTGGGCCGCAGCTCCCACAAAGGTGACCCCATACACATTAGTCATTACGGTTTGCTTAACCACCTTACGAGTAATTTTATCCCTCAAAAAGATGGCATGCTTGTCGCCATCCTCGGCTTCTTGGTCAATTCTCTTTTGTACCAAGTTGGCAACATATGTGTACACATCTTGTGGTCTTGAAGCTGGAACCAAATTGACTTGCTTGGCACCTTCCACGTCACCACCCAACGCAGCGTAATGCTGTAATCCGTTGCATGTGCCATCTTGGTGGACAGGCATATGTGATACATATTTGGTTGGGTCATCCAATTTGTAGGCGTTGGCCAATTCGAAACACACACTCAATGTCTGCCATGGCTTTTCTGCTTTTAACCACCAAGAATCATTGGCATACGGATCTTTTGCGGTTTCAATAATGTTTTCAAGGTTTTCTTCGACAAACTGAACTCTTTCGTGCAATGGGGCCTTATCAATACCATAAACGTTGGCCAAGTGAATTTTCAACCACTTCAACCCAGCCTCACCGATTTCCTTGCCCTCCCAGAACAAAAACAATGAGCGAGTCAAGTCATTACCCAAATGGTTGAAGTGGGGCGATAATGGATACGCCCTACCTCTAAAATCAACGTTGTGCGGGAAGAAAAGCTTTTCACCCAAGAAACCTCTGGCAATTTCTAACTTATAGTTAGTGTCACATCTCTGTGATCTAGCTGAGGCAGCATAATTGACAGCTTGTCTCACCTTCTTTTGGTACTCAAACTTTTGACCAGGTTCGGCATCCAAGGGCAAGGGAGCTGGCAAATCAGGTTCGATAACAATTGGAGGAATATCCAAAAACTTTTCTCCTGTATTCCAGTATCTTGTAATGACTTGAAATACATCACGGTTCACTGTCCATGCCGTATTACCCAAGACATTTAAGCCATCGTATACTTCGTCAAGGTTACCCATCTCCGAAGCAGCTCGTAAGTATGCAGATGTTTCCGGTGAATCCTTGATTCTAACCAATGCAGTTTGTGAATACAAGTAGCCACCATCATTGTGAGATGACCAAGGACGAGGTGGCACCAACATAGGAAGAAGCTGTGGTTGAACACAGTTGCTCATTGATTTGCCTGCTAACTGGCGCACTACTTCCTTATGAATCTTCAATACTCCAAGTTTCTGACCTGAATGGAACTGATATGTGTGATGAAAGGCAGGCTGGACCCCATAAACAGTTTTGCCTGTTGTAGGATCTACACCTCTAACGGGTACTTTGGCCACATGCATCAATAATGACGTCAACACCGACCCTAATTTGGCATAAATGGTATAGCTCCATTCCCCTGTTTGAGATGGATTGTCGAGAATAACATTTTTCTTCTGTCTCAACAACTTCTTCCACTGGTTGGTAGTTTTAACCTTCTTGGAATATGTCTTCTTCTCAGTATTGAGCAAGCTTTGTGACCGATATTCAAGCTCAACAGCTCTACCAACTGAAATAAGTGCGCGGGCTGCTCTCATCCCATCTATTATACCACCAGTCGAGTTTAATTTCAAAAGCTCGAGAATGGTGATGACACTCATTTTCTTGGGTGGTACAAGGACCAAGTAAGGTGCATAGTATTCACGGTCTTTGCGGATTTGTTTTTCTTCGGGCAGAAGTTTTGTTTCTGGTTCCTTACCCTCCAATAATGCTCGGCATTGGGCTACTTCTTCTTCCAAATAGGGCAAAAATTCAGAATACCATTTGAATAATTGGGCATTCAAACCCTTGTTAAGGGAAAGACCACCTCTCTTTTGCATATCTTCAAATTCGTGCTTCCATTTTTCCTTTGCTCCGTCCACACCCCTGACCTCCAACTGTCTTTGTCTGGCCTCGTTAAAAATATCCAATGCTTCATTAAACTTTTCACGTTGTTCCTGTGTTTCCAAGCCCTGGTATAACTTAAAGAAATCTCGTTTATCTATCGAGTTATTATGCAAAAGATGTTCCTTTAATTCGTTTTCTATCCCCTTCATGATTTTTTCAAACTCTTCTGAGCCAGTTTCCTCTTTTAATCCCAAAAGTGTATGTCTGATTATTTTCAATCCAAACGAATCCACAGCTAATAATGTTTCGCTGTCTTTCTCTATTGTTGGTACTTCTTCCCTTCCATCTCTAAAGTATTCGGGAATTTCGTCACTTTCAGTGGCAAGTTCAGGATTCCGGACTTGTCTGAATAAATGTATGAAATCAGTTGGGACATGACTCTCTGTGATGGCTTGATCCTTGAAGACTTGCATAAGAGCCTCAACTCCTAGAATATCAATATGGCTAAAGATCTTTCTCGTCTTCGATACTGAAAATCCTGACAAAAGACGGGAATACGACTCATCGCAGGCGATATACTTGGATAGTATGATTGCATAAGTTCTATCATTCAAGGCAATGTCTGGGTATCTGCGCTCGATGTTATTCACATAGCTCTGGACATCCTTCAACGACACGGATTCTTCCGGTGCCCATACTTCCAAGTACTTGTTGACGGAGAAAATAAACGATTCTGGATTAGACAATAGGGGGTATATAGCTTTAAGAATGTTATCTGCTCTTTCAAAGTTCTTACTGCTGAGTAAGGCATCTAGCAATGACTGCAAATGAACCACATCTTTCGCGAAAGGCGACCTTGTCACCGGATCATACTGCGATGACCAGGTGACCTCTTTTCTCTGTTCATCGGTGATACTATCCAAGGACTGGCTTTCAATCTCAGCAAATGATTTTCCATGTAATGAAGGTCTTGCTCCGAGTTCGGTTCTCTTATTTTTCAAGTCATCTAAGAATGATTTGTATGCGGGAAACTCAGATGTCTGATGTGAAGATGCCGTTACAATATTACGGTATAGTCTCTGTGGCAATACCCGTATCGGCCCCGTGTATAATTTCAACCGGTTGATCACTACTGCAGTATCCTTCTTCAACATTTTGTATCAGAATACACTTGAAATCAATGAGATGATATTGTCACACTAGTACTGAAAAAAGGAAAGAATTTTTTATCTGCAGGCCCCATCACCCAAAAATAATTAACATTGGTGCCACCAATTTTTTTTACATGCAGACCTTAAAGGAAATCATCGTATTACCCATTCTAAAGGTTTATAAATAGAGGAAAAACACCAACCAAGATGAATACATGAACTAAAATTACGGCTCCCAAAGAATGATAATGTAGGGCCTTGGAAAAATAGGGAGTGGGAACAGGAAATTCAACCGGAGGGTAGAGGGGTCCGGTTACAAGCCCATTTCGGCTTGTAATGCCTTCAAAGCCTCTTCGTCTTCGTCATCCTCAGTAGCTGCTGCTTGTGGTATCGTCTTGTTGACTGTAGGGAAGCTTGGTAAGTTTTGTTCCGGTGCCTTTTGCGCCGGCGCCTGTTGTACTGGGGCAGCGTTCTTTGCTTTCTCTTCCTCTTGTAATGCAGCGAGCTCTTCATCCAACTCATCCTCGTCAATGTACTCGTTGTTAACAGGTCTAGAAATAGCTTCCGAGATCTCATCGGCAAATTCAACTTGTTCACGAATATCGTCCATCGTCTCCTCTACCTTGTCAACATTGTACTCACTGTGTATTTGTTTCATTGCATTTGCTCCTTGCTTCATAGCCTTCATGGTTTCTAAGTTCAAGTTAGCACCCTCGATCGCAGTTAACTGTGTTTCCAATGACTCAATCTGGTTCTCCACCTTAATCAAGTTAGTCTCGTACGTTTTCTTCTTCTTCAAAGCATTCTTGGCCAAAGTCTTGTTGCTGGTTATATATTTACGAGCAGCGGTATCTTGGTCTGCCATTTGCAGTTCTAAATGGGCCCGCTTCTTGTTAAGTGTCTGAATGTGTTCCCGCAACTCCACAATCGCCTTCTTCGAAAGCTCCTTTTTTTGCTGTTTATTGCCTCCAAATAAGTAATTCCACATATTATTCTGTCCTTTTCTAAATGTTAGTTGATCCAAACATGGACTTAACCGTGACTCCACTTTTACTTACTCTACTAATCTGACTGCAAGGATTTGGCAGGGAGATTACAATGTGATTTTTGTTTGAGAATGACAAAGATATATTTGAGTACCAGCACACGACCCAGAAAAGATAAGGTCCTATACATTTTTCTTATAAGTACTTATATTGATGTAGAAGTTTCTGTTCTATGGCACCTAACTAACCATTACCCATAACAAAAAGAAGACAATCAACACACCAAATATCTTCAAGAAGAGCCACCTATTGCTTGTGATATGGGCATAGTATTTTAATAACTCTCTTTGGGCACCAGTAATATTCAAGCTAATGTCCTCGACATTCTCATCTATTCTCTGGATTTGCTCTCCTTGTTCACTGACCATGGTAGCAAGTTGTTGGAAAAGGTTACCCACCTCATTAATAGTGGATTCAATCGACTCCACAGCACGGTTTCGCTGTTGTAAGTATTGGCCTGTTTGCTCTTCCATCAAAAGCATCTGTTGTGTTTGGCTAGGAATAGATAAGAATTCGCCGTCAGAATAAGGTACAGAAGTTTCAGGGTCCATGTCTGGGTCGTATGGTTGCGGAGTTTCCTTACGTTGTGCAGCGATATAATATGGATTTTCTCCGAGATTCTGCAAGTTACTAGTGCCATCATTTAATGGAGACTGGTTGTTGTTTGTACGGTGACTTGTTGAAGTAGCCAGTAAGAAGTTTTCCGATCTGTTCTTGTTTAAGATTTCATTCTTTTGTCTAATCTCCAATACATTTTTAAACTCTCCACTAACATTCTTCATCTTTGAGTTCAATAGGTTCAACACATTCTTGGAAAATTGTGATGTCTGAGAGTCTATTTGAATGCTATGGTCCCCCTTACTATACTTCTGGAGATTCTGGATATTCTGTTCTATCTTGAAGATTTCTTGCTTAATAACATATGTAAGTTCTCCAATCTCAATCGGCTTGTCGTCAAACAAAGGTTTCCTCTTGGCAAGCAAAGCCAACTTGCTCAACAAGTCGGTAGCATGCACTATATCTTTGGCAATAATACTTGCCTGCTGACTGAACTTAGATCTCTTCGGCGGTGCTGACGCCGCATTTTTGGGCCTGGTATTATTCTGCTTCTTATTGATTTTATCATACGAAGTTACACATTGCTGAAACTCGAACGTACGGTTCTGTGTAGCAGACATGGTTACGACGCTAACTTATTCGAACAGCAAATGCAATTTTGATATAATGGTGGTATTTGTGCAGGAAAGCTGCGGCCCTTCTTTCCCACGCCGAAAACATACGAACACCAAACGCGACACGTACGACTTCCAATCATGCTATCCATAAAAGAATGCTACACTTCATCCTCTCCTTTTTATTGGTTTTAGGTAGAAAAGATCTAAATGCTGTTGTAACTATTAATTTCTTTATGAAATTTTGCAATATTGTAGTAACTTGCAAGTCAAACTGTTCAAAAAAATGTTAATTTTGCTGATGAAGTAAGTAAAATTTGTATTAATTTGCAAAAAGTCAAAATATGTGGAACAAATGTTGTTAACTTCATTTAATTCCAATTTTTTTACTCAAATTACCAAATACTAAAGATCAATTAGTAGTTGATATTATCTCACTTGGCTGTTAATCCACTTACTCCCATTCTTGCTTTATCTTATACAACATAACCTACTAAATCTCAACCTTCCTGTTTTGGAAGAAAAACAAACATATTTTTGATTCGTGCGCTGCACAAAAAAGCTTTTTTTGTTTTGGTTTAGACGAAATCAACACACCGTTAAAACATTGCAAGGTGGTTATTACTTTCTAAAAGCAACTTCTACCCTTAACAACTGTTAACCTGACAGAATGAGAGAAATTGTATGTACACATACAGACACATGGGAACATATGCCATGGGCTCGCGAGACTTCAACTTATTGAAGTCTTGTGTTCTCCATCAGTTTTAGACGCGACAATACTAACCGACACAGATCCATTTATCCACCGGTCAATGTGGTAACCAAATTGTAAGTACAAGATAGTAATCAATTGAAATGTGTTGGGATTTTTTACTAACTGATAGGGTGCTGCTTTCTGGGAAACTATTTGTGGCGAGCATGGCCTTGACAACAACGGCAACTACCACGGTCTGGATGACCTCCAAAAAGCCAAATTAAACGTCTACTTCAACGAAGCTTCCTCTGGAAAGTACGTTCCTCGTGCGGTCTTGGTTGATTTGGAACCTGGTACCATTGACAATGTCAAGACTTCCCGTATTGGTAACTTGTTTAGACCTGACAACTACATCTTTGGTCAAAACTCTGCAGGTAATGTCTGGGCCAAGGGTCACTACACTGAAGGTGCCGAATTAGTTGAATCTGTTATGGATGTGATTAGAAGAGAAGCTGAAGGTTGTGATTCCTTACAAGGTTTCCAAATCACTCATTCTTTGGGTGGTGGTACTGGTTCCGGTATGGGTACCTTATTGATCTCCAAGATTAGAGAAGAATTCCCTGATAGAATGATGGCTACTTTTTCTGTTGTTCCATCTCCAAAGCTTTCTGACACCGTTATCGAACCATATAACGCTACTTTGTCCGTCCACCAATTGGTTGAGTATTCTGATGAAACTTTCTGTATTGATAACGAAGCCTTGTACAACATCTGCCAAAGAACCTTAAAATTGGCCACTCCTTCTTACGATGAATTGAATAAGTTGGTTTCTTCCGTTATGTCTGGTGTTACCACATCTTTGCGTTATCCTGGCCAATTGAATTCTGACTTAAGAAAATTAGCTGTCAACTTGGTTCCTTTCCCAAGATTACATTTCTTCATGGTTGGTTACGCTCCATTAACCTCTATTGGCTCCAAGTCGTTCAGATCTTTGACGGTTCCTGAATTGACCCAACAAATGTTCGACTCCAAGAATATGATGGCTGCCTCGGACCCAATGAATGGTAGATACTTGACTGTTGCTGCTTTCTTTAGAGGTAAGGTTTCAGTTAAGGAAGTTGATGATGAAATGCACAAGGTTCAAACCAGAATGGCGTCACACTTTGTGGAGTGGATTCCAAACAATGTGCAAACTGCCGTTTGTTCTGTTCCACCAAAGGACTTGGACATGTCTGCCACATTTATTGGTAACTCCACCTCGATTCAAGAATTGTTTAAGAGAGTTGGCGATCAATTTAGTGCTATGTTTAGAAGAAAGGCTTTCTTGCACTGGTATACTTCTGAAGGTATGGATGAAATTGAATTTACGGAAGCTGAATCCAACATGAATGACTTGGTTAGTGAATACCAACAGTACCAAGAGGCTAGTGTTGAAGAAGAAGAATTGGATTACGCTGATGAAGCTCCATTGGAAGACCACTTGGAATGAATCTAGCCAGCTCATTACCTCCATTTATTTCTGTCCTTGAATTTTGCTTCATATACATATTAATACCCCAAGCAAGTTGCGTTTTAATTTTGTTATAACCACTTCTTTTTGTGAATGATAATTATGTAGATCGTTTGCGTATATGCAATGTTTGGTTATATAGGTTTTTACTAATAAAGTACGAAAATACCTTGAGCTGAAGAAAATACAGTTAATTGGAATTTATTGAATACAACAATATAAATAATGCAGAATTTAGAGCACTTAGTTGCCCCTTAAGAAGTTCTTTACAAAGTCGTTCTTGTCTATCTTGTTGTAACTGGTTTGCTCGTCAAAGTATCTCATAACATGACATTGTTGCTTCCAGAAGTTAACCAATTCTTGAAACTCCAGCTGGCCTTTCAAATATAAGACGTTCTGAACACCCAAGTCTTTGACGTATCTTTGTCTTTCAAACTCTTGTCTGATCTTGGTCTTGATATTGGCAACAGGCATGTCCAATTCGTATAAGTCACCAAACTCTCTGGAGTATCTAATGTATTTGCGGTATAAGTGTAATACCCTTGTTCTCATTTCGGTGTTTGTAAGCGACCGACGAGTGGTCTCGGCAAACTCAGTGGCTAATGTCATCCCTAGTGTTGATGTTGTATGATATGTCGATGCTCACTAAAGAACGAAATTTGGTTGGCTGGAAAAGCGTGCAAAGCTCAAATTGCAAATTTACTATGCATAATCATTTTTATTATTTTAATACGAAGCCCCGAAACTTTCACGTATCACCGTTAGTAATTCACCTGAAGGTTCTAATAACTTTATGAAGCGGCATAATTCGAAGCACCAATCCCATTTCTTTGCTCTGTCTAACATGTTCATAATTTGAAGAATCGTTTTTCTATCCTGAGAATCTAAAGTTCCACGAGAATTCTCGTCATCCTCTCGTTTAAAATTAAGATACACGATCAAGTAGTTGTAGCACAAAGTGACATTATCCAGTTCAATCAACCGGCCCATAAATTCAACGGGAGTGGTCTGCGTTACCTCAAAAAATTTGTTCCAGTAACCTACTTCAATTTTTCTTAAACAGTTCACGAACACTGACTCCCAATTATCACTTGCCCTGATAAGCTGAGCCAACCTTTCGAGTAGCTGATCATTCTCGTCCATCAAATACTTAAACATGAGTAACTCCAAACAATATTCATAATTTGCAAAAGATTTATACTTTTCAAACCGAGTGACGTCGTAACCATTCCCTATTTCAAATTCGATAAAGTCATTGAGGATCAATTTGTGTGAAATTTTGTTCTTAATGAGGAGTCCACCAGAGCTTGCTTTATCAACAATTACACTGGCTAATACTATTAAATCCAACGATTTCTTAGATTGACAGTTATTATCTTCAACCACAGCAACGTCCAAAGGCTGATGGTAATCAATCTCCATCGAGATTGGCCACGAAATATTGGAGTCTACAGACTCTAAACCATCCGGAACATAAGTAGACCTATCAAACGAGGTTTCAATTAATTCGTCAATATCATAAATTAGAAGATTGTCTCCCGTGAATAAGTAAATATACTCTATTCTGGATTCAGCAAATCTAATTTCTTGAATTTTAAATTTCTCCACAGACTGGCTGATTTGAATCAAGTCATACATATTGCTGGGTTTCACATAGTCTACGGGGTTCTTGTTTGGAAACGAGCTGGATGTCTGATTTTTCAACAAAAAGAAATCACCGTTGTTTAAGAGGAAAAAAAAGTGTTTCTTATCAAACATGGTTGTTTGAACTACCTTATTGACCGGTAATTTCTCTTTGATCGTTGACAAATGAATTGTTTTGTTTACACCAATGAAAATATCATAATTATACTGCTGGATCTTTCTTAAGTCGGTAGATGAGGTGTTTTTACTGATCTGTTTGTTGTTGTTGAGTTCAAGTACAATAATTCGAAGGTCATTTGTTAACACCAATACATCAGTGACATGTTCTGAGACAATAATTGGTTGAACATTTAAGAATGCTGTCTTGAAGTCATACCTCCAAAGAATTATATCACTGTCAAAAACAAAATCTTCTCCGCCATTACCAAATTTGGCTAATGTAGTATTAAGAACAATAATTTCATCCACATACATTTCCTCGCTTTGTTCATCCTCGTTAGATTTTCTATTGATAAGAACCAAGTAGTCGTTGAACCAAAATTGATTTACAATGTTCAAAGCATCCACATAGTGATTTCTAAAATTGAACCAGAGAACGTGATTCACTTCGCCAATTTGATTGCTATATGGGGTGGAAATTGATAGATTATCGCCATAAGATATCGCAAACTGATTATAATTGCTGCTGGTTATTGTCAAATATCCGTTGAAACTTTTGAGTGACTTATTTGAATGACCGTTATATGCTTCCATTCTGTCTATAATGTGTTTAAATTTGGGCAAAATAGGGTATCTGGCAAAAAACTTCTTATTCTGAAGAACACTGATATATTCTTTGTTAAAAAATAACAACTGCATGTCTTCTTGTGCTGTCTTCAAAAGTCCCACGTAATATAATTTAATTTCTTTCTTGTCAATCACATACAACCCCGATGTATTTGGGGAAATGATTAAATGTGATGCCGTCAAGAATTTGCGGTTTTCCTCATCCTTCTCATCCAACTCTTTCAAAACTTCCCAACTACTGAAAGACACTCCACCAAACTTAGAATGAATAGACCAATGTCCAGAGGTTGTGTCAAGCACAGTAAAGAAAGTTCCGCAAGATGACCACGTAATCTTAATCGAGTGGGATCCTGTAATGTTTAGTTTCTTCTCTTCCACAAGCAATTCTTGTGATTGTTTAAATAGGCGAATGCTGTCGTCAAGATGGATCAACATTATATCACACTGTGGGTTAAACGCGATATGCAAGATAGTTTTATTACCAAAATCAAACACTTTGCTTCCAATAGTTTGAACTTTTCCTTCAGAATCACGTTCAAATATTAGTTTCCACGCTTCCCCATCTCCGTTAACAAAAACAAAGTAGTTGAAAAAAATGTTGTAGTCAATATACTTGATGGTGGATCCATTAGAATACCACTCTGATCCTGAAAGCAAGAATATTTCACTATTAAAGTTGGAAATATTGATGATTTGGAAACAATTAGAGAATTCGACATCGTTTTCTATATCGTCTCTTTCGTCTTTGTTGTTAAATATCAATAAATTGTGTGAGTTCTGTTTGAGCCAATATCGTTGCAAGCCAATACTTATCTTCAAAACTTTGAAAACTGAAAGCTTCACATACTCTATTGTATAATTTCCTAACTCATCTTCAATAGAGGTGTTATTAATATGCTCGATGTTTTCTAAGTTAGGCAGGATGGTCTGGTTTCCCTGAATAATGGTCTTGGTTGCACTTTTTAAAAAAGTGGCCAAGGAAAACCTTTGTGAGGTGTGGCCCAATGGCAAACCTGACTGTAAAAGCTGATCATCGTTGGAACTTGTGACCTCGTATGACGATTTTGAATAATTAATATTCACCAGATATATCACGACATACTTTGAGCTAGTTTCAATGAAAAGATTAACATTATTCATCTTTTGAAGCTGTGCCGTATTAACAGATACATGCTTGCATTTCACATTCACATTGGTGCCATGCTGTTGTATAGAATCGGAGGATCGGGAGTGGGCGGCTGTAGGCAATAGGGTAAATTGGTTGTAAATGTAAACTGTTGCTTTAGTAAGTACAGCGACTAGTGGTGTTTGTGGGATAGTCACTAGTTTAATCACTGGCTCGTCAAGAGCCAATGGCAACAGAATTTGTGGACATGAATCAACCCAAACCATTCGCTGTGATATCTATGATGTGTTTTTTCTCCAGATTGTCGCGTAAACACAGTTGCATATTGAAGCAGATGTTTGGCTATATCAAACCGAACAACTCAACAGGAACTTTAGTATCCAATCAGAAATGTTGTATTTGAAGAAATGTTACCTTATTTCTCTACGATTTTACTGCACTTTTTGAATACACTGATTTCCCAAGTCAAAGGTCACAATTTTATGGCTGAGAGGTCATATTGAAAAATTAATAATGACAATAAAAACAGATACAACGCACGATAAGTAGGAATAAACACATGTACAAATAGTTGTAGTTCTTTTAACGCAGATTCAAGGTTGTGAATATAGTTTTTATCTGTAAACTAAAATATTTTAAAGTAATCATAATTGGGCGTGTGGTCTAGTGGTATGATTCTCGCTTTGGGTAATTTCAGAAATGAATAATTCAAGTATGCGAGAGGCCCTGGGTTCAATTCCCAGCTCGCCCCTGTTATTTTTTTTATAAAATATAGAAATCAATTTTAGACTTGTTACAGTTGAACCTCAGAAACTCTTGTATGGGTAGGTGCTACTTCGCATCAGCATACACGAAATTGTTTTTAATGTTACGTTTGTATTAAAAAAGCTATAGTGATATAATAAGAAAGTATGTGTGTATATGATATGACTTTTTTAACGGTAAGATTTTTGGAATCTGGCTCTGGCACCACGACCACCGAACTTCTTTGGTTCCATTCTTCTAGAGTCAGCAACCAACAAGGTTTTGTCGTAAGCAGCGAACACTTTCTTCAATTCGTTCTTAGAAGCTTCGTCAACGTATTTTTGATGGTAAGCAATCAAACCCTTGGCAATAGCTTGTCTGATAGCGTAAACTTGGGAAACGTGACCACCACCGGTGACCTTAACTCTGATGTCAATGTTTTGGAACTTGTCTAATCCAACTAAGGTTAATGGTTCGTAAACCTTGAAACGGAGGATTTCTGGTTGGACCAAAGTGATTGGAGAACCATTAACTTTAATTAAACCCTTACCGGCCTTAACGTGAGCAACGGCAGTAGCGGTCTTCTTTTTACCAAAGGTCTATATTGTTAGTAATTTGCTTAAAAATCGTCTGGTGTATCAAGTTGCAGTATGGTGTTGGTTCAACCCTTCGTGATCGATGAATCGTATTGCATTCATTCATAGGTTCCTTCCATTCTTTATATTCATTGCTTGATCTCAACGTTGACCGTTATTCTTTGATATTGGTACATACTTGGACAGATTGAGTGGACATTTTAGCTGGCTTACTGTTACAACTAGTATAAAATTTTTTTGATGAAAAATTTGTTTAACCATATGGGAGGAAAAAATGAAAAATTTACCAGACAGGATTGGCACGTGAGATTATATGCCGGAGATCTAGCGAGTCAAAACAAAATCTTCTCATCAGTCGCACTCACGTTGATCCCAAAACGGATAGCAAAATGTTGAAGCGCTTGCGCAACATGTTTTAACTTACGCGCGTGCTATAATTTACCCATAAAATGTCGCGTGACTATGTGACTGTTTCGCACATTTAATTAACGTGCAATAAAGCTTTACAGATTAGCAGAAATACACTGGGACAAATTATAGCGTAAGTTGTGTGCACTCCAAAGTCTGAAAATTTTTTTCATTTTCTCACTAACTAGCCTGAAAAGTTTTATTACCTTCAAAAGTTTTCTAGTCTTCTAGTTATTCTTGAAATTAACCTTCGTCATGGCTATCGCTAAGAACTTAACATTATTAAAGAACCATTTCAGAAAGCACTGGCAAGAACGTGTCAGAGTTCACTTTGACCAAGCTGGTAAGAAGGCTTCTAGAAGACAAGCCAGATTATCGAAGGCTGCTAAGATTGCTCCAAGACCAATCGACTCTCTCAGACCAATCGTCAGAGCTCCAACTATCAAATACAACAGAAAGGTTAGAGCTGGTAGAGGTTTCACCTTGGCTGAATTGAAGGCCGTCTCCTTATCTGCTAAATACGCCAGAACCATTGGTATCTCCGTTGACCACAGAAGACAAAACAAGTCTCAAGAAACCTTCGATGCTAACGTTGCCAGATTACAAGAATACAAGTCTAAGTTAGTCATCTTTGACAAGAAGACCAAGGCTTCTGAAGCTGCTGCTTACGCCCAAGTTTCTACACCAGCTGTCTTCCCAGTCGTCCAACCAGAAATTGAATCTGCCCCAAGAGCTGTTGAACAACCAGAACAATCTGCTTACAGAACCTTAAGATTGGCCAGATCTGACAAGAAATACAAGGGTATCAGAGAAAAGCGTGCCAGAGAAAAGGCTGAAGCTGAAGCTGAAAAGGCCAAGAAGTAAACTAGTTAGCTAGCTTTAATTCACATCCTCATCTGTCTTGTTGATCTCTATAAATTAATACATACTTAAGAATAAGATATCTTGTACTTGATGAATTGCTAGGTTTTTTCTCTTTTTCTGTTATTGACTTAGTTCATCGCCGTTTTACTGATGTATTTGTTTGGATTTACAATTGAAGTATTAATTATTTTTCGTTTTGATTCAACCTAATCTAATATATACCCATAAAAGCAATGTAAATTTTAAGATATATTGATCAAACTTAATCGAACAAACCGAAACCCATGTCATCATCGGATTCTTCCTTGGCTTCCTCAGCCTTTTCTTCAGCAACTTCTTCAGCGGCACCACCAGCAGCGGCGGCAGCAGCTGGAGCAGCAGCAGAACCAGCAGAAGCGGAAATGTTGAAGAACAAGTCCTTCAAGTTCTTACCTTCCAAAGCCTTAGCGTAGATGTCAGCCCAAATGGATTCGACTTCAACGTTGGCAGTAGAGACCAAGGTGCTCAACTTTTCAGAAGAAATTTCAACTTCAGCGTCAGCCAAGATCAAGGCAGCGTAGGATAAAGCAGTTTCAACAGACATTGTGTACTAGAGATAATCGATTTAAGCAGTAACTTGAAATGTGTGCAGACTATTTCTTAGTTGTGTAGAAACTGAAGTGTTCAAAAAATTTTCAGATTAGTGGTAGCGCGCACAGGGCAGTTTGTTAGTGCGCACATCGAAATCGGTCATAGAATAGAAATTACAGGGCTTAAGCCCTATATCATGTGAGTGATTTCTTTTTTGTCTTGGATATGCGAGAACGGGGTTCCAATGCAACAAACTCAACGGCTGCAACTTGACGCATAAACCATCGACAACAATACCAAACTACTTGTCAACGGTTGCTATATTGCTTTTGTGATTCGTAAAGTCCCTTTTTGAATTAACCAGATTTGAAAAAAGGGGAATTGAGTTTCCATTTTTGTCAAATTAGAGGTTTCGTTGGTGGAATTGCTCCGATACCACCGACGAGCGATTTCACCGAACCCCGATACCACCGATTGCCACCACAAGGCCGAAAATCGATATTGAGATGAGCCAATGAAGCAATGATGCGCATTGTTTATATTTGGAGCAGGAGGGTTTAAGTATTATTTTCTTGTCACTAGGTATAATTAAATAATACCGTTTAAGTATACTTAAATTATCAAAGTCAAAAAAATAAAGCTCTTTCAACAAAGCCTATAATACATGAATGAGTGATATCGTACGGTATTCAAGTTTCATCTCAAATTATATTTCTCTGAATTAACCAATTTGCTTCCGAAATTAGAATTACGAGACAAACCAAGCCGAAACCCGGAATCCAATTAGTTTCCGGAACCAATGAATTGTAGTGTGCCAACGTGTGTTAGTCACCCAACTGGTTATTGTCTATCAAACTTTGCAACTATAAATATTGCCAGTATTCGTCCAGTTTTAACCAATTCAATAGTGTTATCTACATAAAACAATTATCAAAATGCAATTATCAATCTTCTCCGCCGCTGCTATCCTCTCCTCTGTTGCCATTGCTGCTGAAACTACTACTTCATACACCAACAATTGGAGTACTTACCCAAGTGTCCCTAAGACCGCAAGTATCAACGGTTTTGCTGACCCAATCTTCAACAAGGTTTCTTTCTGTGTTAAGGGATGCCTCCAGGAAAACAAGGATACCTCGAACACACCATGCCCATACTGGGACACTGGTTGCTTGTGTGTTATGCCTCAATTTGGTGGTAAAGTTGCTGCTTGTATCGCTTCCAAGTGTAAGGGTGAGGAAGTTGTAACCGCTACTTCCCTTGCAAGTTCTCAATGTTCTGCTGCTGGTGTTCCAACCCCTTACTGGATTCTTGCTGCTAGTGACAAGGTTGCGTTGGCCTCTGCTGCTACTGCTTCTCCTTAAATAGGTTTTTATGAAGACTGAAAGTCTCAATGGGCAAAATGCTGCAAAAAAATAGAATAGTTCAAAATTTATTTTTTATATTACCCACCAAAGACAAAAATTACGAGACGTTATCTCTTATTCTACAGAAATCAACATACCAGCTCTTCGTCCAAATTCTAATTCTCTTCCCATAAATGATAAAGGGAATTGAGCTCATCATAATGAGAAATTCGATACCAGCCATAATTGCAAAGGAGTTGGTTATTCCCATTGCATCAATCCAGGGGGAACATGTAAAGGTGAAAATACAGCCAACTAAATTGTTGATAACTGACACACCTGTCATCATTTCAATGACCATTTCAGGATAAGCATCCATCAAGTAACCCATGGAGACATCACCAGAACTACCATAACCGAAACCAACCATTCCAAGACCAATATATTTAGGAACCCAGGCCCACTCTTTATCAGTCCCATATGCGAACATAATTAAACCCACAGGAGAAATTATTGCAGGAAGAATTAAAAACCAAAGACGGTATTCAGCTTCTTGAACACCATTGTTCCGCTTTGCCATCCAGATAGTGAAGTAATCAGAAAGAATACCAGCAAACAAACATCCAATGAGGGCACCAATCAATGTAGCTACGTTCATGATACCAACAGCAATATCCCCGTAATTGTATGGTGCATCCGGATAAGTATCTTCTTCGACGGTGATGTAAAATGTCAACAATGCATTCTGAACCCCCCAAACCAATCCTGAAAATATGACTGGAGGGTACAAAAACACTTTCAGCAACAATTTAAGTTGATAAAAGTACTGCTTTATTCCCCATCCTTTCAAATTTGGTGCAGGGGTAATAAGCTGGATAGATTGCCAGTAGGTTTTTGGAGGATCGTTAAAACCAGTTTCAGCTAACACTCCATCAATCGCGTTTTCGTCAATGGACTGAGCAGTGGAAGTGACATATTGACCGGGGTCCTTTTCAGCCTCAGATGACGAAGTACTACTACGATCAGTTCCGTTGAAATTGATGTATCCCTTGAACTGAGTTCTGTCAAATGCTGTTTCATGTAACCAGAAGAAGATAACTATAAGCAATCCTCCCGAAATGATAGCAGCAACATAGCCAATCCACCTGAAATTGACACCTTCGATAACGTATTCAGAGATTAGAGGCCCCAAATAGGTACCAACCGAAGTTGCCAAGATATACCCGGTAAGAACGGCACCAAGTTGATGTTGGAAGTATAAGTCGGACAAGCTTAACTGAACCTGGGCCTCAGCACAAGACTCAGAGATACCAACTAATAACTGTGACCAGACAGTATCACTAGTCCGCTTAGATACGGCAAACCAAACCGAACCAACCAATCCAAATAAGATACAAATGAAATAATTAATCTTTCTTCCATAGAGTGATGCAAGCGGGGTCAAAAAGAAAGTGCCAGCAGCGATACCAATGAACAAAACTCCGGCCCCAGTGTTCATTGCGTCGTAAGTAATGTTATATAGTTCGTTAAGACTATCCTGAGCCGACGAGGCATCATTAGATGTGGCGGCCGTGAAACCCGTTATCACCGCCAAGATGAGGAAGTTGAATGCTTTCTTGTAAGAAGACCAGTTGAGCGGATCGTTGCAAGAGTCACTTGGTTGCGGCATAAGAATAATTTTACCCCTAGTTTTTACTCTCTTGGACGGATCGTCATCGTGAGTGCCGTCCTCAGGCTCGACGTTGAACGAATATATATTAAAGGTGCCAGGAATGAACTCGTCGTTGGTTCGATCGTTGATCTCAACATTTGTGCTGACAATAGATAGGATACCTTCTCCCATATTTTGGTTAATGCTATGATAATTTTTTTTTGTCAGTTGATTATATGCATATGCTTATTTATGTTCTTTGGGGCAAATTGATATCTAAGTACTCGGCTTATCTCCAATAAGAAAGATCTATTGGGTGCATCGCAATAAAGCAAAAATATACTGCATATAACCGAGGAGGTGGAGATGACTCCTAACGAAAGTTACTATTTGCCGCATTAGTTTAGAGAGGCGGATCGCGGCAATCTTGGAGAATCGAGGAAAGCGAAAGCGCTTTCATAGTTACTTAGTTTGTCAGGAAGCTTTCAAGAACCATTGTTATACCAGATCACTCCAGTAGCCTTGTTGAGCTAGTTTGGCTAAGCGCGTGTGTTAACAGGGGAAATATTTTCCTAGACAGCACAAGTCAAGATATCGGGATCTTCAAGGAGCAATGCGCACTTGACATGCGCACTCAACCCAAAATCCACAATTTCATGATCCATAAATGGGGAGTGGGGCTCTCACACTTAGTTTCGCGAAAAAGTGCGGTTGCCACAAATCAAATTTCTCAGGTATGGAGGGGCATGACGTCAAGTCAACGATTTGAACTATCATGGGACGGCGCAAGAAATTTTCTCCGCATTGATTATAAGTAGTGTACACTTAAAGCGAGAAAATTGTCCGGGTACTCAGCCATATTTAAGTCAACATTATTTCCCAATCTCACGCCATGTCAGTTTGGAAGTTTGTCTTTGTCATATATTAGCATAGTTGAGATTGTATCGAAGACGATATTTAAGAAAGAGTCAGAAACTTGTTTGCGCAAACCCAAGGGTAGTATAGTTATTTTATGCAGCAAAGTGATCTGTTGTCGTGACAAATGAAACTGTAGTGAAACGAAGGCGAGAGTGGTAGCGAGCTTAGAGGAAATTGATTAGAATGTAGGCCAATCCGTTAAAATATTACAGCAACATGATAACGTTATTGAAAATTATGTCATTATTACAAAACATTCCCTAGTGCCGGCATTTGATTGTTAGATTTGGCGACATTCTTACAGAAAACATATAAAGGCAATAGTGTATTTATTTGTTTAGGTTTTTCTGTCTAAAAATAAGTGCAATTTTTTCTAGATATGTGATAGGCCAACGTCTACAAAAGGCTTAAGTCGCACACTGTTTTTTTCGGTTACATCTCGGCTGAAACTGTACCCAGCATACTCAAAAAAAAAAATGCGGCAAAGCACAGTTCCAGAAAAAAACATACTACGCGTGGCCCCCTGTAAAATGAAACACGTGTAAAATCTCTTACATCATCACGATTTCGACCAAAATTGAAAAAAATGAGATAACACACCCACCACAGTAGTTTCCCTAATTATGTAAAAAATAATACAGGTAGAAAAATTAGAAAATGCATGCAATACTCTTGTTTATAGATAGACTTTCAACCGCTTCATTCTTTACACAACCATTGCTGGAACGGTACACCAAACAAGCTTCCAGAGCATAACAAACATTAAAAACAAACCAGCATCGTGGTTATACTGCACATGAGCACTTGTTCTTCATTATTCCTAATACGGCAAGTGGCCCTTTCTACATGCAGCAAGTTACCGACTAATGATTTTTTTTTTTGTGCGTGGTGCTCGTCTTTCCACAAAATTTAACAAGCCCCCTTAAACGCCAAATTACAAAGGGTAAGAACAAGAGAAGACCCTTTTGATTGAGAAGAAGTATACAACTTCAAGGCTAGTGACACAGGTAGAGAATGACTGTTTACAATCATTATATTAGATTTATCATTGATACCGGCGATTCTTGATTTTAGTTTTCGGATCAATTTCTTTTGGGAAGCCAGCAAATCTTATTTTTAAGGGATGATGCAAAAAAAAAACATTGCAGTGGATTAAAGTATAAATGTTCACAACCCGAAGGTATTTATAAGATATTATTGTTTACAATAATTTTCTCAGGTGGCTGGTATATATAGAGCCATCCTTTCTTTTTTTAATTCTACAACAAGCATTCTTTCGAAGTTTGTGGACACTCGTTTTGAAACCCACATAGTAATCGCAAAAACTTGAGAATTATGAAAGTTTTATCCTTATTAAGTGTGTTGGTGGCAGCGGTATCGGCAGCACCCACATTCGAAAATCCCCTTACAGCCGATAATGGAAACATCAAAAAATTGACAAAGAGAGGAGCCAGCTGGGACTACCAAAACGATAAGATTCGTGGTGTCAACCTTGGTGGTTGGTTTGTTCTTGAACCATATATTACTCCATCCCTTTTTGACGTTTGGTCCAAGCCTGGCGACGACTCAAATGTGCCTCATGATGAGTACCACTATACTCAAAAATTGGGCAAAGAACTTGCATTCAGCAGATTGGATTCGCATTGGTCCTCTTGGTACACTGAAAAGGATTTCCAACAAATTCAATCTTTGGGCTTAAACTTTGTCCGTATCCCAATTGGGTACTGGGCTTTTGCATTATTGGATAATGATCCTTATGTGCAAGGTCAAGTTAAGTACTTGGACCAAGCTCTTGGCTGGATCCGTAAGTACAATTTGAAGGCTTGGATTGACTTGCACGGAGCCCCAGGATCTCAAAACGGGTTTGATAACTCTGGTATCAGAGACCAGTTGGAGTTCCAACAAGGTAACAATGTTCAATTTACCTTGAACGTTTTAGAACAAATCTTCCAAAAGTATGGCGGTGACGAATACTCTGACATTGTCATTGGTATTGAATTGTTGAACGAACCTTTGGGCCCAGCTCTTGACATGAACAACTTGAAGACCTTTCTCACCAACGGATACAATGCGTTGAGAAAAACTGGTTCAGTCACCCCAGTCATTGTGCATGACGCTTTCCAACAAACTGCTGGTTACTGGGATAGCTTCTTGACTGTTGCCGAAGGTGCTTGGGATGTTGTCATTGACCACCACCACTACCAAGTCTTTTCTCCTGGTGAATTGGCTCGTAACATTAACGACCATATTAAGGTTACATGTGACCAAGGCTGGACTGCTAAGAAGGAAGGTCACTGGAATGTTGTTGGGGAATGGTCTGCTGCATTGACCGACTGTGCCAAGTGGTTAAACGGTGTTGGCCGTGGTGCTCGTTGGTCTGGTGACTACGACAACTCTCCAGTCTATGGCTCTTGCTCCAACTACTGGACCATCGAAAACTGGTCTAGTGACTACAAACAAAATGTTCGTAGATACATTGAGGCTCAATTGGATGCAGCTGAGCAAACTGGTGGTTGGGTGTTCTGGAACTGGAAGTGTGAAAACGCTGACGACTGGGACTTCCAACGTTTGACCAATGAACAGGTTTTCCCACAACCGCTCAATGACAGAACTTACCCTAACCAATGTGGATTTTAAAATAGAAGAATAATCATCATAAATCAAAACCACTATAGAGATCCCTTAAGGAAAGAGGAAAGGCTAACTGGGCAAAGCCATCAATTGTTTATTTCTTCACGCAAGTCTTACTTTGCAAGTCTTACTTCGAAAGCCGTTAGATAACTTTCATTCGATTATTCAATGCACTCATTTTCGTCTTAATATTTAATTGAAATTAATTTTTTTCTATTATTATTTAGTTAGGTTTCCAGAACAGGAAAATTGGAACCAACCCCTCCCCGCAACCTAAGGGTGATTAATTGGTTAGTCACCTGGGCCAAGTCTTGCGATAAATCTGACTCTACCCATGTCTTTAATTCCTCGATAATTCTGTCGCTAGCATAATCAAAGTCGCTGAATTCATTATAGATTTGACACGAGAAGCGGGCGTAGAATTTACCATTATGGATAAAAGCAGGAACATACGTGTTATGCTTCAAAATCAAACGTCTCAGAAGTTCGTCCGCAAATGACGGGTATTTCTCTTTGAAAATTTCCCAGTCCAATCCAATTTCCTTAATAGGAACTTCAATATTCACCATATGGGTAATTAAAGTATCCTGTTTGTTGGTAATGTATGAGGTATTCCATTTGGTGGAAATCTTCTGGCCAACCTCATGGGCCAATGAAGTACAGTAACTATCAATAGACTTCTCACCCCCACATACTTCCAGTCTGAACTTGATCGCCTCACCAATAACCGCAATTTCAGCAAATGATTTTGTTCCAGTAAAGGCAAACTTGTTGATCAATAAATCCTTTTCTGATTTTGGATCTAATGGAGCATCATCAGAAACATAACTGTGACTGATGGGAAGAGTTTGAACAACTCGGTGATGCTTTGGATCGATGTACACCATGGCACATCCCAGGGGTACATAGAGCCACTTGTGAAGGTTGGTAACCAAGAAATCTGGCTTAAAGTTTTCAAAACTGATGGTAATCTGACCAGCAGCATGGGCAGCATCTATTAGCGAAAGACTTCCATACTTAGCTGTTAATTGAGTTAATGCTTCAAATGGGAGTCTGGCGGAAGGTTTTGATGAAATTGCATCGAACATCACCAACTTGGGCTTTTCTTTAATCAAGACCTCTTCAAAAAGACGCAAGATCTCGTCTTCTTCAACAGGATAATTAATAGGAACGGTAATAATTTCAATCCCAATACGTGATTTCAAGAATTCAACAGTATTGCGGCAGCTTCCATAAGTAGTACTATGGACCACAATCTTGTCTCCCCTTCCTAACGGGATACTTCTCAAAATAGCATTAACTCCGGAAGTGGTGTTGGGGACAAGAGCTAAATTGTGGTAGTCGGCTTTGAAAAATTCGCCTAGTGTTTCCAATTGTTCACGGTACTCTTGTTGTTGTACAAGCCCAATAAACCTGTCCCTGAAAGAGAAATCACGCTTGATCGCGTCCAAATATTTACCTATAACTGGATCAGGACTTATCCCATACGAACCGTGATTGACTGGGTAAACCTTAGGATCAATTGTGGTAAAATACTTTTGACGAAAACTGTGGCCGAACTGTGTCATTGTACCGAGAGAAAGATTCAGGGGTATTTGGTCCCCATTAAATACCGTTGAAATTACAGGACCCCCCTCAATTCCTGCACAAATTTTATCACACATACACACACACACACACACACACACACACATTTTCCAATCATTGCAAAGAGTCAGAATATGACTCATATAACAAATGCCAAATAACGAATCAGATCGAGATTGGCCAAGATTTTGACTCGGGAGAAAAGTTGGGAAAAATATCGCGGTCAAGTTAGGTTGAATGAGTAATGCTTTCCCCCACTGATAATAAAGTTTTTATTAATAATCACAGACAGAAACAAAGTGATACTTTAGACTCAAAGCAGCAGCTTTACTAACAGCCATATCTATGTAGCAAATAGCCAACATCAAGACAGGAAGACTGAACCCTGCAATTCTTTCCATGATTGGTCTGGTGCTGGTACGCAGTACAGGGTAGGGTGGTACGCTTCAATATGTGTCTGCAGGAGCGCCATCGATATTTTTGCGAACAAGGGATTGTACTTGCTTGATCCAGGTGACGATGTTCCGCAACATGGCATACTGTGTCCCGAGGACCGGTAGTCGGCTATTGAGCCAGAATGTGGGTCCTGGTCGACATATCTTCAAACCAAGACCTGTGGCAGTCTCAATGCTTTGCCAGTCATTGGTGCGGCACTATACGATGAGGCCAGACCATGATATACAACAGGCCCGAAAACGACAAGAATTGGAGCAATTGAAGAAAAGCATTGAAAACCCACACGAGGAATCTAATACTAAGAACGAGATTCCCAAGGAACTAGATCCTATCCAGCGAAACAGACTTTTGAAAGAACAACTTCTTGCCAAAGCCAACAATTTCTTTTCCCGTTTCAAAGTCCGATTCAAATGGGCCCTTAAAAAATCGAACCGTCCGTTTAATACTGATGACTACAGTGCTGTGTTTTCATGGTTGGTGATGGGAAATGTGTTGATGTTCTTTTTGGCAACTACAACGTTTGTTTCTTTCATTATATTCACTGCAAACACCGTTCTAGCACAGGAGTTTGTTGCCCGAAAGTTGGGAGAATTTATCACCAGAAATTCCAACCTCACAGTTACCTTTGAGAACGCCATTGTTCCTGGCTGGTCTGATGGTAAGATCAGCTTCAGAAAGTGTTTTGTCAGCAGACGTCCACGGACCCCCAGAAAGTTTATCCAAGGTTCACAAGCCGAAGCTTTCGCGGCCAGTCTCTCGCAGGAAGAACAGGAAGCCGAGTATGATGATGGCAATTATACTCAGTTTGATTTGACAATCGAAGAGGTCAATGTTTCTCTATCCTTTAGCAAGTGGGTCAATGGTACCGGGATCATTGAAACAATGGAGATCAGTGGACTTAGAGGTGTTGTGGATAGAACTCATGTACACTGGGACCCCGATGATGATGCTACAAACTACAAGAATATCTATGCCCCTGGTGACTTTGAGTTTGAAGGGTTTAAAATGGAAGACGTTTTATTCAAGCTCAAGCAGCCCAACGACTTTCGACCATTCGACGTGGCCATTTATAACTGCGAGTTATCGAAGCTTCGAAAACACTGGCTCTTTTATGACATGCTCAATGCCAATGTAATAAGCGGATCATATGACAATGCTCTTTTCACAGTGCATAAGAAGCAACGCCTTGATATTTTCAATAACCAAAGTAACCAGTGGAAACGGGCAACTCATATGCGAATTGATTCAATCAATATTGACCACCTTAATACTGGACTCGAGGGACCGTTTGGGTGGATTACCAGTGGTCGAGTCGATATGATTGGCGATTTAATGTTCCCACAAGACAATAACGAGTACAACATGAGCGAGATAGTAGGCATAATTGCTGATTCTATCAAAAAGGAGGCTAATCGGTATAAGAATCCTGAAGTAAAACGGGCACAACACCCTGACCAGCATATGAGACTCACGAGCAGTGACTACACTGATATTCTGAAGTACTTCGTATTGGACTTGACGCTCAAGTTGAAGAACGTGCGGGCCACGGTTCCGTTCCAGGCCCCCGAATTGAGTTATATCAATTATGCATTGATCAGGCCTATTGTTGGTTACATCAACTCAAAGAATACGTTTATCCAGATCAAGAACCGTATTGTTAAGAATATCCAGGATTTCAGTGGATCCTGGACGGTGTACGACTCGTTGCTAATGGACGATATTTCGGAAGAAGTGTATGATAACTTTGTCGACTATGTTGCTGATGAAGAGGCACGTCTTTTCCGCATGAAAAAGGTTGGATTCTGGTCAATCCAGCTTTTGCTCCAGGTGATTGTGTTTGGTTTAGGGGCATTGGCGTGAGCCTTCACACACACACACACACACACACACACACCTTCTCTTTTGTATATACACTCAGATCCTCAACACCAATACCAACAAGGCAATGTAACTAGCTAGACTGATGATGGTCAAGAGAACGACGGTGTCTCCTCTTGTCTTGAAAACTTCCATATCTTTGTCTGGATTGTAGTAGACATCGACGGTCGCGGCCTTTGTGACACCAATATAGTAGAGTATCGATCCATACACTGTGTAGATGACACCAATAGGTAAGAATTCCTTGGAGAAAAGCTTGATGATGATTATGGCAAATGAAAGACTACTGATTGCAGTTCGGGTGTATGCGCCTTCATAAGTTCTCTGGTGTGCCCGAACATCCAACTGAAGCGCATTGGGAAGCGGATCAAGACGGGAAGGAAGCCTGTCTCTCATTGGAGGACGGACTGACATAGGGAAGGGAACTGGTTTTTATTGTACAGGAGAAATCAATAAAGGTGAACCCCGTTGCGAATTTATGAAAAGAAATGAATCGTAATTCCCATACCTCAAAGACCAGTCATACAATCACAGTAAAACACGTATAGGAAATGGCACCCAAACGAACGTTCCTTACCAAAATCCAACTTCCATCAACATTTTTGGCCACACTTCCAGAGTTTGTTGTTCCTCTGTCAAGAAGCAGAGTGAGGAAGTTGACGGAAAAAGCTGCTCCACAGTCTAGTGCCAATACATCCAAAGCATCTTCACCGATTCCATCGGAACCCGCAGCCAACGGCGGAAATACGGCAGCAATCAGTAACTTCAAGATAAATTCAGGACTTAAAGAACTGTCGACGTCGGGGTTGACAATGAATAGTATATCGAATGGGTTATATGCGTTGGATAAAACAGGCAAGCTGTGTAGAAAATGGGTAAAGAAACCAGCACAGTTCAAGACATTTACCGGCTTTAAGACGCGGTATGTGACCTGGAAGCACAAGCCTGAACGCAAGGTCAAACAAGAGGTTAAGGCAGAATAACGAAGTAATAAACAGTTCCGTAAGAAACAAGTAGCTAAATGTAACAAAAAGAGGTGTAGACACGAGAGGAGAAGGGATATCGAAAGATTTAATGAAACTGTTTGGTGGTCTACTTCTCCATCCGATTCGTAGCGAGGTTTTTTCACCGATTCATCACCATGATTTCACGTCGTCTTCTTGCCACAACGGCACGGCGCCTCGTGCCACTGTCGGCGACACAGACCAACCTGGTCATTGCAAACAAGCAGCAGTTGTTTACCACCGATGCATTGACGCCTGGTTCTATTTTCTTTCTTCCTCACGGAACCCGCATCTTCAACAAGTTGGTTCAGTTCATGAAGAACCAACAGGCCAAGTATGGGTTCCAGGAAGTGATCACTCCCTTGATATACAAAAATAAGCTCTGGAAACAGTCAGGCCACTGGCAAAACTATAAAGAGGACATGTTCAAGGTTGTGGGTAACGATGCCACGAAGGAAGCCGATACAGAAGTCAGCGGCGACAACGAAGAAGACCTCGAGTACGGACTTAAGCCAATGAACTGTCCTGGCCACTGCATTATATTCTCCAAGTTCGATCGTTCCTACAACGAGTTGCCGATAAGACTCTCCGACTTTTCGTCGTTGCACCGTAACGAAGCCAGCGGTGCCTTATCGGGCCTTACGCGTGTCCGTCGGTTCCACCAGGACGACGGCCATATCTTCTGCGAGCTCGAGCAAATCGACTCAGAAATCCACAACACTATCAATCTTATCAAGGATACCTACGGCGTTTTTGGTATTTCGGACTCCGATATCGAGTTCTACTTGTCGACCCGTCCTGACAAGTACATCGGCGATGTCGATACATGGAACAACGCCGAGGAGCAGCTCAAGCGTGTATTGGACAAGACAGCAGAGTGGCAGGTACGGCCTGGAGACGGGGCTTTCTATGGGCCCAAGATCGATGTGCTTCTCACCGATGCCTTTGGCAAGAAACACCAGGTGGGAACCATCCAGCTCGACTTCAACTTGCCTGATCGCTTCAATCTTCTGTACGTTGCAGAGGACGGGAATCGCGATAAACGGCCCATCATGGTCCATCGTGCGGTGTTTGGGTCGCTCGAACGTTTCTTTGCCATTTTACTTGATCATTACCAGGGCAATTGGCCCTTCTGGATCAACCCACGCCAGGCAGTCGTTGTTCCCGTTAGCGAGAAGCACGTTGGTGCTGCTGAAGAAGTACGCAAGCAGTTGGTGGGTGAGATTGTCAACAGTGACGGCATTTCACCCATCACCGGCTACAACTTTTATGTCGATATCGACAAGCGCAACGAAACCGTGGGGAATCGTATCAAGGACGCCATACAAAAGGGATACTCGTACATTATAATGATTGGTGATAAGGATATTGCCCAAGGAACGGTGGCGATACGAAGCCGTAACGATAGAAAGACGTCGAACATGACGCCCAAGGAGATATACAACATGTTTATAGATTTGGAACGGACCTACAAGTGACCCGAGCCCGAGCCCGAGCCCGAGCCCGAGCCTTTTTAGTCCTTTCCGTACCCCTTAGCAATTAATATCCGATCTATATCGGCCCAGAAATCTCGCACAATCATCTTATCTCTGAATCTCTTGTCGCCACGGTCAACCTTGATTTCCGAGACGTTCCAGTCCTTGATCTTGGGCGGCGTGGGGTCACCCAGGTAACTCAAGTAGAAACCCGCGTATCTCTGGAATAACTGTTCTGGTTTCGAAAACTTATACTTGGCAAACTGCCACGATTGTCCCGTGGTGAAGATAGCCACCACCCGGTCCCAGTACTCGGGCTTGGTGAACATTTCGACATTGTCCACAACCATGATTTGATGGGCACTGGAGATCAAATGATCCACCTTATGTGAAACGGTGACAAGGCCCAGGGCCTTGGTGCCTGGATTAGGTTCCACAAACCGTCCTTCTTCAAGGAATTCTTTGATATTCGACAATGATAAAAGAGCAGTGGTGGCTGGGGAAACAATGATGATCGGCTGCTTCTTAGGGGCATGCGACAGCGAGCGCAGCAGTGAGGGCTTGCTCCGCTTCAACTGGGCAATAAGACGCTTGGCATCGGACACCAAGTAACCAAAGTCAATGTTTTTGGCACCACGCAACGATGCGTTATGGTCTACCGAGGCACGTTCATGCTGTCCAATACGTTCTATCTGGGGATCTTCAAGCTTGTGTTTTTTGGTGTTGGCAACTTCACCAACCTCGGCTTTGGTGTCGTTTTCGTCCTTAATGAAGGCACATGTTTCTGAGTTTCCATTCAACCATGTCGTCAACTCCGTCTTGACCAAAAACTTGAAATCAGCTACACCGTACTGGGCACACTCGTTCTTGTAGTCAACGATCGAAGACTTATCATGGAGCCAACAAAACACCACTGCACGTAGTGTTTGGGCCTTGTCTTCATTGTAGAAGTTGGTCGAGGCATCGAGGTCATACTCGGTGACGTCGAGCTTGACATGCGTCGCGTCCTTTATCAGATCAGTTTCAGTACCATTCTGAAGTAATGTTATTGGCTGATTCTGGACTGTGGTTGCATGCAACGCCGTCAACGCTGCGTCGGGCATAACTCTTTGTATTCAGTGTTTGATCAACACCAGTGCGAGTTTTTCAGTACTGTTTTGGAAATGACCGAAATGCAGGAACGGACTAATTCCTTTATTGCAACCGATACTTTTGGGGAGGAGGGTCCAGCATCAAAACATGATAAGTGAACGAACGCTCCAGCAGTGGATGGAAGATGCAGAAAGAAAACTAGAAAAGGCACAACGACTTTGTTCACAGGCCCAGACGTCGCTCCATTCAACAACGTACCTCTTGCAGGTAGACTTCCCTGACAAGGTCAAACGGGCACATATTCTAGCCGAGGCCATGCGTCAACAGCACGAACTTACGACTGTGGTGATTCTGTCACTAACTGATAAAGTTTCCGTGAACATTGTGCGACCACAAACAGAACAGTACGAGCGCCACTTGGTTCCGGCTCTTAATGATTTGGATCACATTATTACCCAACTCCAGGCAACAGTGGTACCCCATTGGTTAATTGAAGACAGTGCTGATGTCAGCAAGACACTAGGAGATTTTATTTCAACCGACTCAATTGAACTCTTGCGACGCAATATCACCATCTACAAGAACAATAGCGATAAGATCCAACGGCTCATAAATATCAAGCTCCAGGACTGGGTAGTGGAACCCTTTGGAATTGCTACCAAGAAGTACTACACGATCCTAAAACAAACAGACGAACTCGTGCCGGTATCATACCTCAAGTCTGACACTGTTATCTCGAACATTCTCAAGGAAAACGTTTCGTTGGAGAACGAATTGGTGTCGATTCTTGAGATGCTAACCAACCATTATGACCAGACCAAACAGGCAATTCAGATGACACACCGTGGTCAGGTTGCAAATCTTGAGGTGCTTGCCGGCGATGTCCAGGAACTACCAGAAGTTTTGCGAGAATTGAGCGCCATTTGTGATATCATAGGCAATAACAAAAACAGGGCCACCAAGTACTTGGGTACCAAGCTTTCGTTGACCGAAACCGCGGTGGCCAGCATTGACAAACAACTTGACATATATCGAGACCTCAAGACTACAAAAATTCCCCAGTTTGTGTTTTTGTACCTGTCATGCACCGAGATATTGGCACTGGCGGTGGTGCTTGAAGCTAACGAGACATATACTCTGCCGCTAGAAGAATATACCGAGACAGTGAGACAGTTGGTGTATCACTACCGCCAGTTTTTGGAAGTCTACCGTACCAAGTACCTTGTGGAGTTGCACAGTGAGCAGTACTTGTACCCCAAAAAATACTTGGCCAAATTACTGGAGTTCTTGGACCGTGACTTGGCTCAGTTGCAACATCAAGAAACAGAACGAAGACGCGAATGGCTCGCAAAGTACGGCCAGTTTATTCCAAAAGAGTTCAAATTACCAGGTGATCTGAAACAACCAACCATCGTTCAAATTGTCACCGAAGGATTGGAAGAAATCGATACCCATGAAGAGGAAAAGGAATTGATAGATTTGATTCAACGCATGAGAACCTAAACATTTTTCGCATTCATAAAAATATATATGTCTTATCATTAAATAAAGTAATGGGCGGAATTGTGTTTACCAAAGAAGGTAAACAGAGCAGTTCTGTAACCGCTCAACCATCTATGCGAGCGAGATATGATGATGATTATGACCTAGATGAGCACGATACAGCGCCTCCAATACCAGAAGCACCAGCCCCATCGCTCCAGAAATATGGTATTGGGGCCCAGCTTCTTATGAAAATGGGATACCAGCAAGGAAAAGGATTGGGAGCAAACAATGAAGGGATAATTGCTCCAATTGAAACCAAACTTCGTCCCCAGGGCCTCGGTGTAGGTGGAATAAACGAAAGAGTTGCTTCTAATGATAAGATACGACCGGATCTTAACCTCAGTGAACACGATTCGAGCAATGAAGAGGAGGAAGAAATACTTCAAAATGAGTTTCTGCTATTTGAAGTAATAGAACGGATGGAAATGGCCAGTCTTGACGTACCACGAAGGTATAAAGAGATGTCTGATTCAGGAATGGGGAATCTTGGCGTTGTGTATCAAAAACTAGACGACATACAACAACGATGGACGAAACTAATCGCAGATGAAAGGTCTATACAGTATAAACTTAAGCAACAACAAGAAGACCTTGAACATAACCGAACTGAATTGGTGGCTGCACAAGCTGTTAGTACTATTTTACAAAGTATACTGCCCCAGGATCCTGATTTGGACAGCAAGCTCCATAAACTTACGGAGCCATCTTGTGTAAAATACTCCAAAATACAGCTGGTATTTGTATCTGCGATTGCACCAACAGTAAAGCAGCTTTTTGAACAGTATGACTTGAATTCTTCCCAATTGACTGAACCATTAATGAAATGGCTGGAGTTGTATCGTCAGCTTGGCGAAGAGCATAGTCTATCTCTCTTTGATGGGATGATTTATCCCTTTCTTTTACAACAAATTGCTAAGCTAACACACGCTGACGCCTTGGAAGTTACTGAGAAGTGGTTGGAGAGTCCTATCCTTATAAGTCCCGAACAGACAATTCAAACCAGACTTGTTAGGGAACACATTGTACCGTTACTCAATACCCAAATAGCAAATTGGCAACCTGGAGATACTGATCTATCATCGGAGATTATCGACTATATCCTTCTACTTTCACCGGATGAAATCGGCGAATTTGCGGTGCCATTGGAAAGTATCGCCAACAGGTATATGGATAATGTCAAAGAATATGTTTTACGAGTCGACACTGTAACGAGACTCCAGGAAGTGTGGTTCAAGTTATTTGACCAGTACCTTGGGAAGGCTGTATCCAATAGAATTAAGGGTACGATCCAAAAACACTTGATCCGATTATGTCAATGGGACCAAGACCCCAAAGCTGGAATTGACGTGCTACTTAAAACAGAGGTGTTTGGGTTCGAGCAGACGGAGATTATTCTTGAGTTTGGTGTACTTAATCCGTGGATAGAGGAATTGAGACGGCTCAAGAAGTACAAGCCAATGGATGTCAGTTCTTGGTTTGTTGACTGGTTTAGATACTTTAAGTCGCTTGACAGGCTACATGTGGGGTTATTTACGTGGTACGTCAATGCTGGGCTCCAAGTAATTGTGTCTCAACACCCAGTTCAACTCCCTACGTTCAAAAACAATGAGTTTCCCAGTGTTGACGAGATCGAAGCGTTTATCAACAGAGGCGAATCTACAGTCAACGCCAACGGGATTCCATCTTACCAATTAATGACATCGTATAAAGATGTCATTGCCGACTACTGTGTGAAGCACGGGATACTCTTTATGGCAGCGAAAAAGTTCCATTTCGATTTGGGCCATCCTTTGTACCGACTCGAGTTCCATGGTGGTAAACTAAAATGGGCATACATCGAAGACGATGTTTTGTGGATCTCAGACAGCGAGATTGGTGCGTATGCGCCGGTGCTGTTGGAACAGTTGGTGACCAGGTGATTTTTCCCTCACACCTGTCTACATTTTTTTCTCGATTCTTTTACACAACAATGTTCCTTCGTCGCATTACACGAAACTACTCCGTGCAGAAACAGATCAAGGCCAAGATCGTCAAGACCGATTCCTTTTTACGCCGAATCGGGGACGAAAACACCAGCGAATCGGCCACGACCATCAAGTACATGCGCAAGGTGGGCGCCGTGTCGGTTCTTGTGGTATTTGCTTCGCTTATGTGGGCGAGTTACACCGAACACACGCTGGTCGATAACATCGACTGGGCCGATGTCCGTGATTCCAAGTCCGAATGAATCAGCCAATTATGTGTATATATTAAATTAGATGAATGTCGGGTGTTTGTCGGTACATAAAATTATTAAAAAAAGTTGAGATTGGCCTGCACATGCAATCACAATGATGGGAATTGAAATTTCAAAAAGTTAGTAATCACGACCGCCACCATGTACAGATACCTTGCCAGAAACGCTACTCGCGGGTTCACCCGTCAAGCTAGAGCTTATTCCACTGCTCGCATTCAGAGACCAGCCAGAACCATGATGGTTTCTGCTGCTGCAGGGTTGATGGCAATGACTCTTTTCAGTACCACGATCGCCAATGATTCGGAAAAAGTTGAAGTGAAGGAACCGGTTACGATTGATGAAAAAAAGATAGAAACTGAAGCTGGAGCTGAAGGCGAAGCTGAGGGGAGAGCCGAGGAAGAAGAGGGTCACCAGGAAGCAGCTTATAACCCAGAAACCGGTGAGATCAACTGGGACTGTCCATGTTTGGGAGGCATGGCTGATGGACCATGTGGCGAAGAGTTCAAGGAAGCCTTCTCTTGTTTCGTTTATTCTGAGACCGAGCCAAAGGGAATCGACTGTATCAAGAAGTTCGAGGCCATGAGAACGTGTTTTAAGAAACACCCGGAACATTACAAGGAGGAGTTGTATGACGATGAGACTCCGGAAGAGTTGGTAGATGCCGCAGAGCCCACTGGTTCAGACTCCACAGAGCCTGAAGCTGTTGTTGATGGTGATGTTGTTGAGCCAGCTGCCGAAAAGGCTTAGTGTAAATAGAGAGCATAGATCAACAAGCACAATTTGACTGTGACGATGGTTCGTGTAGATCGATGGCATCAAAACTGAGGATTCCGCGGGGCAGTTCTGATGACTGGCCGTTAGACATGCCGAGCTGGGCCACACGGACAAAGAGATCGTGGACCGAGGCATGGTTCTTGGCCGATACTTCCACAAGATCGGTATCCCAGTCCTTGATGTACGACTCGACCCCGATGGCCGGAGTCTGATCGAGGATCGATCGTATTTCGTACCTGTCAACCACACGGTCGACAGCCTTGTCGCACTTGTTGCCCACAATCACCACTCCTGGATGATCGACGTGGCAGTGTTGCATGAATCGTTTGAACCAGTCGCGGATACTGATTACGGACTCGTAGTTGGTGATATCATAGACGAGGACAACCACGTCCGTGCCACGGTAAAATGCCTGGGAAATCGAATTAAAGCGTTCTTGTCCTGCTGTGTCCCATACTTGCAAATTGATCTGCTGGGGAAGTGGCGGGACCTGTTCGACATCGTCATCGTCATTGTTGTTGTAGGTGTGGATGGGGGTGGGATCCGGGATCTCGATGGTTGTTGTGAGGTAATCGCCGCCGATTGTTGCCTTGTATGCGTTGGTGAAGATATGGTGAACAAACTGAGACCGAATACACGTTTTCCCTACGCCCAGGTCGCCGAGAATCACCACTTTAAGCGTGGGAAGCATCGTCCTGTAGCGTAATAAAAAGACGAGGCTTCCAGTCGTGTCTGGCAGCGTCTCGCGCGGTGTGTGCGCACGCGAAAACTTTAATGGGAGGCGCCCGTCGTTTGTTTTCTTTTACTACAGCGATGAAGATCTATTACATTGGCATATTGCGTCCCGCTGGGGCCAAGGCACTTGAGCTTGCTTCTGCGCGTGATCTCACGCAGTTTCTGTTCTTTGAAAAGACGGGAGTGTCGCAGTTTATGACGTTTTTTTCCGAAACGGTATCGCTGCGGACGCAGGCTGGGCAGAGACAACTGATTGAAGAAGGGAACTACGTCGGGCACACCTACGTGAGACTGGAAGGACTTGCGTGTGTCATCATCACCGACAAGGAATACCCTGTTCGTCCAGCATACACGTTGATCAACAAGATCTTGGAAGAGTATCTCGCAGTACACCCTCCTAAGGACTGGACCGATATCCAGGCCACCACCCCTGGCTTGGCCTTTGACCAGTTGGAAAACTACTTGAAAAAGTACCAGGATCCAGCACAGGCAGACTCCATCATGAAGGTCCAGCAGGAGTTAGACGAAACGAAGATTGTGTTGCACAAGACCATCGAATCGGTGTTGCAGAGAGGCGAAAAACTTGATTCGCTCGTCGACAAGTCAGAAGCGTTGAGTTCACTGTCGCGTATGTTCTACAAACAGGCCAAGAAAACCAACTCTTGCTGTATCATTATGTAGATGTTTTTGCTCACGGTCTATTATTCCCTACTATATCAAATACAAGGCTCTATATTTTTCATTTAGTGTGCTGCTTTGACCACGTCAAACGCCTTCAACAACTTCCGTCTGGCCCCCAACGCAATTACCCCCTTGGCTTCCAACTGGCCGTTATCCAACTCCACCAACTCGCGCCACGGGATATCCTTGAGACAGTCGGTGTACTTGTGCAACCGCAAGAGCTTCAACCACGCAGGCACGTTGTTTAAAAGCTCCAAGTTGCTCACCTCCGCCGGCATCGATGAGTTGGAACTCGTGGTCGTATTTATTCCGGATAAATTGTCGGGAAGGCCAACCTTCTTGGAGGTGCCAGGTGACTTGGGTCCATTGGTATTCCGCAGCATCATCGGCACAGATGCCGAGTTGCCGTTACGGTTGATGCTCTCCTCAAAGTGCTGTCTTGGCGGAAAGAAGTTGGCACTATGGCCATGCTTCCGGTTGGAATCGAGCGCAACCCGCAGGTTGATTGTAGCAAGTGCTCCAAGCTTGAGCGCTGTATGTGCACTCATCTCATGCAGAGACTCCTCTTGGTTGTTGCTCGACATATGAAGCTGTGAGGAAGGTTGCTGCTGCGACGTATAGACTCCGTGTTGCTGGTGTAACGGTGAGTTCCCGGCAGCAAGCTGAAGAAAACTGGTCTTTTCGTACAAGTGGGATGTAGGCGAACGGGCCCTTTCAAACTGTTGTTGCTGGGTTTGTTGCGATTGCTGTTGTTGCTGCTGCTGCTGCTGTTGTTGTTGGAACCGGCCAAGGTTGGTTGGCTCGGCGCTCTTGGGTCTACTTTTTTGATCAACAAATAAATAGGGAGCTTTAAAGTTCTGTTTTGGCTTGGGCTGCTGCAACAGCTGCTTGTCCAAGTTGAGGTTGTCCATTTCCGTGTAGAGTTCAGGGTATGTGGTGTACTGCTGTGGCTGGTGAGTCAAATGGCTTTCCAACTTTGACTTGAAGGTAAGCAAGAGATCCAACGGAAGGTTGTTGCACAAGTAATCAATCATGGTGATACTGTCTTCAGGAGCCAAGTTCTCGATCCAGTTGCCAAAAACAAGCAAATCCGAGTAAAAGTTCGATTGTTCTTGCTGTTGCTGCTGGCGATTGAAAAAGTTACTGAAATCGTTGACGCTCTGTGGTCGGTTGGGGATCGAGGCAAGTGGAGGTAAGAACAGACTGTTGATACTGCTGGTAGAGGCAAGATTCAGCGTGCTGCTGGCCAAGAGCTGCGCAAGGGCCGGATTGGCACGCGGGGCCGTGGGTACGGGTGATACAGTGTTGCGGGACAAAAGGTTCTGCGAAAAGTCGTACTTGGCCGCAGGCGCCATCAAGTCAATGGTAGATCCCGAGGGTTTGTCGTTACGATGGCGTAAGTCCAAATCCAAGTCGTTGGTCAATGTTTCAAACTCGTGTTGCAAGTTGTAGCCCACGCTCTGTTGACGCTCGGTGTGTCCGGGAACAGGGGTGGAACCCTGATTGGGATCCAACGGTGGTGGTGATAATATAATTGGTCTGTCCATGCTTATCAACTAAAGACCAAAAACTCCATATATCTGGCACTAAATACCAAGTATTCAGTTCCGATTGGTGAAGAGAAGAGCATCACTACTCAGGAAAATTTTTTTGTGAAGGCACCTGCCCCAACCTGCAAAAATGAAAATTTTTTTGGTTTTGCATATTGGAAACAAAAATAATAATGTAGCCATACATTAATATGTATAAAAGTATGTAAAAATGAAGTATTTTTTTCTACAGTTTGTGACGGTGTTTAAGTATCTATTGATGACTTTCCCAGAACAGCTTGTTTTCACGAATGATATCACTAGCATACTTGAGTTCCGGTAACAATTCGGCGATGCTGTTGAACAAATTTTCGGCAAAAGTATTGATGAAGAAAATCTGGCCGTTCTGGAGCTTGGGGTTGAGCTTTAAAATGGCGTCGAGATCAGCAGGAACACGTTGGTACACAATGTCCTGGGCGTATTCAGCTTCGTCGCCTGCCAACTTCTTTTCTAATGTAGCAACCTCGTCAAACTCACGTGTCAAAACCATCGCCCATTGCGCCGACACCCGTAATGGTCGTGATACGTTCGATATATCAGCACACTTGATGAGGAGGGAAGAGATCAACTTGACCTTGTTGTAGTCGTACTTGATGTCATCGATCTTGAGGGCTTTAAGACGATTGATGTATTCAAAGTGCTCAGCCATGTCAGTAGCCAAGATCGACGACGAAATGATTTCTTTGAGCAGCAACTCATTCTCTCTCGTGCACACGTCTAGAAGCGACGGCCAGTTGATGGCAAGCACGCGGTTTATGAAAACCAGCGAGTGGTAAGATTCTAATACGGACCGCTCGTTAAACATGAGCGACGTAGGGGCATGGTACTTGACCATAAATGCATTGGTGACTCCAGGATGGCCAACATCGTGGCCCAAGGCTGCAACCAAAAGACCGAGTGATTGTAGCTGGTTGAGATGGGTCGGCGATTTCGGGTGAGGCGTGCCCAAAAGCGGCACCAACTCGGTCTCACTTTCGTTGATGGCACTTCCCAAGAGATACACCATTTCATCGGCTTTGGGGTTAATTTCGAGTTGTTTAAATACTGGCAAACAGTTGAGACGAATAAGGAAATGGAAACACGCCTGCAACACGTCGACGGCGTGACGGAAGTTGTGGAACGGGTTACCGTTCTTATAGGTATCTCTTACCATAAACACTAACCCTAAAAGCTCGTTGGATGACGGAACGTATAACTGATCCTTGACTTGTTTCAAGGCATACTTGAGAATGAGGTAGACACAGTAGACAAGATCGTCATTTGAAAGTTCGTGTGCTGGGAATGACCAGTGACCCACCAAGTGAGCGAGACGTGACAAATGGGCCGGTGTATGGATCGCCAAAAGCGATTTAAAGTCGATTTGTTCAATGATGAGATCCTTCAAGTAAATGATATGATTTGTGGTGGCACGCGATTTGTTAGTGTTGCTGGATAAGATGGTGGACATCGTGGCTACAATTTCATTGATAGCAAACGTATCGTTCTGTTGTTGCATGGCAAAAACGTCATTGAGCGGAGCTGCACCTGTTCCTGTCCATATTTCGACACGCGATATTCTGTTGGCAATGAGGCGGTCAATCTTGACGATGGCGTTGTTGAGCTTTTCTATAATGGTATGGTTGGACAAGTCTCGGTGGTCGACAATAAGAACGTTCAAGTGGTTGAAAAAGTACTTGACCGCAAGCACCTTGTCGTCGAACAGAAGCAGATCAAGCTCGGTTGTTTCGACTTCAGGGTCGATGGGATGGTTGTTCAACACTATGACAAGCGGGTGAGCAGTATCAGTCTCGGTATTGCCTCTAGAAAAGAGGTGTGATATCAAGTCCGCAAACCGAGTAAACTGAATATGGGAGGCGGCCTTGATTGAGGAGTACTCGGCTTCTCCGTTGAGCGACAACACTTCAGCCATGGTCTTAATATATGCTAGAAATCAAGGAGTGTGTTAGTTCAGGTAAATGTGGTATGTTTATCCTAAAGACCTTTTTTTATAATAATAATGAAGGATTTTGCGTGGCTCAGTGTCTGGTTGTTGGTAAAGGTTTATCTTTTTTTTTCTTTTCTAACTTGCTATTTTTTTGGTGTGTGCGTGAGAAACAGCGATGTTGTTTCTTTTTTCTTTTTGCCCGACTTTTTTTATTTCACCGAACGGAGCGTCTTGTTTTGTACGAGAGGCGGATTCTTTTTTTTTCTTGCGGTATAGTAGGGTCTCACGGAACGATTTAGAAAGTGCGGGTGGTAGACAAAGTAAGAAAAATCGATACACAACCAACTGGAAGGAATCACGAGCACATTTATAATTTCCCGTTTTATTTCTCGTTTAATACGAACAATTCGGTTCTGTAGTCCGATGGATGGCTAGGCGATGAGATGGAATAGGTACCGATGACATGAAACGGTTGTCGAAATCGTAAAGAGTCAATTTCCGGGGTCTAATTTCCCAAAATTGTGGCTTCGTGACCCCACGCGCCGTTGCTTTAGTATTTTGTTATCAGTAATTGGCACTCAAAAAAAAAGGAAAAAAAAAAAAGAAAATATGTTGCCCTAGCAACGCTCCATGAAAAGTACCTATCAGCCTCGAGAAAGAAGATGTAGACTAATTGGACCGGTGTGTATGACAAAATACGTGACCATGTTACGTAATAAGGATCACCTCGTCCCAAAGTAGATGCTGGCAACCACGATAACCACAGTTAGGATAATGTTCATGTGCTTAAACCGGCGATGACGCATCGTCTTCGAATGGTCACGGAACCGTTCGTCGATGAATTCCAACACTTCGATCTTGGTGAGCATTTCTTCCAGCATAACTGCTTTTGTATGGCTGATTTGGGAACGGACCCGCTCGAAACGGCTCTCTAAAATATCCAATTCAGCCATGAGATCGTCCATGCGATGCATGTTTTCGTTGATCTCGGTGCGAAACTTGGCGCCAATCACATCGCGGTTCTTGGTCAACTGGTCCATCATCTCGCGCGTGTCACGAAAAAGCTTGTCCAAGTAACGTCCAAGTCCGTTGAGCTCTGTAAGCAGCGCTTCGGTGTCGGCCAGCAACATCTCGCGCGCGTTGTCTTCGAATGTCGCCAGCAACAGCTGCATGATGCGGCCCAAAGGCTCGAATGGATGCAGTGCATTTTCGCGCTCGAGCTCACCGATAATCCCATCGATATTCATGAGATAATCCACCAACCCTCGGTCGATCATATCCTTGCCACCACCAAAACTGTATCCGCCATTACTCACAATATGGTCAAACTGTTCCTCCGTAAGCTCACTTGTAGTTTCCCAGCGCTGCATTGGATCATCACGTTCGGCGATATCGGGTGTCGTTCCTGCTGTGTGTGAGTGCCGGAACAACTGACTCAAATCAGTGGAACTGCCTGGCTGGCTCGCCCCGACATTCGTATCGTTGATCGAGTTGTAGAACTGGTCCACCAACCGTTTCTTATCAACCTCAAGAAAATTGTCCGAAACACTCGGCTGTTGTGGCAGCAGCATGTTGCTATGGCCTGGGAAATGGAATACCTCCCGTCGGTGAGCGCGTGGTGACTTGCTCAGCTCTTTCCGTGGTCCAAACATCGTTGTGCTGGCTCCCACACTCGAACTACTGGCAGTCCGTAGATGTACGGGTTTCAGAACCTGACTGTCGTCATTCTTCAACGCTCGTTTAATTGTAATCTGTGTCCCTGCATGTGTTTCTCCCGGCTCTTTGCTGTCATTGGCCGGCTCGTGTGCCTGCATTGTTGCTACCGCTAAACTTCCCGGATCCTCGTCTCCAGACAGAAAAAAAGATTGAACTTTTACGAAACGATTGTTTTTTCTGTATTTGTTATGTAGTTTTCTACTTAGCTGACGAACTTCTGGTGCCGGCACCGCTACTGATCAATGCCAACGTTTCATCGGAAATGGTCACATGGGGCAAGACTTTGGCTGCAGCAGTGTTTGGTGTTGGCAAGAAGCGCGCCTGGCTCAAGTACGCGATATATACTGCCATCTGCGTATCGTCAATGCCGCGCCCAGCACTAAGATCAACACCAGACCATTTGGCGTCGGCCTTCAACGACTTTACAGCATTTGTATCATCCAATTCAGGCGCTTTGGTGTTTTGTGGCAAGTTGTCCAACACAAAATGCAACAATGGGAACAATGCCGAGTCCTTCAGCTCTCCTACCACGTAGTTTTCCAAACATGTACGCCAGACAGGATAGTCAGTGATCTTCACCTTGTACCCGTAGACCGCCAACGTACCCAAGAAATCGTTGAACCGGATCCGCGGATGGCCGGTTACGTGGGCCACGGCCAATTCGTCGTGGCTTGGTGGATGCAACGCCGTGGCTACTACAACACGAGCCACCTGGTCCACTGGAACCATGTTGACGTTGTTGCTGATATCGGGATACGCTCCCAATTCGGCACATCCCTTCAACATACGCAAGAGGAAATCGTCGGTGTTCGAGGCCCCGGTCTCACTGAACCCAGTAACATACCCGGGTCTCGTAATACACCCACGCAACCCTCTGGATCCAGCCTGTCTGATCACATACTCAGCAGCCCACTTGGACTGGCCGTAGCCACCACCCAAACCCGTGGCAGAGCCCTGCAAATCATCTGCTTCTGAGATTCCAGCACCACCACGAGCAACAATTTCATCCGACAAGTTGATAAAATAGTCAGTATCAAGGGCCGACGTCGACGACACAAACGAAAAATACTTGGCTTTTCCTTCGCCACACATGTTCAACACATTGATGCTACCAACCACATTGGCATCCCTCAACTGTGCGTATGGGTAGACCCAGTGAACAAACGCACCATTGTGAATAATAACATCAACAGAATTAGTCAAACGGGACCATGCTTCATCACCCAATCCAAACTTGGGTTGTGCCAAGTCGCCCAACACAACCTCAATGTGCTGCTCCCACTCACTACTCCAGATCCCATACGTCTTGCCTGCAACTCGTAATCTCTCCATTCCTGCTTCAGCATTCGCCGCTCTGACATGTGCAAAGACCTTGAAGCTTATATCCCGACGTGCAGTTAACAAATCACGAATGATAAACGCACCCAAAAATCCAGTACCTCCAGTAACAAAGACATTGATTGTTTGCAGTGCATCAAGAGAGTCTAAGGATGGATAGTGTGCTAACAACGCGGTTTTCGACAATTCAACCGCATCTTGAGCATAACCAACAACTGGAACACCTTCTTGTTGCACCTCGCTTTCTTGACTTTTACCGTCAGCAAGCTGGAACGTGTCACCTTTAATAAATTTGTCCACTTCTCTGGCAAATGCTTCGACAGTAGGGTTCTTGAAAATAGCTCCCAAAGGCACCTCAACGTTCAACTTCTTTCTCAATTGGAAGATCATCCGTGTACCCAAAATGGAGTGACCTCCTAAGTCAAAGAACGAGTCACTGCGTGAAATGGAGGCAGGTCTATTGGGCAACACATCAAGCCACAAGTCTTTAATTTCACTTTCCAATTTGGAGAACTGTTCTTCGGCTGCACCATCAAGACCACCAGGTCCTTTACTAGCAATGAGACGAGACACAGCAGTCAATTGGGCTGTATCCGGGAATGGTAATTTTGGCTTGTCAACTTTACCGTTTGGATTCAATGGTAGTTTGGTTAATGGCACAATGACCGTTGGAATGGCATATGATGCCAATCTCTTCTTCAAGTAACCCTTGATATCCTTGATGAGCTCACGGTAGACCACCAATCCTTCCACAATTGCATCAGACAAATCCTCATCGTCACCGACGTCAGACTTGAAGTTACGCAACTCAGGGGAGTCACGCGGAACGATATATGAAATCAACGTTGGTTCTTCGTTCTTGTCTCTCCTTACCAAAGTAACGTTTTCTCTCACCAATGAATGTTGTGACAAGTGGGTATCAATTTCACCCAACTCGATTCTGAACCCTCTGATCTTGACTTGGTCATCAGCTCTACCGCAACATTCAACATTACCGTCAGGTAAATAACGACCCAAGTCACCGGTTCTGTACAATCTGTCTCGAGGACCAAGCCATCCATATTCCCTCCACAATTCGTCAGCGCGCTTGTTTTGTTCATCTTTATCTGTCCAAGTCTTTGGATCAACGTACCAGTTATCAACAAATTTGGCTCGGTTCAAATCAGGCAAGCCACGGTATCCCTCGGCCAAACCAGCAGCTCTGACGTAAATTTCACCGACCTCACCCACACCACAAGTTTGCGCAGTATCATTTCTGTTCACAACTAAAAGCTGTACATTGAACATACCTGTACCAGCCGGCATGACGTCTTTCAAGTTCTTCAAGAAAAGTGAATCTTCTTGACGAGACTTGATCTCAAAGTACGAAACAGAACGCTGAGTCTCCGTTGTACCGTACATATTAACAATGTACACGTTTTCGGCAAGCGTCTGTAATCGCAAACAGTCTCTTTTAGTCAAAATATCACCAACAAAGAATGCATGGTGCAAACTTGGAATTGCAGTTGTGGCTTCGGCACTCAACAATTGACCCATAGCTGGGGTTAAGTGGGTAACAGTGGCACCGTATTCAGCCATCCAGTCAGCCAACTTGCCAGGAGTACCAATGTCGTCCGAGGTTGGGACTAACAACTGTGCTCCCAAGAACAAAGGAGTGAACATATCTCTTTGTATAGGATCATGGGCAATACCTGACAACATGGTAAACTTATCACGCTCAGAAAGACCGAATCTCTTTGCCATCCAGGGAAAATAGTATGCTAGCGAGTAGTGACGACCTAAAACACCCTTGGGAAGTCCTTCTGAACCCGATGTAAACGATAAGGTGGGGTTAGAGTCAGGGCCAACAAAAACACCTGTTGGTTGATCTTGGAACCTGACATATTCGGCCAAGACATCCACAGAAGAATCGTTCAACACTCCACCCGATACTGAGCCGTCATCGTTAAGTCTCAATTGAGGAATTGTCGTGACAACATCCAACTCGGTTTTAATGTAGTCAACAACCAAAGAATCCAACACACCAGCTTTTTCAATTCCAACTAAACCTCTTGGTTTGGCAACCTGAAGATAAATGTTTTGTCTTGCTGGTGGGTATGCTGGATCGATGACAGAGAAGGTGGCACCAGCCTTTAAGACACCCATGACGGCCACCATTAAGTCAACACCACGGTAAGCGTAAATCATCACCACATCGCCCTTTTTGATCCCAGTTTCTTTCAAGTAGTTTCCCACAATATTCGAAGCCTGGTTGATCTGTCTATAGTTGAAAGTACGTGTCTTGGTTGAAGGGTCCAAGAACGACTTTGTTTCGACAACACACGGACGGTCTGGATAGGCTTCAGCATTCTTCATGAATATGTCCTGAATTGCACCACGGTATCCAGCCCAGTCCAAGTCCAAGGTAGGATCAGGCAAGTGTGCCTTTTGCGATTCGGTGATGAGATTGACTTTGGAAACAAGCAAGTCTTGATCCAGTAACACAGCAGTAATGAACTGGGTCACTTGTTCGGCAAGAATGACTATTCTATCGTGCTTGTACAATAACGCATTATAATAGATGGAAAATTCATTGTCCTTGGTGTAGATGGCCAAGTCCCGTACCGAACCTTCGACAGTTGTGTTCAATTGCTCGTTAGCATTGGAGTGTTGGTACGACAATCTGAACAAACCGGGGTTTGTTTCCAAATTCCTGGTTGTCTTGATACGTTCAGAGACTTCATTCAACGAGTCGTAGTCAATTTTGGCAGCATTGCTGGAGTATTCCGCCGAGACCGCATCCACCAATTGCCTGAACGTAAGTGTTGGAGATAAGTTCAACTTGATTATGAATTCCTTATCAGTTTTGTCAGTAGCAATCACAATTTCCTCGTCACCTGTCAATCTGAATATCAAGGCAGCGAACACCGCCAAACCTTCGATGAAGCCGACTTTGGCGGGGACCTGGAAGGAGTAGGTTGCTTCAATCGCTTGGCTATTGGCAGGCTTTAAGAAATCATGTGGTAGCACCGACAATGTGGGATTGTCAAGGTAATTTACCCAAAAGTCCGACATATTTTTATTGAGCAGTAATTAGAAAACACAACTGGACCTGGCTCTAATCTCTATTTAAACACCCAAAAATTTTCGCCAGTATGACTACTCCATTTTTCCGTGCGATAAAGACGCCGTAACGGAATGAGTCAGTATCGGTGAACCTGCACCCAATTACCGCGGTGTCTGGCTAGAGCGGCTGCAAAAAAAGTGTCTATTCATATTGCGTGGTAAACAACAATAAATGTTCTAGTTCATAAATAAAAATTGTAAATCGTCTGGAGTAAGTCGGTTCACGGCAGCATCGTCATGATTTATTGTAGCATGGATCATATTGGCCTTCTTTTCTTGTAACTCAATGATTTTCAGCTCAATACTGTCTTCGATACAGAACCGTGTAATTCTGATTGGTCGTTTCTGGCCAATTCTATGGACTCTGTCCATCGACTGCCACTCCACACTGGGATTCCACCAGGGATCCATTAGAAATACTTGTGAGGCCTCACACAAATTCAATGCAACCCCGCCAGCTTTCAACGAGACCAAAAACACTTCAACCTCCGTGTTTTCCATGAAATACTTGATAGTATTGTCACGCTGTTGTGGAGACATCGACCCTTGCAACTTAACTGTCTTAAACCCTGCTCTTTTTAATCTCCACTCAACCAAATCTAACATTGATGTAAACTGTGAAAACACAATTGACTTAATAGTGTGTCTATCTGATCTCAACTTATAAAGTTCCTCTACCAACGCTTCAATCTTGGTTGATGACCGCCATTCACCACCATGTGAACCCATCTTAATACGATTAACAATAGATGCCTTGGAAAATAACTCCTCGTCAACTTCAAGTGCTGGTTGTTCCAAGTCTATCGATAAACCAATATGACAAACCGGACACTGAAGCTTCTTTTCGTCTCCCCCAAACGACTCAACATACTCCTGGACGCACATACGACAGAACTTGTGATGACACTTCGATTCGATTGGTTCTTCAGCCTCATCATCACAAAGCTGACACATTATTATTCCTTCAATATCCTCAGATATCTGATTGGTACCAACTCTTTTCAACACCAAGTCGGGATGATCCGCCAACTGTCTCATTCTTGTGATCAAAGTAAAAATATTGGCATAGTTATTAAGCACGACCCCTTCGGCAACAAAATCATTGAACTTTCTCTTGGAATCGCTGTACAATGATGTATATAAATCTTTTTCTTCAGCATTGAATTTATCCTTTCTGATCTCAACAATTCTTGGAGGCAATCCTAAATCATCAGCCCGTTCAACCTTGGTTCTTCTTAACATGATATTGTTCAATAATAATCTTATATGTTTGAAACTGGTCAAACCATCACCTTCAATACCAAACTTCTGGATGTTCTTTAACATAAAATGGTTAAAAAAGTTTGTGTGAAGCATAGGTGTGTGACCACATGAATCACAGTGTTTCCAGTTTGTAAAGTTCCAATTCTGGCTTCGGCAGTCACACTTGGTGCAGAAGTAAAGATGGAATGGTTCAATTTTTAAAAACCGTATTAGAGAATACATTTCTCCGATTCTATTCTGTAACGGTGTACCTGTCAAGCACCAACGTTTGTGTGTCTTTAGATTGTTTGCTGCCTTCGCTGTCCCAGATGTCCTATCTTTGATATTGTGTGCTTCATCCAAAATCACTCTATAAAATTGAACAGCATGCAAGGGAGACTTTTCTTTTACCAATCCATTCTTCCTCTTGAACCCGTAGTTCTCCTTACGGTACGATGACTCTAACACCGAGTATGAGGTTAAAATAACATTGTACTTGGATAACTCTTCCACGCTATTAGTTCTGTTTGCTCCGTGGAATAAAAGAACTTTTAACTGGTTATCTGTTGTATGTTTCTCTATTTCGTTCTTCCATTGCATTAATGCTACAGTTGGACCGACGACCAAATTAGGACCCTTGGCCAAATCGTCCATAAATAACGCGATAGTTTGAATAGTTTTGCCCATTCCCATCTCATCAGCTAATATTCCTCCTTGGAATTCACCTTCTTCTTGTTTGAGTAACCAGTTAAGACCTTCAAGCTGAAATGGCAACAATCTGATTGACATTCCTGGGGGTTGGGGGGCTCTTTCAACTTTAATCTTTTCAAGTGATTGCAAGTAAGGGAAAACATCTTTCAAATCAGGGTGAAACTCGTACAATTTATTAGTAACACGCGTGAAATACGGAACTCTAACTTTAGGTTCCTTTTTCTTTCTTGGTGCTCTCTTCTTAGGAGCCTTCTTCTTTGATAGGGGTTCTTCATCGGATGAATCATCGAGTGCAATAGCTTGAAGCGATGTCACTCCATCTGCTTCAAGAGCAACTTCATCGATAATATCAATTTCATCCAGCTCATTTTTGACGTCTTCAATTTCCTCACTGATGTCTAATTTAAAGTCGGTATCGGTGCTCTTCTTGTTTGATCGAGTTGGTTTTTTGGCTCGAGAACGCGCTGATCGCGTTCTTTTGGCTGGTAGTTTGTCTTTATGATCGACGTAATCTTCCTCGGGTTCATCATCTTCATCTGATGAAATCGCGTACGACGTGTTTGCTCTTGTTCTTCTCGTTCGTTTCTTGAAATAATGTGGGTCATCCACAATGAACCCACCGCCTTCATCTGAAGATGATATTTCTTGAATCGCTATATTACGTCTGCTGGGAACCATTATCGGTTTTTGACAGGATACACTCGCAGGTGGCAAAATGGTTAACCCAACTGATGTGATGGCAGATGATAACCATATGTAGGCACAAGATAACTCATATATTTAGGCACGTGATTCGTTCAATTTACTTTTCTTGTACGCTGGTGAGCGCAATGACATTTCCTATTTCATTATAAACATTACTGATTGTATTCGCCAAGTCGCTGGCGATACAAAACAAACTCCTCGTCCTCCACTACCTCAAGTGTGGGTGACGTCTTTTTGTTATCTTTTGGAGTCTTTGTTGCAATTTTTGGCAGTACTTTTGACATGGGTGATTTCGTATTAATTTTTCTTTTGGGGATAGTGATTAGGAGGGATTTCCCTACTATTTCCCACTTGATTTCTTTCGGTCTTATCTGAGACTTCTTGTAGATATACTGCTTATTGATATGTTCTCTCTGCGAGGTTATAGCCAAATGGTAAGAACCTGATTTTTTTACGAGCTCGACTTCGTAACCCAGAAAATCACCACGTTTGCTAAATACTTGGACGTGGTATGCTTGATGGGTATCGTACTGTTTGGTGTGTACAGCTGTTCTCAGGCGCCGCCTTGCAAGTTTCTTCTGAAGACGTTGGTGTTGACTAAATGCACAGGGTTCAAGTGGATGTATACAGTCGATCATGGCTTTGTTTTTGAATGAATGAAGCACCGAATTTACATCCTGTGGCCTTCTTTATATCTATGTTTGGTCGCATCTCTCGAGAACGTTCTAGAAATTCTATGGGCGCGTTCGAACAAAGTGTGCGCGTTCGCGAGTCACGATATTTGGTTTGTATGCAAAAGGACTACATATGAAATAGTATACATGGGTGGCAGTAAGTGGACTAGATATTTCCAGCAACGGCAGCTCTTTCTGATCTTTCGGCATCAAAGAGGAAATCGTAGTATGATTTGTCGAAAGTATGCACTCTAATGAAACCATCTTCTCCTCCACTACTGTAACCAGTACCGTCTGGATGGACTGCAACTGTGTTCAATGGACCGAAATGACCCTTGACACGACCGATTTCATCTTCAAAGATCTTGTGATAGAATCTAGCTTCAAACTTCCCTTGCGATTCCGAGGTAGTCGTGACATTTCTCGCTTCCTGACCACCTCCCAAGATGACAAAGTCCTTCAATGGGGTTATAGCAGCGGTGTTCATGGGAGCATCGGCCTTATACACCTTCAAGACTTTGAAGGTGTCGACATCAATCAAACAAGCACACTTATCCTTAGAAGATGTGATAAAGTATGATCTGTCTTCTGGTGCAAATTGTATATCAGTAAGCTGGACATTCTTTTCTTCGTTGTGAATCCCATGGGCTTGGAGTGTTTCGATCAACTTACCAGTGGTACCGTTGTACTTGGAAACATAGCCATTCTCATGGCCAACAATAATAAACTCGCCATCGGCGGTCCAGCCAGCAATGGTGGCTTTCGAACCGTCGGTTTCGGTTTCAATCACTAACACTGGTGCTTCAGCTTGTTGGCTAGCAGTTGCTGCATCGTAGTTGATCTTGTAAACAGATACAGAACCCTTGTGACCCATGACCTGATCAGCAACAGCTAACAATTCGTTACCACCTGGAGAGAAGGCAACTCTTCTGATTGGCGATGGGGTATCCCAGGTGAAGATACACTTACCATTCTCAACCTTCCATAACTTGATAACCAAATCAGATCCACCAGTAGCACAGAGCTTAGATTCTGGATCAACATCAATCGACCAAATAGCACCTTGGTGTCCTTCTAACGTACCCAATCTTTCTCCATTGGAAGAGTACCAGATCGAGGCAGCGTTATCTTTGGATACAGAAAATAACAAGTCACCTTCTCTGTTATATTTCACTTGCGTTAAAGAACGCTCGTGTCCCATCAACTTGATTGGTCTCATAGTGATATCTATTAAATTACTGGAAGGTTACTTTCCTTGGATTGTCAGGTTAAATTTTTCAATTTTTCCATCGTTTTTTTTCACTGATGGGAGAAAAAAGGTCGTGTTTTTTGTTACAAAAAAAAATAATATAGAACCCTCCTATAGTAAAAAGCAAGAGTCTTAGCAAACGTCCTCGATTTCGACATTCAATCCATCATGGTCTCCGTAGTCTAACTTTAACTTACGGTTGAAAAGCTCAAAAAGCCATTCCATACAGTTCTTGGTAGTGGCGGGGTCATACCTTCCCTTGCTCATTTCGTCTCTAACAAAAGCATGTTGAGCATCGTTGATTTCAATAAACGTCATCTCAACGTTGTTCTTTCTCAATTCGCTTCTAATCAAATCTCTTCCTTCCAAGGGAACGTGGTTATCCTTGCATCCAAAAATCATAATGATTTCCCCCTTAATTTCTCCACATCTCTTCAACGAGTCGTCGTTTTCACCTTTACCAAGAGCGTGATTATGTATATCAGTAGCAAAGAAGCACACAGCTGCCTTAACGCGTGGGTCTAAGGCAGAACGGAATGCCAAGTGTCCCCCAAGACACATACCAGTAGCACCAACCTTACCGTTGAACGTAGGCAACGAAAATAAGTAGTCAATGGCCAACTTATTGTCTTCGTCGTACGACTGCAATTCTTTGGAAATCTTGTACAAATTACCCTTGTCGGTACCTTCTACATCATAAGCCAATGGTTCATGAGACTCGAAGTTGTGGTAGATCGATGGACACACCACAATAAACCCTTGGCCGGCAATATCTTTAGCAAATCTCGAAACAGGACCCGTCACCTGGTAAATTTCTGAATACACAACAACCCCTGGAAACTTGACTTTAGGGTAATTGAGAATCTTGGGATGATACACATATAATCTCATGGTAGTATCGTACGATGTCTGCACATCATGGTAAGTTTCTTCAATCAACATTGTAATAGATTTGTATGACGTTTTTTCTATAGATTTTGAGTTTGTGAAAGGTTTAGAAATGATACATGGAATTTGAGCTACATATACGACAGTACCAACTTCAACACATCCTGACTTTCTTCTCTATTTGTTGATCTACAATGCGTTATTACTTCTTGGCTCCTCCTTTAGTAGCATTTTCGGCCTTCTTGGCGTCAGCTATGTTTTTGTTAGTATGATGATCGAAATTAGAAATATTCCTTCAACTTACCTGCTGCCTGTTTCTGTCTCATTTTATCAGCGTCTGATTCCATTCTTTTGGTGGGATCACCTTTCTTTTGTCCCTTGGATTCCTGTTGCTTCTTCAAGTTCTTCGCTCTTGCAAGTTCTCTCTGATTACCTCTGGTCATTTCTTTTCAAAGCGTCTTTTGGATGAAGCAAAAATAAAGATACCAAGTTATTGTGTTTCTCAAGTTCTCCAGACTTTAAAGTCGAAACTACTTGTTTCAAAGTATAACCATGTAAAATTGTTCCAAGCTAGTTTGATTTTGGTTGAGAAAAACGTATCACGTGTACAGTGGTATTCTAACTATATACTTCGCTGGTTTACTTCTCCTCTAACTCGGTAACGAGGCCACGATTGACCTTTGGATCGTATGGAGTCAATAAGAACTTCGAAAACTTCTTCAAGTTGTTGATACCTCTGATCTCAGAACCTAAGAGAGGCATCTTTACCAAATGGTAATCTTCATATAACTCAGCCATCTGGTCCAAGTATTTCTTCTGCATCTTCCATCTAGAGACACATCTCTTACATGGATCATCATCATCATCAGCAAACAAAAGCTGGTTGACCACAATGGAGTTGACATCCATCTGGTATGATGACAATTCCTGGATCATTCTCTCAGTTTCGTACAACGATAAAAATTCGGAGATACAGACACAAACGAAAGTAGTCAAGTCTGGGTTTGTGAATTGCTCATTAACCTCGCTGACGTTCTTTTCAATTTCGTTCAACTTGGCAAACATGTCTTGTTGGCCTCCAGCGCCTCCTCCCAACATGCTCATCATGGGGCCCAATTTACCAGAAAGCTGTTGGAACTTGGATAATAACTTCTGTAAAGTTGAAGGTAACTGTAAAAATCTTAATGTGTGTCCAGTTGGGGCAGTGTCAAAGATAATAGTCTTGTATGAAATAGTATCGTTGTCGGTGGCCTCAGAATCGGTCTTTTGTGCTTTGATGTGTTTCAAGACTTCCATGAATGATAAGGCTTCGTCAATACCTGGAATGGATCCGGTCATATCGCTCATCATACTCTTGAGTGGATCGTTAGGGTCGTTGTTGTATTGTTGTGCTTGTTGCTGCAAATCTGACATGGCGGCATCAGGATCGATTTCCATACATGACAAGTTAGACAAACCTTCTACCTTTCTAGCATCTTTACCAAACTTCTGACAGAAAGCATCAGATAAGTTGTGGGCAGGGTCAGTAGAGATCAACAAGAACTGGTCGTTGGGTTTGTTCAAGGCGAGCTGGACAGCGATCGAAGACGACGTCGTGGTTTTACCAACACCACCTTTTCCTCCAACGAAGATCCATTTTAATGTATCTTGCTTAACGATGGATTCTAAAGTAGGTTCCAATTCAAAATCCATTTTTTCACTGGTGGAGATACCCAAACGCTAATCAAAAATGTTGACTTTTTTTTGTTTGACACGGTTCATGCTGAACGCTATAAATCCTGCAGGGAATCTTGCCGATTTTCCAGAATGTTCCCACTAGTAGCCATTACAATCAAGAACAGAAAACATTGAAAACAATTCTATAAAGGTCCAGTTGGTAATTCATTTATTTAGATAATTTACATGATAATGCAGCATCTATTATTGGATTTTGAAGAGTTGGCTCTATTTCGTTTGGAGCCACCATTTTGGATGCAATCTACGGGAGTTGTCTTCTCACCTGGAGTTTGTTGAGTCGGAACCTCAATGTTATCCACAACCTGGTACCCATCAGACTCTACTACAAGATCGGTAGTACCATGGTTTTCGAAGTTTGTGGTTGATGCCTGATTCTTGTTACTGTAACTTCCTAGTGAGATTATGGATGGCTGATGGTCTTGGGTCCGGGATGTCAAGGGAAGGATCTGATTTTTATGTTGTTTGGCAACCAGTCGCTCCAAAAGTATCTGGGTCACCAATGGTTCGAATGCTTCGTTCACAAAGGCACCTAATATAGATGAACATTCTGTGAAGGCCACTGCTCCGATAGTATCTGCAAACTGTTTTCCTTCATCGTACGATACTTGTCGGGAGTCCTCCTTGTCACTCTTGGTAGCCACTAATACTATTGTTGGTATGCTCTCTCGTATATACTTGAGTCTTTCATACAACCCCCTCAAATACTCAAACGTATCGGAGTCATCAATAGCATACACAAACATGAGTGTACTGGCATTGATGATCTGTTTCTTTCTGGACAGCGAATACGAGTCCACCAATGACGTAGTATCCAAGATAGTAATTTCGTTATATTCATTTCCCTTCTTGATTACCTTTGTATACAAATCCTCAAGTGATGGCTCCACCTCCATAAACCGGTTTCGAATGTAATACAATATAAGCGATGATTTGCCAGCAGACTCTTCACCGAGTACACATATGTCAAACACGCCCTCTAGTGCGTCTGAACTATTTGTAGCTAGAATCATCTCGGCCTTATTATTTGTTTTCTAGAAAAATTTGCTGTATATTACGAAGAATACAGGTGATTATTGAGCATTCTGCCGAAAAGAATTTTTTGCAGTTCCCCCAGGTAGTCTATTCTTCGGGAACCCTACCTAAGACTTTATACAAGTAAAAAAAGAAATTTTTAACGGTTTCTTCGCAGATAGGTGCGCCGCTTATGCAGATTAACTAAAATAAACAAATTTGTATCCTAATCGGGTAATACTCTATATGCATTTTTATATTGACGTAGTGTGATGCATGAACTCGGTTATATGACCTGTATTCAAACCATAACAAGGTTGCTTCGGTGTAGCCTACCACTTGGCAATGAGCTACAAACCAATTAGGCCACTTGTTCACGGCATCAATCCATGTCGGTATGGAGGTGAGCAAACAGCATTGGAGGCGCCACACGGCACTGAGCGAGCGAGGGCCAGACCCTCATCGGCTCCTGTACGTCACCACCCTAAGTTTCATTTGCTAATGCATTCTTGCATAATTACTAAATCATTTTCCTAAATAGGGTTAAGTGTGTACGTTTCTGAGTGTAATGAACCTCTTTTGGTCTACTTCCCGTTCTAACTTGTAAAGTGACAGGAAGAATATTTTGAAAGGATTTACACCCCTCATTGATCTTAAAAAATTACTTTTGGAAGCCGATCTGGAACCCTTAGGATCTCGGTTCCAGTTTCGATTGCAAAAATCTTAAGTTAATTATTGATAAATATTTTTTACGAATAATCTTCATCGTCTGAATCCAAGTATTGAGCGTAGTCTTCGACTGAACCAAAAACAGGCAAGGCCTTGAGCTTAGACTTCTTCGATTTCTTCTTTTCGTCTTCATCTGATCTAGAACGCTTCTTTGGTTCGGAGTCGGACTCAACCTCGTATTCCTCTTGTTCGTCTAATAACTTTCCTTCAACTTCAGAATCATCAAACTCGTCTTCCTCATTTATGCCGAACATTTCTCCTTCAACTTCCAACTCCTCTTCTTCCTCTTCGTCGTCGTCATCGTTGTCGTCACCGTTTCCCTCTTCAAAACGATCGAAATCATTTTCTTCTTGGTCTTCTGCCTCGTCATCCTCCATGTCACCGTCACTTAAATCGGAGAAATCGTCCTCGTCAAGATCAGAAAGGTCATCATTATCGGAAGCCTCAACATCTGGTCTGGATTTCACTAATGCTTGCCAGATTTCGTCGTCATCTCTCTCGATAGCTTCTTCATCGTCGACCTCTTCTTGTTCGTCCTTGTTATTAATAGTTTTTATCTTTTCTCTCTTGTTGGTGAAATATTGATGGAAGAACTTTTCGTCGGGTTGAATATCCTCAAGCTTTCTATTGACCCAATTCTGAGTATTCACAGGGTCATCCTTGTTTAAAACATTGGTTGCCTTTACCAACAACGACCCGGTATGTTCTCCTCCCAAAGGTTGCATAATAGAAGAACCCTTGACATTAGCCTTCTGCTTGGCATTTTTGTATACAAATCTATCCAAAAAGTGAGCCAATGTATATAATCCCAAATCAGGCTTAGGCTGCGACTTTCCTTCAAGCAAAGATTCAGCATAGATGGCCACAGTTGGATGGTAGTGGTTTAAGAACTGGCTTAGTTCCCACATAGAAGACTTGTCTGCATTAGCAAATTTTGGATCACGCTTCCGACTGTCGTATTCATGAGATGTTTCCTTGGTTTGATCAACTTCTGCTTCTAACTCGGGATCAGGACGTGATGCCTGCTCGATCATTAAGTCCTGTATTTGAGAGTAAACCTTTGACAATTCCATTAACAAGAATAACATACCGGCAATTGCCCCAACATTTATCCAGTGACAACAAATCTGAAGTATTCTTTTGACAAATGCCAATACTCTTGGAACATTTGCAGAATCGTTTTTCAACGACTTGAACAATAAGTTCAAGTAGATACCTTGCTTTGACGACTGAACTAAACGTGGATCTAATAACGATTCGTACAAAGTTCTGTAGTATCTGTCAGTATCTAATTTCTGCTCGGTGATAATATGATTAACCAAGACCAATGCTTGGACAGACGTGTTAAAGTTTGTAGAATGTGTAATTTTGAACAAAGTATCCAAATGCTTCTGGAAGACTTCTTTTGGTAAGTTCGAAAATGGGAAGGCACGGTTCAACCCAGTCAACAATGCAGAGAATAAACGGGTGTTCTTTTCCTCAATTATTTCGCTTTCGGTCTTTTCTTCGATCTTGACAGATCTACCACCTTTCTTACCTTTCTTAAAAGACTTACGGTTATTCTTTCTACCCTTTTCACTCTTTCCAAGTGTAGAGTCTTCTTTAGAGTCCTTGTTATATGAATCATTTTCCACTAAAACCTTCTCGAACAAAGCAAAGTATGTTTTAACTAATAAGTTTGCTAAATCTTCTTCCTTTCTTGTCAAAATTGTTTGGTTCAAAGTGGTTATTGAGTAATACTTGGCATGAGAATCACTCTTCGTTTGGAATACAATATCAATAACAGCTTCTGTGACAATTTTCTTCATGGCAGGATGAGCCTGCTCAAGCTGTAATATTTGATAGGAAGTTTTGGATGCTACCTTATTATCAATGTCCCCTAATTTGTTGACACCCAACTTTAATAAGTTAGCTTCTTGCTCAGGTTTGGCCTTCAATAAATCAAATAAGTGACTAACCACATTCATTCTGATGTGAAGAATAGGATCATGAGATAATTTTTCCAAGATCGAGATTAATTTGAAGTAGGCCTTTTTTAAGTAATCTTCAAAGTAAAAGGTAGCTAAATCGATGTCGCTCAAGGTCTTAGTTAATGGTTGCTTCTCAAATGCAACTAATTTTCTATCTGGAAGAACACCATTAAGTAATAAATCCTTCAATGCATTGATGGACTGTAATGCTGCAGTTCTGGACTTCTTTTCACAGTAGCCTAAAAGAGTGTCAAATGTTTTGATGTTATGCAATGGCGCTTCTTGAATCAATAAAGTCAAGGCAGAGATTTTATCGTTCAAGGTACCATCAGACAATATTTGAGACAAAAACTTCTTTTGAGAGTTGTTGGATGCAAATTCTTCCAAGTATGTCTTGTTTTCTTTATCAATAATAGTCTTAGCTCTTTCAATCAATCTTTCTCTGGCAAATCTGTCCAATTTTTCTGGGGCTTCAGTAGAATTAGATTTGGTGTAGTTATTGTACCAGTCAGTACGAGGTGGGACGACTAAATTTGCTGACAGCACAGTTGCAACATCGGTAATTTTGTCTGAATCCTTCCTTTTGATAGACTTTTCTTGAACTTGGGCGTCAGATTCAGAATCTGACTCTGATTCCGAGCTCGACTCTGAGTCTGAAGAGTCGGATACAGATTCAGAAGAGTTTTCTTTTTCATTTTCTTCCTCTTCCTCTTCCTCTTCTTCTTCTTCCTCTTCATCTCCATCTTCTTCATCGTCAACCTGCTCTTGTTCTACCAAATCAGGAACTTCTTCATCGTCAAGAACAATAGCTTCTCCATTGCCTAAGCCGATTCCTTTCATAAATTGAGTCAAGTCGTTGCCGAATGTTTTATCTAACTTGGAGTTATCGTTAAACTCTTCTTCACTATCTTCTCCTTCCTCAATTCCTTCTAATAAAGCCAAATCTTCCTCGGTAGCACCGAGAGCTAATGCTTCTCTACGCAAAATATCCTCACTGGAGGTATCCTTCTTGGGTGCCCCCTTAGGTGCTTCTTTCGTCTTTGAAGTTTTATTTTTAGACTTTCCATTCCGTGAATTCATCTTGCTTGAAATCTTATCCTTCAACTTGGATAAGTTCAACTTTGACGTATCCATTATGACGTTGAGTAGTTGCAATCTGCGATGCTCATCTCTATGCATATTCGAAAAAAATTTGGTTTGGTAAATACACTACTCATTGAGGTATTCATACTAATTACATTACAGAATACCCATACCCTTGCTTATCTACGGTTATGTATGCTGGTTATAAATCAGACACATTATGGTTCAACACCCTCAATTATCTGTTCTTTATTTCGTGTTATTCTTTTTATCTTGGATTAAAATATTTATTTTATGTATATTCCCCTTTCCAAAAAGGGGATATTTGATATTGATATTATCTAAATCACGATAAACAACTTAAATCCAACCTAGAAAACGAATGATCTTCTGAGTGCCTGTTGTATATTTCGATTGAATTTCATTTATATCAATTTTATTTATATTTATTGTATTTTGAATATTTTGGCAATTATAAAGAACTTTACTTTGTGAGCTAATTAACTTTCAGGGATTTATTACTAGGAGTGCCAGTTATCATAGCTTTGATACTGGTTTGAATAGGTTACATTTTAGTGGAGATATTGTTTAGAGAATAGAGGTGCCTCAAGTGACAAATATTCTGCTCCGCGGAAACATTGTTGAATCAGGAGATTATTCCGAATACATGCATTATCTCGGAAAAACTAAAGATCCAATTTTCAAATTGTTGCGAAGATTCCACGAAACAAACACAGATAGCAGACCTAACAGAGACATGGACCACATAAACAAGGAAGTATGGCCACCCACAGATATTTCAACCACTCCAAGAGACTCTACCGAACGATGCAACTATATTTTTTCCAAAAGCACGCTCGGAGATGGCTCATACTCAACTGTGTGTGAGTGCAAGAACATTGTCACCGGTCAGCATTATGCTGCCAAGATGTATTCAAAGAAGCTCATCTATGGACTAGAGGAGATGCTTCAGAATGAATTTCATATCTTGAAAACTGTATCTATGGGACATTCTAACATTCTAAATCTCATCGACCATTTTGAAACCAAGGACTATTTGTACTTCATAACAGACTTAGCTCTGGGAGGTGACCTCTTCTTTCAAATAACAGAAAAAAGCAACAAGAAGTTGTCAGAGCTGCAGGCTCGGGAAATCACTCGAACATTGGTATCAACTGTGGACTACTTGCATAACAATAACATCGTACATCGTGATATCAAGGCGGAAAACCTTCTATTCCAAACCAAGAAGTCTAATTCGATATTAGTGGCAGACTTTGGTCTTTCCAGAATTTTAGGAGATAGCGAAAAGCTCCATGATGTCAGTGGGACACTAAGCTATATGGCCCCAGAAATATTAACGCGACAAGGACACGAATTTGCAGTTGATGTGTGGGCTATTGGAGTGGTTGTATACTTTATGTTGTGTGGATACATGCCGTTTGACTGTGACACGGATGAAGAGACGAAGGAAATGATAAAAACCGGCGATTTCGTATTTGAACCAGCAGAGTACTGGGACAAAATTTCGTACGATGCCAAAGACTTTTTAAGCTGCTGTTTTGTGGTTGATCCAGAGAGACGCATGTCAACACGCCAATTACTTGGTCATCCATTTTTGGAAACTATTTCCTCAAACAGCAGCCACCTTTCACTTTCCAGATTGAAATCTAGCACAATGTTGCATCAAAAACTACCTACTCGACCAATCCATTCAATTTCATCAACAAACCTACTCTCTGCACTTTCAGCCAAGCTCACCCAACTCGAAAAGTCCAGAAATTTGTCTTTTAGAGACGGAGTCACATCCAAAGGTGCATTTTGCGAATCTCCCGACCAGGTGTCGCGTTTCACAACACCAATGACATCAGCAGCAGTCTCCAGAGAAACATCTTCTGGTGACATGGCCCCAGGGTTACCTATGTTAGCCTTGAATATGGCTGCTAGTCATAGCGAAGGGTACCAGGCCAAATTCTTTATGTAAGCACGATTAGAAAAAAATACACTAAATCTTTATTTTTATATATCCCACAACAATCTCTGTTTTGGCTCCACTTAAACGGTCGAGATAGAGGGTTATGCTCGATGCCGATTGCAATGTATGAAAATGGAGGTCTAAATGTTACACAATCAGCCAACGATCCTGTTGTGCTGTTTGATAGCCATTTAAAACCACGCGAAGAACGTGATTTTAAGGATGTTTATCCTGACCTTGATGAGTCTATACAATTGCAAGTGTTCGAAAGAGATGATAGTAACTACCCAGAAAATGAGCAGCACTATTCAAGATTTTACCCCATCGAGCTCAAGAAGCCTGTTTTTCAGAAGGTCCCAAGTCAGCTCGATTCTGAAATCACCTACAAGCTCCCCAAACAAATCATAGAATATGGATTTCAGGATTCCAATTATTCCAAAAGCAAAAAGATAGTTGAATCATATATACGACCCTATCAAATTCCACAGGACACACAGTCTAATATTGACAGTATTGAGCAATTGGTGGAGCGCAAGAAAAGTCAGGTCGAATATGACATGGATGAACAGGACTTTCTCTTTTTGAGGGAATTGAATGAAAGCCCAAACAACTATATCAAGCTTCTCCCCGAAATCTTTGAGATTCTTATGACCACGTTGGAAAACGAATCGAACAAGCTTGAACATAAAATGCATTCAATCATTGGCAACGGTGGCTTCATTCTGAATGAAAACCTGAACAAACTTTTGACATTAGACCAGGCTACAAGTAATGAGAAATACGGAAATGATGATGGTATTGTTCCTGGCTCTATCTATGACCAGAAGTGTGCTGTTTGTAACGATAGTGATTGTGATAACTCCAATGCGATTGTATTCTGTGATGGGTGTGACATTGCTGTACATCAGGAATGTTACGGTATAGCATTTATTCCAGATGGCCAGTGGTTATGTCGGAAGTGCATGATTAATCGAGACCGAATGACGGATTGTGTGTTTTGCCCCTCAAAAACCGGTGCTTTTAAACAGTTGGATAATAGTTTGTGGAGCCATGTTATCTGTGCACTTTGGATCAATGAATTATACTTTGCCAACCCAATATACATGGAGCCAATAGAAGGGATGGATTTAATTCCCAAGAGCAGATGGAAGCTCAACTGTTACATTTGCAAGCAAAAAGTCGGTGCATGTATACAGTGTTCTAACCGCAATTGCTTCTTGGCCTATCATGTTACATGTGCTAAACGTGCTGGATTATTTATGCAAATGAGCAAAGGAATTCAAGGAGCAGTCACAAACAAACTAACTCTCACAACATTTTGCGAGAAACACTCTCCTGATACTTTCGATTACGAAAACGTGATAGCAGGTATTCATCGTACAAGACTCTTCTATCGAGACTTGAAATTCTTAAATGAGCATAATGCAAAGTTATCAAAGAACCAGAAGACAGCAAACAAGCTAAATGTGTTTAAGTGGACAACCGAAAACAAAACGCCTATTGCTCCAAAATTATTCAGTGATATTCTATTTCAGCTAATGGTTCAGTTGAAGGTTGACACTCATGCACAACTCACCAATGAAAGAGTAATCAAAGATTTAGTAATGGCCCCGAATCGACCCAAGGATCAGCTTCTTCAAGACATACGCCTCCTTGGAAACGAAATATGTCGTTATTGGTGTTTAAAACGAGAGTCAAAGCGTGGAGCTCCATTGATTCGAAAGGACTCTAATTTGATGTCTAGCTCAATATTATACAACAGCAATACTCTGACTATTGCTGATGGGCAGGATTATGTGTTGAATCGAAACCACTTTGAGGTGGATGACAAACTTGGTTTTGCTAAAATCTTGGTGGAGGATATTAATAGGCTTATTGACATAAATCATAAAGTCACGGAAAGGCATGTTATTACTCAGGAAATCCTTGAATCTGACTTTGATATCATGGACGCTGTATATTTTCCTACAAAAAAAATCGTTCAATTTATTCTTGAGAAGGGCAACCAGTATGACACCCACAACTCTCTCAGAGAATATAGGGCAAAGAAAAATGCTGAATGTTTGGTATTGAAGGATATTATGGCAAAGAATGATCTGTATGGCTATAAAAACATAACTATGTTCAAAGAGGACATCGAAATATTTGGAGAGCTATTACTCGGTGAAAATAAGCCGAGCACTGTGGTAGTGAGGACATGGAAAAAATGGAAGAAAGCAGTTGATAAGTTGCTTATTGACGTGCAGGAGTCGGGTCAGGGGGTTGAAGCATCTAAGATGTTGCAAAAGAATCTAGATGTGTCAGGCAACTTTGTTTGCTTTAAACCGTACGATGTTCAAAAGGCACTTGATGAAAATGATTTAAGTGAAGTGGAAGATTTGGATGAAGGTGAGGTCGAAGAGTTGCAGAGGTTTTTACTGGATTAATGGTTCATTCGATTTATTACTAAACCTGTGATCGCGATTAAATTAGGTCATAATGTCGGGTTTCTAAAATTAATGTTGATAAGGTGATTTTTTAATGTGTTGTACGTTTTGAACAATGAGTAGCGCTTCTAATGTTAGGAGGACCTCCCGCTCTATTCCTCGAGTTATCACGTAGGATAGTTTAACCGGTTACAGTATTCAAGTAGCAATGAAATCTAGCCTTTTTGTGGTGCTACTCTCTCGTCAAAAATTTTTTTAGTGTACCTGACCTACTGGCACTTTCGTTCCTGATGAAGTGATTTCATCGATCTCAGGCCACGTCTGCACCAACATCCTCGGAACTACAGTCTTTATTTAACTTTGCATTTCGTTCTATGTTCGATTTGAAAGATTGAATTTTGATGTAAATTCATGGCTTCGAAGTTCAACATTTTATCTAGTATCCTTTGTATGTGTTACAACAACGCTTTTTTTTGCTCCCCCAGGTTATATGTAAGTTAAACCCCTATGAACATACTACCTATTGTTAATATCCTCGAGGAAAGTCTATAGGTAATCTGACAGATACTGATTGTTCCTGGTATTTTACAATATATAAAAGCTTAACCTTATTTTGCATCGGCATTGAAATTTTTGTAACAGCATAGATCAGGACAATAAGAATGAAACATTGTCTCGCTACTCCCCTCACCGATAATTAGCCTGAGTAGCGATGTTACACTATTATCTGAAAAAGGTAACATCGGACGAATCTTTTTACATCGTTCAAGTGTCAATTTCGGGATTCAAGGCCCACAACTCTCGCATAACTAGCAAGCGAAATGACAATATTCTTGACTTGAATTATTCGTAAGTTGACCTAAAAATCTTGTTTTTCAATAAGCTTGTTTGGCCATCAGTTACCGGATAAGGTATCCCAAACTATACGTCATCCTTCCATATTAGGCCTGCATTCAAATTAAGCTTCATAGTAACCTAATCTTCAAATCTGGGTCGCGGTTAGTAGCGCGTGATATGCATATATTTTTAATCGTGCTTCATAATATTCAGGGCCAATTTACAGTTTATGTTTTGTGAAATTGTCTCAGGGCGCTTTTGTGTGATATCTTGTTACGAGGCCACCCAAGCCCCTCCAAAAACAAAAACAAACCGGAGAGAATACATAAAACCCTCCAAATTGCTCTCTTTTCGCTTAGCACCGTTGTGTCATTTATAGTGTTGGTCACTATCGGTTTTGTGATTTCTCCAAACTAGCGACAGCTTGACTTGTGTTTCATCATTTGAATTGATTTTGTATTCAATTCAACTACTACACCTTATTAACTTAAACCTAAAAGCCTTTTACTTGCATCTTCATCATTACTTATCTCATACTCCAACTATAGTCGTTCCTTAACCCCACCCTCCAACTCATGTCCCACACACCAATGCACACCCCTGTCAGATCTATGGGAACCAACAACAAGAAGCTTCCATTGATCGTTGATATTGCTATTGACCAAAACGGAAAGCAACTTTACCAAGTCCACGAACTGTCCAAGTTAGTTAGACAAGAAATGCCACATTCAACCAACTTTTCGGAATCGTCCGCTTCGGGTACATTCCTTGATGAATCATACTTGAACAAAAATGAAGAAAAGACTCCTATTAGAAAAGTTTTGGGAACCATATCCCCTAGCACGTTAAACCAAAAGAAATTAGCTGACGACTCCTCTGAGGAGTCTGAAGAGCCAGTTTCAGCTACTAGAAAAAGTGCCCTGCAGTATTTCCCCAATTCGGATTACTTGGGGTCCGCCTCGAATGACATCAACGTGAAAGATGAACATGCTACTGAGGGGTTTGATCAAGAACCCTTTTCCAAATTACAGCAACACGATGACATCTGGTCCGGGGATGTCGAGATGGCGTTCGAAGAGGTCTTGAGTATCATTCCAAAGAATGGGTTAAACAAGATCAAGATCTCCGGTAGGTCTTGTGGTCGAAATGAATTAATTTCTGATTACATTTTAACCAAAACTGGCAAGTTTAGAACTCGGAAACAAGTATCTAGTCATATTCAGGTCATTAAAAACTTGGGACAGAAGAGAGAAATTATCAAGTTGATCAATGACGGTCCCATCTTTGATACCGAAGAAGAACAGTTGCAAAATAACAAACGTTTCGAAGAAATTTTCTCAAAAATTACTCTTAATAAATCTTTGGGGTTTGATCCGTCAACATTGAACAACAGCCAGCCATCTCCTATTTCTAAGCGGAAAAACTCTTCGTCTGCATCATATCCCCACAAACGCCCAAGACCTAGATATTTGCTGAGTGCACCACCTTCTTTACTGAATGTTGCTGCAATGATTCCTCTGTCATTTTTAGACCTCAAGTTCAAGAACTTTTTTATGTCGATTTATGATTCCTACTCGGTGAACCCAATCATCTTATCCATTCAAAACAATAATGACGAAGTCAAAAAACTCAAGGTTAGGGATGACGCCAATTTGTCATTGCGTTTTCCTGGCTTGAATGATTTCCGTAACTGCACTCATTTCCCCATCATTCATAATATGGTTAACATTTTGTTCCCAGGTAACTTACCAGTGAACCATTCCATTGAAAATGGATTCAAATCAAACTATTCGTTGAACACGCAATCAAGTGCAGAAGAACTGTATGCGTCATACATTTGTATCTACTCGTATGGCAAAGAGGTTTTAAAGTTTAATGAACCGGAATCCAGATTTAACGAAAATGTATCTTTTCTTGCTAAGTTTTGGGTCTTTATGCTCAACCGTTTGCTCAACAAGGATCCAAACGAAGTTGGAATGGCCTTTAGAGGAATGACTATCAAGCAAATTATATTTGAGAAAGACTGGGAACAAGATGATAAGTATCATTTAATACCGAAATCCAAAATAAAGGCAGTCATCTTATGGGAATTCGCCAAGGTCACTGCATTCAAGGATGCTGTCATGACATCTTCTAAATTAGTTTTGCCTCCATCTCGTTTATCGAGTGGAGCCAACTATGAACCACAAATTATCAAGCGGGAAAGCGATAGCTCCACCATTTCTGCACCACCGTCCAGTGCCAACTATGTTGACCAACAACAATTCAACTATCCACCTGAAGTTGAGCAATCATGGGATAAAGCTCAGGGCGGTTTTAGACCGCAACACGCACAGCAATTCCAGCATTATCATCAACCACCGTTGCTGCAGCCGCAATCGGTGGATTACAACCATTATCCATACCAGTCGCCTGTCTCGGCTAATATCATTCAACAGCCGACTCATTTGCAGGCACCAGCATATCCACATGGCCAGGCCACCCCGGTGGCTGCAACCAACATGTACCCCAACATTCCTACTCCAATCTCTGCTGCAGTTACATATGGCCAGCCACATTATGGCCAACAAAATTTACAGTTGATGGCTCCAGCTGAGTCTCAAGAATTTACTATTGAAAACCTTGGTTATTCTGATGGTTTCATCAATGAGTTTAATTAAACATGTAATAGAGAGTATATAAATGTCTATGTACACTATTTTGTAAGCCCTCTCTCGATCGCGCATGCATCCCGAGTCAGAAATATACTTTTGTGTTTTAAAAATTAATTCATCACATAAAATGAGCACGTTATCTCTACTTCTCCAAATAGATTAACACTTTTAAAATATTAATACAAAACATGGACAGCAAAACTGTGGGTATTTTAGGAGGTGGCCAATTAGGTCGTATGATTGTGGAGGCTGCAAGCAGGCTCAATGTCAAAACTATTATTTTGGATGCCCCAAACTCTCCTGCTAAACAAATCAATGCTAATGGAGAGCATATAGACGGCTCTTTCACCGACTACGAATCAATCAATAAGTTGGCAGCTAAGTGTGACGTCTTAACTGTGGAAATCGAGCATATTCATGTTGATGCTTTGGAAAAAGTCCAAAAGAATTACCCAAATCTTGAAGTCTATCCTTTACCTAGCACTATCAGACTTATCCAAGACAAATATCTTCAAAAAAACCATTTGATCAGCCATGGTGTAAGCGTTGTTGAATCTTTGTCAGTTGATGATAACTCTGAGCAAGGTTTGTTGGATGTTGGTGCCAAGTTGGGCTTCCCATTCATGTTGAAATCGAGAACGTTGGCCTACGATGGGAGAGGAAACTTTGTGGTTAAAAACAAGGACTATGTCAAGCAGGCTCTTGAATTCCTCAAGGATAGACCCTTGTACGCTGAAAAGTGGTGCCCATTCACAATGGAATTGGCCGTCATGGTTGTTAGAGCTGTTGATGGCCAAGTCTATGCTTACCCCACCGTTGAAACCATCCACCAAAACAATATTTGTCACTTGGTATATGCTCCTGCAAGAATTAACGACACTTTGGCTAAAAAGGCGTCACTCTTGGCTACCACCGCCATTCAGTCTTTTCCAGGTTGTGGTATCTTTGGGGTAGAAATGTTCTTATTGGCCGATGGCAATTTGTTGATCAATGAGGTTGCACCAAGACCTCACAACTCTGGACATTACACTATTGATGCCTGTGTGACTTCTCAGTTCGAAGCTCACGTTAGGGCTGTGGTTGGCTTGCCAATGCCAAAGGACTTTACCCTGTTCTCCACCACTTCGACAAACGCAATTATGTTAAACGTTTTAGGTGACAAGGTTCCAAACAAGGAACTCGAAGTCTGCCGTCGTGCTCTTGAAACGCCTCATAGCTCAGTCTACCTCTACGGTAAAACTACCAGATATGAAAGAAAGATGGGCCACATTAATATTGTGTCATCGTCGATGCAAGACTGTGAATCTAGGTTAGCCTATATTTTGAGTGAGAAGGAAAACATTCCTGCTTCTCTTTCTTCTCATGAAAAGCCATTGATTGGTGTGATAATGGGCTCTGACTCTGATTTACCTGTTATGTCACTCGGCGCTAATATTTTAAAACAATTTGGTGTTCCTTTCGAGTTAACTATTGTCAGTGCTCACAGAACTCCTCACAGAATGGCTCAGTACGCTATTGAAGCCCCTAAAAGAGGCTTGAAGTGTATAATCGCCGGCGCTGGTGGTGCTGCTCACTTGCCAGGTATGGTTGCAGCCATGACTCCATTGCCTGTTATCGGTGTTCCAGTTAAGGGCAGTACTTTAGATGGTGTTGATTCTTTACACTCCATTGTTCAAATGCCAAGGGGTATTCCTGTCGCGACTGTTGCCATTAACAACAGTACCAACGCGGCCTTGTTGGCTATCAGAATTTTGGGAGTCTTTGATCCCAAATGGCAAATTGACATGAGCAAATACATGAACAATATGGAAGACGAAGTATTGGGCAAAGCGGAGGTCTTGGAAGACATTGGGTATGAAAAATATTTGACTGAGAAGTTAAAGAAGTAAGATAGACAGTATTATATTTAAGGCTTTATATTACATGAAACGATAAAATGCAAGGATAAAAATAAAGTAGTAAAGAACTAAATGAGATGACAACCAGTAGATAAATGCTAGAAGATAAACTTGCTTGGAGTTTCTTGCAGTCGCTTAAAACTTCATACTCTTGTTACCTTTCTTCTTAATCTTGGTTTTCTTGAAGATTTGCTTTCTCGAATCTCTCCAACCCGAAGTGCTGACCTTCTTTGGCACCACATCCATTGAATCGTCCCCTTGCTGTTCTTTTTCAGGTTCTTCGGCACCCTCCTCAGCTTTCTTAGTAGCCAAAGCTTCCTTCTGCCTCTTTAATTCAGAAACCATCTTTGCAGCTAAACGATCATTTCTGTTGTCTACAATATTGGCAAATTCACCCTTTCTCTTGATGGACTTGGCTCTCAACTTAGACTTGGATCTCAATGATTTTCCCATTATATGTATCCTTCAGGTTTAAAATCAAGAATTTTCAGCTCATCGCGATTCCAAATAACAGTAATAATACCGAAACTGAGCTTATCTCAGATATTATGTAATTTTGAGATCAGCTGATATTGCTTAGGGTTCAACCCTTACTTTTGATGGGTCACCCGCGCATAAAATGGATTTTGGAATATACACTACCTGAAATTTATCTCCTCTTGTGCAGAAAGAGATCCGTACCGCACGCTTAAACCACCCTGAAATGGGTACCTCAAGAAAAATTTTGGTTAGGGAAAATTTTTACAGAGTCATAGTTAAATATTTCTACTTCTCCTTTCTTCTTTTGAAATAGTATCATTAATCAAAATGTAAGTTAATATCAACGAGGTCATAAACGACATATCATACAAGGAGATAAGGAAGTTAGAGCACCAACGATGTGCCAGAAGTACCATAGATTGAATCTTTCCATTGGTTAATCCCCAGTCTCCTTTAAAATGATGAGCAAGAATGAAAATACTAACTAGTTAGGGCTAATCTTAGAACTCAAAAAAGACTTGCTGCCAGTGTTGTTGGTGTTGGTAAGAGAAAGATCTGGTTGGACCCTAACGAAACCACCGAGATCGCCAACGCTAACTCCCGTCAAGCTATCAGAAAGTTATACAGAAATGGTACCATTGTCAAGAAGCCAGACACTATTCACTCCAGATCTAGAGCTAGAGCTTTGGCTGAATCCAAGAAGGCTGGTAGACACATGGGTTACGGTAAGAGAAAGGGTACCAAGGACGCACGTATGCCATCCCAAGTTTTGTGGATGAGAAGATTGAGAGTCTTGAGAAGATTGTTGGCTAAGTACAGAGATGCTGGCAAGATCGACAGACACTTGTACCACTCTTTATACAAGTCCGCCAAGGGTAACACTTTCAAGCACAAGAGATCTTTGGTTGAACACATTATCCAAGCCAAGGCTGAAGCTTTGCGTGAAAAGGCCCTTAAGGACGAAGCCGAAGCTAGAAGAACTAGAAACAGAGCTGCTCGTGAAAGAAGACAGCAAAGAATTGCTGAAAAGAGAGAAGCTTTCTTGGCTGAAGCTAACTGAACTTGCCTACCATAATAAGAAAGATATTATCGGATGATTGTCTATTAGCAATTCGCATACGTAATACTATTTTATTAATACACACTAGTATAAGTAATCTTCCCTCCGTAATATTGAATGCTATGTATGCTATGAATGCTATAACCTGTGACCAGGAACTAATGAAAACAAGACTGTAAATATTGCTGTTAACAAAAGAATCAAGGACAAAACCCATAAACTTCTCTTCAACAATAATTTGTAGATAAACTTTTCTTCGATTCTGATCAAGGACGAGTTACCTCGTTGATCCTTGGAAAATGTTTCCGAGTAGCCAATCCAGACCAAAACAGGGTCAATTAGATATATTGAACTGAACAAACAGTAAAATGCAATCAAGTAGGGTGCCACGATTACTGGTCGTAAACCCTTACGGTAATCCAAAAACACAAATATGTAACTGATCCAGAAACCAGCAAATAAGAAGAAAAATCCCACGACTATTCTGATGAGGTTGGAGTGGTTAATGTTTCTAATGGCCATGAAGTTCAAAAACTTGGGCAAGTGATCGTTTTCAATCTTATTGAAAACATAGACCTTAACGGTGTTGAAAACATCTGGATCATCTCTTCCTTCAACTTCGATTGCTCGAATAATGTATGCGTTTAATTCGCTTGGTAAGTTTAAATTCTTTTCGGAGTCTTCCACAAAATACTTCAACAATAAGCTGTGTGACGATTCCTTAAGGTTCTCTCTGGTGATGAATGAGTTATTTGCGGTGGCAGGGGAATCCTTGATAAGACGCTCCACTAGCGAAGGATTAAGCTTGGACGTTCTTCTTTCATCATATGCATTTGGAACTGGGGTTGTGAATAAGTTGTTCAGAGGGTCACTTTGGAGTGATATGTACTTCGAAGGGCTCATTGCTCTTTCAGCATGGCCTACATCAAGATGGTTCTCGACAAATGAATGTGACGAGTCATTGTGATCATCATCCAAAAGACGTGAATTGGATGAGATTCTTTTCTCGCCGGTGGAAACGAGACGAGGTGATTCTCCAGGAAAACTGTCCGAATGACGACCTATACTTGGGGAGCTTAAATGAGGACTATTCTTTTTGTTATTATCATCACTTTCTTGGTTATACTGGTCAATCAAATCCTTTAATTTTGGATCAACATTATCCAAATTCAAGTCACCTCTTAAGAACTGGGATAAACGATTAGAGTCGTTGTCTTCCAATATATTATCGTTAATGATTAACTCCAACAAAATAGATGAGCTTAAGGACCGGTGCTTGGACTTGTCCAGATTTTGCACCGAGTCTCTGACTTTAGACGGTGGCACAATATCAGTGTATTGAGACTGTCTGATAATAGAGTCACGTAAACCCTTGATGTAGTGTTTACAAAGATTTAAATGGTTAATTAAATCAAACCAAAAATCAAGGTAATCTACCTTATACTCAACATCACGCATAAACTGGTAGAATGTGAAAAGATCAACCGGAGATTTGGTCTTGTTAGCAAGTATTTCACCAAGGGTTGGAAGACGATTTAACTGCACTGACTGGTTGGTTTTGTTGAGATTATTCATATTTGCAAGATAATGCGAGTTCGGGTAGTCCGACTGATACTTCTCAGCACGATGCTCATCGTATTTCTCGTCGTACATCGTTCGATAGATAGAGATTCGCTTAGATGCTTCACTACTGCTCCCTGAAAGAATTGATTTTGTGCTGGCTTCTCAAAAGTTATCGCGTACAAGAATCAGCTATTTATTGTGTCGCGCACGATTTATCCAAAAAAAGATTAAATGTAAACACATGTAGGGACGAGAATGCAGGTGTAGAGAAAGTAGGGAGGGATCGTGATTCTGGGTCCATTAGACGAAGTTAAGTATGTGTCCAGTCCCCTTTTAAAATTAATACCTACATCAACTTCGAATGTTCTGTGTTTGCTAAACGAGAAAACTATGGATTTGCAAAAATCTGTACATTATTCTCCAAACCAAGTCATTCAGGGGCAGAGTGCCAGTCTAGATGCCAAAGAATTATTGTTTTGGCTAAGTTTTAAGTAAAAAAAAGATATTTTACTCGGAATAGGCATAGAAAAGTGATGGGGTAGCGAAAAGTTAATCTCGTTGCGTGAAACTAAGTATTTCAGAGCCACCAATTGGAACGGCATAATGTAAAGCGTTCCCATGGCATTGAAAAGGTTGTGAGTAGTAGCGCAGGAAGTTTTTTTGCGCATAATGTTTGTGTTGTATCCGAAATACATAGGGCAATAAATATGAATATCCGTTAATAGCCGTTGCTGTTAGAATGAATGCCGACAACGTTGCATTTCTAGATCGTCGAGTGAGAAATCGAGAATAAACAAAGGAATTTAAACAAGGGCACAAAAAAATAAGGCTACTTCGTAACTTGCATAACCGTTCCAGTCAACTAAACTTTCATAGTGAACAAAAAAAAGCCCTAAAAGAATCAAATGTAAATGACTAAATGCCTTACATCACCCATGAGTTCGGTCTATTTGCTCTATGTTTTGCATAGTTTATTCCGACACTGCCGTTCTGTAGTATTTAAGTTGGTTTTATCCGCAGCCATTTCTTGTACGGCACAAGCGAGGTGCGTCGAACCACCACCACTACAGTTGATGAAGGCAGAACAGTGCCTATAATCATAAGAAAAGTATGATGTAAGCGATATTTCTCTGCCTTGTAATTCAAATTTCACTTAGGCCCAGATGGTGGTTAAGATGCCGTGCCACGAGGTTTCGTGCCGCACTGGTCAGTGAGCGGATTATTCCAAATTAGCACAGCCGCTGAATACAGTGGTTTGCCGTCTGCGCCGCGAGGCAACTTTTGCAACCGGCATGCGGCAGCTTGCACGGCAGTCTCTAGTTTAAAAATATTGCTTCATCTTATAGCCTCCCTACGTGGGCACGGCATACCAGGGAACTATATAAATACCTTGTTAGTACCCCATGGTCTCAGCCCTATTTTTGTTCTAATGTGTGTGTGTGTGTCACCATATCAGAGAACCAAGAAGACAACATTACTCAGATTTACATCAAATGCTACCACTACTTACAAAAATTAATCGATTACCTTCCCATATACAAAATTGCAGACTCCCTTGAGAGATGAAGAACCTTACCCTAAACCAAACAATAAACAAGAACTAAAACACACGCAAAAAGAAAACCAAATCTATCATGCAAATCGTTACGCAAACACTCCCTCAACTAATCCACTAAGTCTTGATGACTGTAGTGATGATGAAGATTATGTTCGAAGGGATCAAGGCAATCGAACTTGATAAATTCTTGCTTGACGACAGGTTCCTCTTCCTTGTCTTCCTTTTTGATTGTGTCTGTAATTGTAGTATCCTTTGGTTCATGGTTAACAGTACCTTTACAAACACCACTCTCGATATGTTTTTCCAACCAGGTGACATTGTTCTTGAAGTATTCGAAACAGCCAGCACAACGACCACTTATGGTATTACGCTCGGTCAGCTTTGTTCCTGGAGGATAGATGAAGTGCAAAGCCTTCAAATGCGTCTTATAAGTATCTCTACGAGAGAATCCTCCTGAAGGATGACACTTTGTTCCCGTTTGACCTTCAGCCGGTAACAGATAAAATGGACACTTGAATGCCTTCGCCATAGCATGCTTCTTAAGGTGACGCGTAAGGTACCCTTTTACTTTGAATGTGGCATCGCAATACGAACACACATACACCGCTCCTCCATTCTTGTTGTATGTAACAGTCGATGATCTTCTACGAGAGGTGGTCGACTGCTTGACAGTATTAAGTGTTGCAGTTGGTGCTTTTTCTGTCATTGTTGCTGGCACTGATGCTGCCATCGAAGTAACACAACTATTAGAAAACATAGTTGGTGAAGGCTCCTTCTTGCATTTCTTCAACATTGAAACTTGTGGAGCAGATTTTGCCTCGGTCATCTTTCTCTTTCTGAAAGAGTTAGATCCACCCAATTCAAAACTGTTCAACTTTTGTTCCATCTGTTGGTTGTAATTTCTGGTAACTTTCTTAAAGAACTCGTCATCCAATGGACTAAGATGACTGTCGCTGCTGGACGAAATCGAAGGGTTGGAAACCAACTCGTCATGTTTGTTTGGAGTTTGAGTTGAGTTGACACTAAAGTCATTAAAGTAAGGAGAATTCATACTCATGTTGCCCAAGTTGGGAAATGAGTGGCTTGGATTTTCATAAGCAGGGTGGTGTATATGCTGTGGATGACGCATGGAATGTTGTTGAGGCATATATCTAATTGGGAAACTGTTCTTGTTGTGAAATTCAAAAAATTCCAAATTGACTTGTTGAAAATTTTGTGGGATCGGTTGGCTGTTGACTGTCGAGTGGTTCTCGGTACCTGTGTAATCGTCAGTTTGGAAACGAACGTTGTTATTACTTTCTGAACCAATATAACTGTTGGTGTCACAAAAGTCATCAATCTCGGATAAACCAACATGGTTATTCCCCATGTACGAACCAGGCCCCAAGTTATGTCCTGGTAATATTTCGTTTGACGATAAGCTTGATGAAACAGAGTCGGTACCAACATTGTGTGGATGGAAATTCGTGCCATCTGGATTGATAAAATTTGAGTAAAACTCGATCTGGTCATTAGAGCTGGTAAGGCCAAATGTTAAATCGTCTGCTGCGCAGTTAACTGGGTGCCTCGACTGAAATTTACTGTTGCCGAGGTTAATAATGCTTGAGTTTGAAATCAACGGGAATAACGGAGACGACCTTTGTTTGTTAAAGCCCTGGAGGTTGAGGAGGTTGTTGATGTATTGAAAGACACTGGTCTTTAAGTTCAAGATGTTGAACGAGCTAGGAAACCCAGCGGGGTTATTTAAACCAATAGAGAACATCTCATATGGGGGAATTCCTTTTTGATCGCTTTGTTGTTTGAAAGGTGAACCTCCTTTTTAATAAGCAGTATAAGCAAATATGGAGATAGATTATACTGAACTACTACCGAAGCTTCTTTAGCACTTTGAATAGAACGACGAAAGGCAAGTTAAATGGTTCAATAAAAAAAGAAGGATAAAAATAATCTTTTATTGATATCGAATTTCATATCTTGAGGTGCCAGTATCAGAGTAGGTGGACAGCATTTTTTTTTCTCCCATCATTTTTTTATTTATTTTTTACCATTTTTCGTCAGGCTGCATAGTACCCCAATGATTGGTGCCGTACCATTCTTTAATCACACAGTTATCAGTGGACACTTCGCGATAGTATTTATATATGCAGTCTCAATATGTAATATCCCTCCCAAAGTCTACGAAAAGAGGGCATTCCGCGGAACAAAAAACATCAGAGCCACAACCAATCCCCCCACATTAAGCGGAGTGATCCTAGTCAGACACCGGAAGGAGGGACCTGAAATTTCATATAGTGATGTTACCTCAAAAGACCCTCAATAAAACAAAATATGATAGGCATCCCCCTATCAAGAAAGCTAGGAAACGTAAAAACTATACATCAATAGTATCGGCATCCAAACCTCGGGCCGATTGCCGAAAATTAAAAAATCTATCAATACTTCACGACTGTGGAGTCAGCTTGTCAAACTGAGCAACTGTGGTAGTATGAAGAAACTAATACTCTACAGAGGATGGTATGTTTATTCGTACAATGCAATTTTGTGTGGTTGTCAGGTGGCTTAGTATATCTCCTCAGATTATAGTTGGTAGAACTGTAATCGGGGATAGTCATAAGTTCCCTTAAATTGCACTCCGGTTATATATAATTTCCTGATCTCTGTTTTGTCATGTAACAGGTTATGTACACTGCTCATGAGATAACTCCATTATTATTTTTCTGTTAGTTGCCGTCACCCCATCAGTAATATCCGTTCCTCCAGGCCAAACTATCTCAGTTGGACGAAAATCCAAAATTTTTGTTAGAATTGACAAATACGTTTCTATAAGGAATTTATTGAAATATAACGGTTTAACGTTGAACATTATACACTAGACTCTTATTCGTACATGCTATACCGACGGTACTATTGATTTCTATACTGTTACTGCAATATATCCAATGTAACCTATTCCTTGGTTACCGCAGGCGTAAATTACAGTCTGGTAAACACTTTTCAGCACATTTTTTTTGCCAGCTGGCTTGCAACACCCCGTTGCCTCTCGCGGACAAAAAAAGTGAACGTTTTTAAGCATCTCCAGCTGCCTTTTCTAAAACAGTCCTCCACCACTACAATATGTCCGCTTCTTTAGATAAATCCTTAGACGATATCATCTCTGCCTCAAGAAAGACCAAGAAGATTGGCAAGAAGCCCGTTAAGATAGGCAAAAAGATTGGTTCTACCAACAAGAAACCAATTGTTGCCAACTTCAAAACTAGTCTTGCTGCTAAGAAGGCCAAAATTGCCGCTGCTGTTGCTGCTGCCACTCCAACTGTTGACTTGTCTTACGCTACCAAAGTTGTTGTTCAAAACTTGCCAAAAGACTTGAAGCAAAACAATATCAAGGTATGTTTTTAACGAATCTACTATGGTTCTAATCCACTCCCCACACAGTCACTATTATGAAAACCAGTGTCTGGTGAAATACGTCTAATGTATAAGGGATGGGTCTCTGAGAGATTTAATGTGACAAATAAAAGTTGGCTTCTTGGGATGAAACCAATGCCAATCTTATCACAGGCTGCTCACTTCAATATTAACGAGAGCATAGCCCTGATTTGGAGAACCAACGCAAATTTTATTGTCACATGTAAGATTTCCTCAGAAGTGTTTCCGATTCCAAGAATCATATACACGAAACACACCCTGGTGTGGTGAATTCTTATTGATACTGCTGGTCACTACCATAAGTATTCACCAACAAAGGCTGTTACCACCTATCAGAACTATTGCCTTGTGGTGCAAGTACCCATTAAGTTGACGTGCTTGTTGAAAGGTATAAACAATATAAAAGAAAGAGGCATATTGACCATTAGTTCTGTGAAGTGGTGTCGCGATATGCTCCCCCAACCCACTTAGGCTCCCATGCTACCCCATACTTTTCTCGTATTTTACTATTGTGATGAATTACTCTCAGATCGGTTAAACTAACTTTTAGGATTTCTTCCAGTCACAGGTTGGCGGTGTTCAAACCATTTCCTTGAACTACAATGAAAGAGGGCAATTCAAGGGTATTGCTACTATTATCTTTAAGTCAAGCAAGAATGCCACCAAGGCTGTTGAAAAATATAATGGGGCCCCAATCGATGGTGGCTCTTCCAAATTGAAGTTGGAATTAATTGTCGATCCTTCCAAGAAGCCATTAACTTCTAGGATTGTTGCCAACAAGCCTGTCAACCAGAAGGTTGGCAATGCCAAGCAGGAATTGCAAAAGAAGAAGGCTGCTGCTGCGGCGGCCGCTGGTCAAAAGCCAAAGCAGCCTAAGAAGAAGCCAGCCAAGCCAGCCAAGCCGGCTAAGAAGACGATCGAAGAGTTGGACCAAGAAATGGCTGACTATTTCAATTAAAGGAGACTTCCCTTGGCTAGTTTCTTCAATTTGTTCAAAAGAATTTGTAGTATTAATGTAAAATGCTGACTTACCATAAATCTTGTAGACGTGGCATCGCCCTATCGTGCAGGGCGCGCCGCGTATTAGACGAAAGTCCAAAATTTATATCGAAACAGAACGTCACCATTACCACAACATGACACGCAACATTGAATATGTTCTAACGGCAGAGTTCCATGTTGATAAGGGTCCATCTTTGCTTCATCAGTACCCAGGCCAACTTCCTGGCTTGAACAACTTGGTGTTTTTGCCTGAATTAATGTTGCCTGACCAAATACATAAGAGGGAGGAGGACTTCACCCTCTTCCTCTTGTTCCGAAATACCACCACAGGTGAGTTCCAGTACTTATACAATAGAGCTTCATGTGAGCCAGACCCATACTATTTATACACTATTGTCTCCAACATGACCGACGATAAACAAAAGCGTGGGAATACCGTCAAGTCACTATCAATAATAACAAAACTTTCGTACTTCAAGAACTTTAAGCCATTGTTGTTAATCTGCTTAGATTTGTACTTTAGCAACAACGATGAAGAGATTTTAAAGCAGTTGTTTTCATCTATTAATGTCAAGAACTTTAAGATCCTGAACTCAACCTCGACAGTTTCTATCATCAAAAAGCTCTTGATAACATCTGTATTGGACTTACCTATACAGGATAAGATATACTATGACGACTCATTCAGAAATAAATTGTTGGGAATTGGAAAACATACCATCGTCAACTCTGACCTCTATATCCGCAAGGACTTGAGTTTCAACTCCATTGTCAAGTTCAACAAGATGAATATTCCCATCAAAATCCCGTTGATAAACCTCCCAGATACCATAGGTGATTACTTGAATCCCACTGACCTTAACTTCAAGCCCAACCTTATCAATATCTTGGGTGCAAAATTGGGCTCTGATGTTTTGAACCCCGAGTTGACCATCTATGGATTACAGACACCCCCCATAATCATTCTTATCAATGCCATATTGACGGGGAAAAAGATAATTTTTCTTAGTTACGAGCAGTCATCGGGCCACATCATTGACCATACCTTGTTGACATTGAAGATCATTACGGGTGGAGGTATTTTGAGCGGAATCTTAACCAATTACAATTATTTTCCAATTATAGACGTGTCAAAAATAGACTTGTTGGAAGAGTGTGATTCCTATATTGCTGGTACAATCAACCCATTTTTTAAACATAATAACAAGCTCTGGGACTTGTTGTACGATTTGGACGCAAATGAATTCTTGATATCTCCCAATAATCCACATAGTGTAACTGCAGCCAAGTTGGATATCAAGAATTCCATCATCTCTGAAGATGCCAAGTTCTTGTCGAATTTGCAATTATCCTTGTTCAACTATAATGATGATTTGACGACGATTCAATTAATATTCAGACGACACATAAATGAAATCATTAGAATCTTGTTAAGTTCTAAAAACTTTCACCACAGCTCGTCGGGCAAAAACAAAGAATTAATTCTACTTCTTGACGGCATAGGTTATTATTGGAACAGTGATACTAACAAATTACTCGAAGTGTCGTGCTACCAGCTGATTGCCAAAACTTTCCAGAACTTATTGTATCACGGCAAATTGGTATACAATCTATTGTTGCCCAACTTAGCTAATGAATTAAACTTGATGATAGACTTGCAGTACCACTTGCAGAGTCTTAATAGCTCCACAATCCATCTGCAAAAAGTCAACGAGCGAGAGATTTGGTTCAACATTTTAAAGTATCTTATCAGTGGTAAGTCGTTGGAAATCTTTTTGTTAATCACGTATTTGATACCACCTAACTCGTCTACCAGTTTGCAATCATCGTCCGTTCATGGAGGTAACATGACGATATTCGATAAGAACAAGGGTATCGAACTCTTGTTATTAAACTTGTTTAACAATGACGACCAAGTCAAATCAAATGTAATAATGATCTTACAGGAACTTCAGGACAACTTTTTGTGTGGTTGGTGTCTTAATAAGTTCATCAAGTCTAACTTGATTTATGAAATTGCCTTTAATGACCTAATTAGTTAAATATGTACAAGAAGTTCTTTTCTTTTTTTTTCTACCTTCCTTGGGACGATATTACTTGTCCTTCTTGTAATCATAGTATTGGGGATCATCGTGACTCTCAGACCATTTTCTGTCAAACACAGAAAACATTGATAACCGATCACCAGGTCTTCTACTGGAATAAGCCATCCCAGAGCCCTGGTACTTGGATTCTCTATTACCCTCATAGTCTAGTGTTGGATTGTTTGATGGGAAACCTGGTCTTCTTGCCATGATACCAAACTCTTCAGTTTCGGAGTCGATTCTGGCATCGGATTCACGCTTATGTCTTTCGTCTTTATAGGAAGCAATGTGCTTTTTACCCACAAGAAAGATCCCAATGGCTGTAGCTGAGAAAAGAGCAAGTTTAGTCAATATTCCGTTTCGTGTTTCTACTGACATTTGTGAAGGAGGATCGTTATCTTAGAGAATCTATTGTACCAGTAGAACCCGAGTAATCATGCGAACCTTTAGAATCAAAATGCTGTAGACTTCCGCATTTGGAAGTAGGCTTTTTTTTCCTCGCCACTTGGTTTTGGATTAGTTACCCCACAAGAACGACACGCCAGAAAAAAACATTCATGTGATTTGGAACTTATACCACGGTTCAACTCAGTTGTTTTTGCGTCTAATATATAACGCGTACTTCCCGTTAATCTACAACTTATTACCGAATAAGATTAAAAACATTACCAATGGGTGACGTAGAAGAAATAGCACATGCAATTGCCGGAGCTGGAGGTGGTGCCTTATCGATGGTGGTGACCTATCCATTGGTTACTTTATCAACATTGGCACAAACAAAGCTGCGCAAAAAGGATCAAGAAAACGAGAAGAAAAAGGAACAAGCATCGATTAGCGAAACCACTCAGGAAAAGATTGTCCACGCTATTACGCAGTCGTCAACATATCTTGCTGCGCAGGAGATCATTGCCAACAAAGGTGTTTTAGGATTGTATTCGGGGTTGGAAAGCGCGTTGTACGGGATAACCTTGACCAACTTTATCTACTATTACTTTTATGAGTTGACATCCAATGTGTTTTTGAAAGCTAATGCACTTAGTAATAAGAGACGTGGTTTATCCACCTTTCAGTCGATTATTACTGGGGCCATTGCCGGGTCCATTACGTGTGTAGGTTCTAATCCGTTTTGGGTTGCCAACACGCGGATGATGACCGATCAAAAGAAGGGCCAAGATTCGTCTTCAACCTTCAAGGCTCTATTGAATATCATTGAGCAAGACGGCGTCGGGACGTTGTTTGCTGGGGTATTGCCTGCGCTTGTGTTGGTGATCAATCCAATCATTCAATATACCATTTTTGAGCAGATAAAGAACGTGATCGTTGCCCGTAACGGAACGAAATCGTTCACAGCCATTAAGGCGTTTTTCATTGGGGCTCTCGGAAAATTAGTGGCCACTTCTTTAACTTATCCGTACATTACTTTGAAGGCTCGGATGCATGTCAAGAGAAAGAGACAAGGGGCTGAAGAGGAAAGTAAATTATCGATGTATCAAGAGATCAAGAAGATTGTCACCGAAGAGGGTTTAGAGGGTTTATATGGTGGTTTGGCAGTCAAATTAGTGCAATCCATCAGCACTGCAGCCTTTTTGTTTTACTTTAAGGAGGAATTGTTGACGGGAAGCGTCCAGTTGGTTGAGATTCTCCGTTTATTGAGATTTAGGGCTCCTGTTGCAGCTAAACGGTGAATAATTGGGTCTAGACCCGAAGCTCCAAAATAGGGAAGAGCCTCCACTCCTCAGCCTCCATCCAGGCGAGTAACATATTATATACACACCAAAGAATAATGCTTGGCTTAACAAATTGTAAAGGCAGCCCTGAAACTTTTATGGCATAAGGACTTCGGTTTGCAACCTTTTAATACCTTAATTGACGGTTGCCAAAACAATTATCACAGGTTAAAAGCAAATGTGTGAGGAAGGCGGACTTGTAGTCAAAAAAAAAGTCAAAAAATTAATACTAAAAAAAAAAAACGCCGGGTTACTCCAAGTGTATACAGGAAATAGTTTAAGATTTTTTGGGCTAGGTAAATTAAGGTTACGAGCACAGGCGAATCCGAGTCGGCAAGAAAAAAGTTTATGGTATCCCCCACTGTTTATTGGACCAGACTCGTGATTATATCCTTTTCATAAAATTTCACCGATAATATCCGGCTAACCTTTGCGTCCTAAAAATAAAACAATCTTCGCCTAGGTTAGCGATGTAGGGATTAGCGCTCAACCAAGCAGCCATGTATTGGGGCAGTTATGTAGATCACCTTATTAAACAGATCGAGACTATAGCAAACTTCGATCGATTAAGTACCTTTTTTTCTATGGTTACACCACTTCCATGCATAAGACGCCTCGACTCGCAGATCTCTCTCTAACCCCCGAGATGAATTGATCCGCCCGGTTATAATTTTGCCAACAATCACGTGATACGATACGTCCACTTGTGCCAGCCGCAGCAGCGCACCAACGGCGTCGTCTTTTGTAGGTGCTCTCATATTCGTGCGAGATATTATCTACTCGTGGCACTGGCCCTCACATCCCCTGGCTCCATAATTTTCACCTTTCAGCGGCTTTGATTCTCCCGCCACACACCAATAAGCCAAGCACATTGCTCTACTCCAAACCTCCAGACACTGATTACACATACATTCATTATTTTTTTTTTTTGATAGTAAAAGTCTCAAACTCCATTCTTGGATTCCTGCATTCCAGTAACCAAGAGACACACACACTATCTACAATTTCTGACGACCTGGTCTATAATAACACTGATCCAATTCTACAATACACACTCCTTTAATAGTGCCTGATGTCGGTACCGGTAGCAGACAACAAAAGTCCCATTGCCCGCCGGCCCGTCGCCAGAAGAGCATGTTTATCATGCAGAGAGAAGAAGATCAAGTGTGATGGCGAACCCATCAGCACCATCATATCCGTCGATGGTAGCAATAAAATCATTCCTCAGACAACCCGAACGTGCTCTAACTGCAAGTTTTTGGGAATTTCATGTGTGTTTGTACAAAGTAACCGTGGCGGAAGGCGTAAGAAACGTCTCTCTACATCCGAAGCCATGGACGATGATATTGACGACTCGTCCCGATCTACCAACCAATCCTTTGAGAAACGCAACAAAGTACACTCTCCAAATTTGCAACCTTTACCTCCCACTTCCCGTGACCGCTTCCAGTCGTTTATCCTCGACCACTCTCCAACCGACCGTCCACCCTCTTTCAGACCCAGCTCACCGACCCTGTCTATGTCATCAATCCGTGTAGACCCATACTACCATGTTCACCCACCAAAGAACCCCCAGGTCCATATGGGTATTAGTCCGTCAAACTCAACACCGTCTACCAATTCAGAAATATCGCCGGACGCGACACATTCCGACGATACACGTTCTTTTGGAGCCTATGGACACCCACATCAACCACACCTTCAACATCGCCCCTGGGCAGCGGGCCCTTCACCCTATTTCAGGCCCTGGAAAAGACACCATCGTTGGTTTGGCCACCCGTATCCACAGGCAACAGTTCCTCTCTGGGGCCCTCCATCAGAGCCACCGCCAGGTCTTCCAAATACATCTGTAGCCGGTCCTTCTCAACCATTTCATGGATATCCTTCCCCATACTTCCAGGTACCCCCACCACAGGCCCCACCAATGCAACAGTCTATTACACTTGATGAACGCACCAAAGCCCCACGCTACCTCACCGAGGAAGGATATGCTGGCTACGAAGAATACGGTCGTCGTTTGGGGCCGTGGTACTACGAGCTGTACCCAACAGCTGAGGTTAACCAACCTACTTTCCATCATCCAGCAACAAAACCCTCAAAGCCAATGCTACCTCCTCTCGAAAGACCCAAGGAAGCCCAACAGGACCTTCCCGTACCACGAATTGAAGACGACAAGTCAAGCACTGACAAAAAAAGTGATAAAATGTCAATATCATCGTCATCTTCAGGTCCCCTGTCGGACCGAGCTTCAAACCCTCAAGAACCGCCGGCTAGTGCCAAAGTGCCATCGATTATCTTAAGTAATCCACCATCAGAGCTTACCTCAGACTGTGGTCCATTTCTGGACACTATTCTTGCCAAATTTGACTTACCCAACTGGAAAAATCTCAACATATTGCTTGACATTTACTATATATATGTCCATCCCATTTGCAACATACTCCCCACAAAGAAAAAACTTTTGGCACGGACTTCAGCTCGTCTAGATTCATCTGTTTTTCATTCAATCATTGCCAATGTTTGTCCGTTGGTAGGAAAGGTTAAGCATGACGCTATTGGTGATTTAAGTACCGACGAGCATCAATGGATTGCGAATGCTTTTAAACACTGGGACGACCTTAATGATTTGGGTGTTTTGTTAACGTATAGTTTGATTGCCAAGACCCCACTTATCAGATTCAACCCTAGCAAGTTTAATGAAATCAACATCAAAATCTGGGAAACCATACAAGCCAATAAGTACGCTGAAATTTACAACCAGGAACTGTTGTATAATGTGGACCGTGCTATTTCTGGTGATAACGACATAAAATGCTCGCTGCAAACTTCTCGTCAACTTTATGAGAGTGAACTAGTGATCCGTCTTATTTGGAATTTCTTTATGAATCATACCGTTTTATTTCGATTCAGTCAGGGAAGACCATATTTCCGCATTTCATCCATTTCAAAAGACTTGAAGGTTGAAGAAGAACTTAAAAAGTATACTGACAACTTGTTGTTGCCCTTAGGAAGTATCGACTATACTCAACTTGAGAGTCTCAATAAGGAACAAGTTTCTGCCGAAGATACTCTGCTCCAGTTGACTGGTACACTTGCTGTAGCAACAGGAACCCGAATATTCGAGAGGTTGTTGACCAAATTGGCCAATGGGGACTTCAAATATGAAGATCGTATAGAGACAGATGAGTCCAATGCTGCATTTTTCAAAACAATGGAAAATCGCCATTTGTTGAAGCTTGATACCGAACGATTGTACATTATCAACTCCGGGTATTTGAAGACAAATTTCATTTTGCAAACAATCAATATCTTGGAACTGAGTTATTTCATCAACGAGATTATTATTTTCAAGATGTTCCAACAAGACTCTAACAATGCTCCGGAATCCAATCCCGAGTTTACTCCACTTATAAATGACGTTTCTGTGACCAATTTGACTAAATATGAAGAGTTGCCCACGTCTCTCGAGGGCTTGTCAGACACCCAGTGGATATGTTTGTTGAACTTGTTCAAATATTCATTGAAGTTTGTTGAATTGTTAGATTTTGTCACGGAAGATCAATTTGAAGTGGTATTGGGACCTACCTTGGTCGAAAAAATACAGCCTTCGCGAAATACGTTCCGAGATATTGTTTTAAATAGTGATGACGGATCCGAGTGGTGGAACTGTCCACTGTTGCGTACGAGTGCCAAAGATTGCTGGGTAAAATTCCCAGAGTTTTCATTGGTAGCTGCATGCGACTTGTTGTCCATGTTGAGCAGCTTGGTCGTATTGTCCCGGTTTGTTAAGTTTGAGCAAAGTGACGAGTTCTTGGTTCATTACATCTGGAATAACACGTCTAAACCTTTGAAGGTAGAAAAGACAGATGCGGTAGCTGATTTCTCTACCGAGTTCTTGATGAAGAAACTCGATCTTGTTCGAGAATTTGTTATGACAAAATTGGCATTTACTAACGATGCTGTGATGAGTAACACGTCATCAAAAATCAGCAAGATTAGCCATTACATTGAAGAAATTCTTCGAAACACCACTCCCAGTAGAATTTAATCCTGGAAGGGAGTTCTTATGTATTATAGTTAATATTAATGTATGACACTGAAAAAAGGAACTTCTTCAAAGATTTTGTTCACCGAATCGCCGAAGAGCAGCAATCCCAATGCGGCAATGCCCCAAGTAAATGGTTAAGGCACGGCAACAAAAGCACCCACACATAGCGTTCTGAGACACGAGGAAATCGACAACAATCAAGCCGAACCATGATTAGTGTTTTCAGACCGATTTTTGGAGCCCCACCAATATCTCCGTATGCTTACGATGGTCTAAGTAAAGTAACCCCTGAACTACCTGTCAATTTTACGTCTGAGGAATTAACAAGAGATGTTCATGTCAAGCCTCTTCATTCCCATAACGACTACTGGCGTCATCGTCCCTTGTACGATGCATTAAGTGTTGGCTGCCAGAGTATCGAGAGTGACGTGTGGTATTTTCCAAATGGACTCACTGCTGAAAGAACGGAAACCAAATCAACTAAACACTTCAAGAACACTGAAGTTTACGTGGGTCACAACCAAGTTTACCTCGAACCGATCAATACCCTATATAATCTCTATTTGAATCCTATCTGGAAATACTTGGAGTATGCCAATCCGACATTTTCCTTTGATAATGGAACAAAAGAGCAACTGTCTGATGTTGCCAAGCATGGGGTGTTTTACAATTCGCCAGAAACCCCGTTGTACTTATGGATGGACTTTAAGACAGATCCAGAATCTACATATGAGGCCATTAAGCCATTATTACAGCCATTTATTGACAATAACTATCTTGCATACTATGATGTCGATACCGATACTTTTGTTGATGGACCGGTGGTGTTGACCATCACCGGGAACTTGCCTATAGCTCAGGTGAAGGCTGAGAAAAAACGTTATGCTTTCCTTGACGGATCATTGTACAAATTCAAAAGCTCTGCTGATTCGAACGAATTGAAAGAACTCAGCAAGTTGTCGCAAGTGGCCAGTGCGTCGCTCCATGAACTATTGGGAGACACTGAATATTCCTTGTCTCAAGCAGGCGACTTCTCGGAAAAGCAGAAACAAATATTGAGTGAATACTTTGACGTTGCCCACCAACATGGTCTCAAGACCCGGGTCTGGGGCGATCTCACTTGGCCAATGAACCTTGTCAAGAGCCACTTATACTCGTTATATGAGGCCAAGTCAGACTTCTTGAATGTCGATGATGTTAAGGCCAGTAGCCTATACTTTTAAATAAGACTAAAAATTGCGCTTCAAGATTTCATAAGAGTAAAAGATAAGGGCATTCGCAGGAATGGCCCGTGCTAAAGTGATACCCAATCCTCTGTATAGGTTGAGAACCCCACCAGGTCTCGAGATCAATTTCCGAGCCGTTTGCCAGAAAGTTAACTTACTCTGAGATGAATGTAACATATCATGAGTTTGTATGTTGGATTTGATGGTATCAACGGGGAACATGGAGAAATTAAACATGAGCCCCGCAAGCGCCCCACTGATAATAAGCTGCCAGTCTTCCGATACCACGGGGTGCTTACGGTACATGGCTGTCATATATTCGTATGTTCCGAACCAGATCGATGTGCCTAGGATTTCTCGAGTCAAAGTGGAGCTCAACCCTTTCCACATGCCAAAGATGCCACTTTCTTGTATAATTGATCTGATCAATGGGACATACGACGTACCAGCGCGCTCTGATATGTTAGAGACTTGTAATTGACACTTGACAAGTTCAATGGGTGTCAACACAAATGCTGCTGCAAATCCAGAAAATCCACCAGCCACACACTTAATCAAGAGTGGACCATCATCTGGATCAAAATCGTCATCTCGGACTCCGTAATTGCGGTTAATATAAGACGTAGCCCAGTTATAGGATGAAAAGAGTACTGCAGTCTCTATCGATGCTCCCACCAATGGAGCTTTCAATCCTTTGTAGAACCCATTGACAATGCCTTCGTTAATGTATGTCGTCAGGATCATCGTATAGGTTGGGAGACGGACATCACTTGACTGGAGCCGTACCTTTACAGTATCAAAGGGAAACTCGACTAATTTGCCAACAATCCCCGACACTGCACCATACGCGATCTCCTTTGCCGGATTGGTATCAGACATAAATCACAACTAATTACTGTTTGGGATTCTGGTCTTTTTATACTAGACAATCATGCGGGAATTAAAATATTTGACTCATGACTACCAAAAGCTACATTTGGCCGTTCTACATCTGTTGCTTGTATATGTGTCAAGTTTTTATTATAACCATTAAATTACAACTATCAGGTTATACCATTTACTTCAATGGCATGAATCTAGAAGAGGCGTTACCAGCTCTACCGTGTCTGACTGGGGTGTATGTGATGGAGAATTCACCCAAGTAGTGACCAACCATTTCTGGCTTGATTTCAACAGTGTTGAAAACCTTACCGTTGTAAACACCAACGACGGAACCAATCATTTCTGGAACAACAATCATGTTTCTTAAGTGGGTCTTAACGACAGCTGGCTTTTCGTTTGGTTCAGTGGCTAATCTGGCAGCTCTCAATTTCTTAATCAAACCCATTGGCTTGGAGTCCAAACCTCTGGAGAATCTTCTTCTGACTCTGGCACCACACAACTTGGTGAATTCTTCAGTTGGCATTTCAACCAAGTCTTTCAAGTCAACACCCTTGAAGGAGAAAGTCTTGAAGTTTCTCTTCTTTCTGTCAGCTATAATTGTTAGTATTTCATTATCAAACAACATTAAAGGCGAGTACTTGATCATAAACATCTATCAGTTCTTTCCTTGTACTTGTCCTTCTGTATCATCTTCACATACTAGTTTCAGCCATATTGTTATATTGTCCTATGCTAAAAGAATCTGGTAAAAATCGATAAGTCTAGTTGAGAAAAACTTTTCAGTATGGTTCCTGAGGGTTGAAGACGAAAAAAAATTTCAGGTCGCACTTCTAATATTGCGGTCTGGATTTTTATACAGGGTTGTGTATACAAAACCATGTTTGACTGTATATAATTCATTGTCCAAATAAGTAATTGTCTGTGACTGTTTTTTTGATTATATAGATAGATACTGTCGAAGAACATAGAAAACTGCACAATTTTGTTTGATAGAAGTTACCATTAATTGTATTAATTATCTATGTATAAGCCGGGCTATTTATCATCTAGCCAAGCAGTCCAATCACCTAGTAACGGGTGTCTCTGTGTAGTTTAAGTGTAGTTGCCTGCAGATAATATGCCCTAAGCTCGCTCGATTTTTGTTTTTTTCTCTCAAATTTTCACTCGCCAAATTTTTCAGTCTGAGGTCCTGCTTAGCTTTACTACTTCTCTCATTAAAGGATAGTCTGCCGAACGCTTAAAAGTGATTATTCTATAGAACAACAATGAAATACTTAGCTGCTTACTTATTATTGGTCCAAGGTGGTAACACTGCTCCATCTGCTGCTGACATCACCTCCTTGTTGGCTTCTGTCGGCGTCGATGCTGAAGAATCCAGAATCACCACCTTGTTGGCTGAATTGGAAGGTAAGACCGTCGCTGAATTGGTTGCTCTCGGTAACACTAAGTTGGCTTCTATTCCATCTGGTGGTGCTGCTGTTGCCTCTTCTGGTGCTGCCGCTGCTGGTGGTGCTGCCGCTGAAGAAGCTGCTGAAGAAAAGGCTGAAGAAGCCAAGGAAGAATCTGACGATGACATGGGTTTCGGTTTATTCGATTAAATAGGTCAATAAGGGTTAAGCATTTGTAATCTACAGAGAAATTTCTTACATAAAAAATACTTGTAGTATTAAAGTTCGCTGATGGCTTCTCGTATCTCCCGAGGGTTCATATTGGCTGTTTTAGAACTGATCTTCTCCACCAAAATTTGAAACCGATTCATTTCAACGGTAAGGGCTTCGCCTGTAGGTAATTTGTCGCTGTTGGGCTCAGTTCCATGAAATGTCAACTCTTCATCGCTGTCTACTACTTCCGGCTTTTGGTTATTCTCATTCTCAGTACCTAGTAATTGGTGTAATTCATTCTTTAGGTTATTCAAAAATGCCAACTTTTCCTGTAGATACACTTGTGAATCACATATTTCAATAAGTCGAAGCCGCAACTCCTCATAAGCTTGCAAAACTCGCTTGTTGTCATTTTTGAATTCGGCAAGTGCCTGCTTGCGATATGTCTTCTTTGCTTTGTGTATGGTGATGTGCTCATCGCGCGCTTCCGAGTCTTGGATTAACCCTGTCTCCTCAGTCTCCAGCTCAGAAATAACTTCTGTCTGTGTCGATATGTCAAGCAAGTATTTTGATTCTGGCAAGTCTTTTACTAATTTGACAAGCTGGTGAAGCTTCTCTGTTCCGTTTGCTTGTACCAAGCTATTGTGGAGGTAGTCTGGGATAACCAACGGCTTAATTATTTTATTTACCTCGTAGAGACGAGCATTTACCTCAGATAGTTTGTGTTGCTCTAACTTTACGACCTGCTGTATTATCTGGTTCGTTGCCTGGCCCGAGAATATGTCGCGATTGTGTCGCCTAATCTTTAGGTTAATCTTGTCAAGAATCTTTTGAAGTTCTTTCTTTGAAAGGTTGACATCTTGAATCTGTTCCACCTTAATAGGTGTATTTAATATTTTGACTTGTTTGTCAATAAATTTCTTTGTGTACGAATAAGACGACTCCATTGTGGATCCGAATCTTTATCTGGGGTTGTTGAAAGTTGTTCGAAGTGCGCGACAAAAATTACTCTGCCGTTATAAGGTCACTATAGTAATAGAATACACACAGATTTACAGGAGTTGCATGCAAAGTTATGAATATGGTTGTAATGCTAAAGCTAACAGAATTTATTTGTATCTATTAAACTTTAATTCCAATTGGAGTTTGATGGCATATCATGAAATCATAGAAAACGTACCAAATTTCCACCTTCTAATAATTTTTAGGTACAGGTTTGAATCGAGGCTATTATCACCAAACGATTTCTGTCCGCTTATCGCAATTAAATAAAAAGTACATGTATACAAATTTTATGTCTGATGGCAACCAATAATGATTCTACTTGACTTGATATTTGAGTACGATCAGAATACACATTCCAAACCAAAGGATGGAAATTTGTATCGTCCATCTACGGCTAGAGTCGCCTGGTTTCAAGTTATTGTTGCACTAGTCCTAGGAACATCTGCATTTCTTGCATTTTCTATTCTACGTGCTCGGTATCCCAAAATCTATGTGGCAAACTTCAACTTTTTAAATACAAATTATGTTCATTCGTCATCAAGACAGAACTTACCTCCTTTGCCTGCCAAATCGCTCTTCGGGTGGATGTCGGTGCTTTACGGAGTAACAGAAACAGATGTCCTCAAATACGCAGGCCTAGATGCTGTTGTGTTTCTTGGATTCTTTAAAATGTGCATCAAGATACTCGGTCTGTGCCTCCTTTGCGCTCTCACTATAATATCACCTATTCGATTCTGGTACACTGGAAAAGTGGACCAAGATTACCCCAGCGACGAAGAAGATAACAAATTACTTGCCACTCGAGCCTTTTTGGACTTAATAGGATTTACTGGAGACGAGTCTTTTCTGGGGTTCTTGTGGATGTACACTGTTTTTACATACACTTTCACGTTCATTGTCACTTACTTTTTATTCCAACAAACAGCAAAGATTATTGATATGAGACAGACTTACTTGGGTAAGCAAAAATCAATTACAGATAGAACAATTAAAATCTCAGGGATTCCTCCCATTTTGAGAGACGAACTTGATTTGAAAAGACATATTGAAACTTTGGGAATAGGCGAAGTCGACAAAATAGTCATTGTTAGAGAATGGGGATTACTAAATGATTTATTCAACGTAAGGAAAAGAATACTACGAAAAACGGAGGTTCACTGGGTTGAATACTTAAAGGCTATTCATATAACCAATGTCAATGATTTAATAGCTACAAATTTATCTCCTTCATTAGGTGAGCTGATTGGAATGGGCCAGAGAATATATCGCGACACGGAAAGCAGTCTGGAGACCACACTGGTGGACACAAATGCCCCTTCAATTATAGAACTTGTATCAGAAAGAGTACAACAAGATTTGTCATATAACTCCATGAATCAATTAGGGAACCTCAACGATGGATCAAGTTTGAGACCCAAAATCAGAACTGGATTGTTTGGTTTAATAGGAAAGGAAGTCGATGCTATCGATTACTACTCTGAACAACTTCGAATAATAGATGCTGAAATCCAACGTGCCAGAAAAAAGGAATATCCACCAACCTCCACAGCCTTTGTAACCATGAAATCAGTTGCTCAAGCTCAAATGATAGCACAAGCAGTGCTTGATCCCAAAATTAACCACCTTATTACCGACTTAGCACCAGCCCCTCATGACATTATATGGAACAATTTATGTTTGTCCAGACGAGAACGTAACATCCGAATTGCCATTGTTACCTTATTTATAGGGTTACTAAGTGTTCTCTTGGTTTTCCCTGTTGGATACTTGGCTAACTTTTTGAAAATAAAATCCATTTCTAGAGTCTGGCCTAGATTGGGCGAGTTTTTGAAGAGTAACAAATGGGCAGAAATGTTGATCACTGGTTTGTTACCAACTTATATTTTTACCATTTTGAATATTATTATACCATACTTTTATATCTGGATTTCAAAAAAGCAAGGTTTTACATCACACAGTGACGAGGAGATTTCTATGGTGTCCAAGAATTTCTTCTATATATTTGTCAACCTATTCTTGGTTTTTACTTTGTTTGGTACTGCTTCAATAAGTGATACCACTAAGATTGCCTACGAGTTGGCCAAGTCATTACGTGAACTTTCTTTGTTTTACGTCGACTTAATTATCTTGCAGGGAATTGGCATTTTTCCATACAGACTATTATTACTTGGTAACTTAATCTTATTCCCAATTAGTTCTGTATTTTGGTGCAAGACACCACGGGATCATTTGAAATTATACAAACCACCAGTATTCAACTTTGGGCTCAATTTACCACAACCTATTTTAATTTTGATTATTACAGTTATTTATTCTGTGATGTCGACAAAGATTTTAACGGCAGGGCTAATTTATTTTATTGTTGGGTACTTTGTTAACAAGTATCAATTATTGTACGCATGTGTACACCCTCCTCACTCCACTGGTAAAGTTTGGCCATTAATTTTCCGAAGGGTCATTATGGGTCTATTAATATTTCAATTAACTATGGTTGGTACCTTGGTGTCCCTAAAAGCTTTTACTTATGTTTCATTTTTGGCTCCATTGCCAATGATCACTTTGTACTTGTTGTGGAACTTTCAAGCTAACTACATTTCTTTATCTTTGTTCATTGCATTAAGATCGATCGAGAACAATCATTTGCCTCTTCATGATGCTGAGAGCATTATTGAACGGAATAACACAGAAGATTCGTCCCCTACATTGGATGAAAGAAGAGAGCTCAACAAAACGTATGATTTCCCTAATTTGGTTAATGAATTAGATGGACCGTTGATCGCGATCGATCGAAATGAAGTACTCATGATTAATTCAGATGGGTTGAAAATTAGGCGGGCTCAGACGGTGGAGGAATATGGTTAAGTTGTTGTAAATGAACACGATTGTCCAATAATTAGGATTAGATCCTTGTAAGATTGAATGTGAGCTAATAGGGCTTGATATTCACTGTTTTGTATTTTCTGAAAGTCCATCCCTGAAAAGTAATGAAGTATGGCACTTAGGAGAAACTTGCTCCCTGCTATTTGGACTATAGTGGACACCAAAATAATTGGAATAACTGTGAAGTAAGACCTAGTCGTCACAATCCTTAAGGCTTCTATAATATTGATTGCTCCAACTAGTTTGAGGAGAGCAGATACAGACACCGAAGTCTTATCATATGGCCATATAAGCATAAGGATTGGGAACAACTTAATTGAACCTGAAACTAAAACTGTACTCAATAAAACTGAACCATAATATCCAGCTTGAAATTCATCTTTGAGTATGGTGTTTGGTTGAGACCCCCATCCTAGGTGGCTCAATTGCAACTGTATGCATGCATTGAGAAGTAGATGTTCAATTATCAGCTTTGCTACAAAATAAGCATATTGAAATTGTATCCCTTGATTCAAAATGAATGACATAGACAACAGATGCACCGAATTCTTTTCTTCATGGGCCCAGTTTAAGTAAACTTCGAACAAGACAACCATCACAAATAATCGTATTAAATTCTTATATCGATGCCAGAATCCAACTGTTGAAATCCTTTTGCTACCTCTCTTACATGCGGCATCTTTCAAGAACTCAGTCTCTGTAACATTGTATGCCAAATGTCTGTAAGCCTGCTTCTTCAAGAGTAAGATGTCTATGAAAAGTAGCACATTGTCGTATTCGATATATTTATCGGTAATCTTTTGACATCTAGGACAAACGGTTAGCTTGATATATTCACTTTTGTATTTGGAGTAGAGCCCTTCAATATTAGCATTGGTACATTCAATACATAGCATTGGTGGAGAGGAGAATAAGAATTTTGGATTGCGAAACAAGTGTGCGTGCGTGCGCGTCTTTGGCAAGCTACCTTAACTTAGTAGCGACTCATTTCTATAAAACCTCTATAAAACAAAGTATTTAATTCCTAATTTACAAACTCATGCAATTATAAGTGATGCCGGTGGTGGTCCATCAGGGACTTTGCCCATTTCGAACGATTCAGCCTTGAAGGCTTCTAACACCGACGGATCCAATTCTTGGAAAGATGGGTCATCGTCTGGATAACTTGGAACTTGTTTCGATGCAAAGCCATTATTATTCTGTTGTTGTGAATTTGAGGCAAATACATTGTTATTACCACCAAACCCACCATTCGTCGGCGTATTCGTAAATGCACTATTCGTAGAGGAACCAAAAGGATTCAGTTGGGTGCTTGTTGCAGCGCCAAATGCACCATTACTGGATCCAAATGCATTCAGCAGAGATGTGGAAACAGAGCCAAAAGGACTGGAACCCGAACTTGAGCCAAATGCGCTGGATTGAAGCGCATTTCCAAATGCTCCTGAATTATTAGTCTGAACAAAAGGTGAACCATTGTTCTTTGCCCCAAACCCTTGCTGACCAAATCCAGTACCAATTACAGTAGAGGTTCCCAGGGCTGAAGAGCATGGGTTTCCGCCAAATGCAGAGGTTGATGTATTTCCAAATGGATTAGCTGTTGTTGTCGAAGTGCTAGCAAATGGATTAGCAGCAGTTGAAGCACTTGCAAACGGGTTAGCAGCCGGCGTGTTGGTTTGGTTGGCGGCGCCAAACGTACTCTTTGTAGTACCAAATGCAGACGCTGTGTTGGTATTGTTAACAGAATTTCCAAAGCCCAGTCCGGGACCAGAGGCACCAAAGGCAGACCCAGAAGTGCTAAATGGAGACGGCTTTGTTCCAGCTGATCCAAATGCACTTTGTGGAGTGTTATTTGCGGTATTGAGATTACCAAATGCTCCTCCAACTCGACTACCTCCAAAAGACAGCGTGCCTTGAGAAAATCCAGCAGACCCAAAACCACCACTCAGCCCTGATGAACTTGTAGCAGAACCTCCAAAGCCCGAACTTCCAAAGCCAGAGTTACCGAACCCCGAATTCCCAAAACCTGAAGAGGAACCAGGATTTCCTGTCAGATTACCAAATCCCAGACTTCCAAAGGCGCCACCTGTCTGTCCCCCAAAGGTGCCAGCCGACTGGTTCCCAAATGCACCGCCAGCGGCACTACCAAACCCCAGTGAGCCAAATGTTGAGTTTCGACCTTGAGACATTCTTGTGGTTATTTTATGAGTTGAGATTTTGTTGATGTGAATTCTGCTCAGTGCATTTCGGCCAGTACTGCATATACTGCATCAGACCAGCTTTCTTGGTAACTCCCGTGGTAGCCTTGTGCCAGGAAATTGTTTAGGTAAACCCTTGAGGTATGTTTCCAAGATGTACCGATTATTGCTGTTTTAACTATGTATATATTTCATTATAAATGCGAGAGTTCTTTCAATTAAAATGAATGCACCTTTACTGGTTGCAAAATAAAATAAATATACTACTCATTCTGTTGCATAATCATTCGGCAAGTCAGTGACAATAAATTAATGTTCTGTGAACTGACAACATATGCCTGCTTATACATCAGATTAACCTCGCGAAGGACTTCAAGTTTGGTTTTGTTTCCTTCCACAATGTCTTGTAATGAGTTCTCTAACGACTTTCGTAAAAAAGGCTTTGATAATGAGATATTGTCAAAATCCATCTTATCAAATCCTTCAATTAATCCCATACCTAATGGTGATGGCACAATATACTCGACACTGCCTTGTTTTTTTTTGGCCACATACCCTCTTGCTGCTATCTTTTCGATGTGTTCTGCGATTGTAGCATCCGTTCCAATACCGTTAACATCCATCAATGCAATTAACTCTGTCTCTGTCATGTGTTTTGGTGCACTAGTTTTCCCTTCTTTCAACATACCCCCAGAAATCTTTACAGTTTCTCCTTTAACGAATTTAGGTAATTGTTTTGAACTTTCCCACTTTCGGTATATGAACACATCCAAGTAATTTCTTTCAGTGACCATTAATCCTGTAGCGGTAAAATATTCATCACCCCATTGTAGGGTAGCTGTGGTTTGCTGACCAACAGCATCTTTTGAACAACAAGCTAAAAATCGCCTTACGACATACTCATACACCTTTTTCTCATCCGGGGACGATAGGCTATCAATTTGAACGTAATTAACTGGATGAATGGCAGGATGTGCTTTGTCATCATGTTTCCCATTACGAGGAGTCTCTATTCCTTGTTCGAGGATTTGGTTGGCAAATTGTCCCCATCTAGAGTCTTGTGCCTGCTTACCAATTACACCTCTGAAATCCATCGTAGCAGGGAAAGAATCAGTTTCAGTTCTGGGGTACGAGAGAAATCCTCTATTGTATAACTTTTCAGCGGCGTCTAATGCACGTTTGGCACTCATTTTGAATAATCTTGCACAATCCTTTTGCAACTCCACCGTTGTTAGAGGGAGAGGACGCCAATTCGTTGTTCTTTTCTGCTCGAGTTTAGTGATTGTTCCCAGCTCATGTTCCATACATTTCTGATACAACAATAGCACATAGAGTCGATCAAAGAAATTTCCTTTAGTCCAATTAAAAGGTACTTTCTTGTTCTCCATTTTGACGTCCACAGCTATGTACCAAAATTTTTCAGGAATAAAACTCTTGACTCTTTTGTATCTATCAACAACAAAGCCTAAAGTGGGAAATTGACAGGTACCATAAGAGGCAAGTTCCTGTTTCTCGATAATTCGACTTTGGCGTAATCCATCAGTAAGCAACCGTGTAAAACTTGTACCAACTCGGAAATCTACCTCCATACGGCAAGAGACAGCAGCGACTGAACGCATATCTAGCTGGATGGGATTTCTGGCTGCCTGGAGTATATGCGTTCGTTCTAAATGGGAGAACTTACTTCGCCAAATATCTCGTATTTCAATGGATCGGTTACCCTTGTTTGCTGCCTTGAAGATCTCAAATCCAATGAACTCACCCTCACGATCGCAATCCGTCCATATCATCAACCTTCGGGCCAGGGCAGCCTCTTTTGATATGTTGTCAAATACATCTTGCTTGGTAACTTTCTCTATAATTTCTGCATCGAAAAGTCTTCCAGGGACGCATTTGCCCCACTGAAATGCTGGTGGGAAATCCATATTAGTGAGATGGCCCACTACTGATGTCATTGTAACTTCACTGTTTCCAATCTGTGGAAAGTTAAATGTAAAGTCGTAGTTCTTTATGAACTTATTCTTCGAGTTCCGAACTCTAACACGCCCTCCACCCAAAGTATTTGCCACTTCCTTAGCAATCGATGGTTTTTCTGCCACGCATAGTATTTTCATAGCACATGTGTTACACTGGCGACTTGAGTAAGTGATAACTAAACAAAACCTGATGGCGCTAAAAGGTGTACACGCGCGCGTATCGAAAATATACAAATCAGCCTTTATTCAAATGTCTTCTCTTACATACCAAATTTAGGAATAATAGATAGATTCTTCACTGAGGTACCCTATTTAGGGGGAATTCGGCCGCTATCCTGGAATCTGTTGCAGTAATTTATCTTTTGTCCCATAGATGTTGATTTGTTAAAACCTTACAATAAATTAAATTGCTTATATTTCACAACTTAGCTTAACAGTTGTTTCTTTCTTTTACAGGATTCGCTGAAATAGAGACGAGATGGGAAGACAACTCAATGTAAAACGAAACTTCAGCATATTTCTGTGATTTAGTTCGCATAACATGGGGAAAGAGACTTAAGTTACGGAAAATTGACAAAGAAGAGGTAAACTTGTACCTCGTTACTAAATCCATCCCCAACTCAACAATATTGTGTCCATAATACCCTACTACATCGTGTTTATACAGAACAATCTTTAATGATGATTGCGGTCATTCGATGCCTCCACGTGATAAGTGTCGCCTTTCTGTATGATACGAACTCTGGCTTTGTGTCTCATAGTTAAACCAGATAAGGATGATCCGCTCCACACCTCACGTCAATCAGCTGGAATCTTTAACCAGCACTTAATTATAATATGTCGTTATTTGAATCAATCAATTTGGATTCGACTGTTGTCTCTAAAAGAAGAGCAACAACGCAAGTTCCACAATCAACTACTGCATCTTCAGATGAAGATGCCGATCCGGACCCAGGCCTCATCATATCAGACTCATCGTTGCCACGAGTAACATCACTTGATACAACGGTTCACAATAGCCTTAATAATAGCTTTCATAGCTCAAGATCATACTCTTTTCCTCCCATGATTCCAGATGAAGATCTATTCACAAATAAATCTAGGATTCATGATATGGCGGATAGTAGCGTTCTCGATAGACTGATAGCAGAGGTGATCAACTTTTCGGTGCAACCCAAGGTCGAAAGTGGAATTGATTCTCCGATTGAATTCCTTATTAATAAGAACAATGTAGTGTCAAAGGAATTATACCGCAACATATCCCTCCATCAACAACTACTCGCCTCAGGGGATCAAGATTTATACAAAATAAGACTGATGATTTTACAGAATTTCCAGCAACTTTCGGAAGATTACTATTCTCTTAATGAACTATATTCAAAGGATTTTACTGCTTCAAAATTATTGCTCTCAAGTTTTGAAAAATGGGATCGAAGACGTCACAAGATCTTAGACAAGATATCCTCTATTAAGAGCAATAAAAACAAGTATGGGGCTAAACTAACAAAGTTGTTAGACGAATCACTGCAACTAGACACTGATATTGATGATTTAGAAAGCAAACTTGAGTTGCTTCGTTTGAAGAAGCGCGTGCTAAAAAGCGAAATAGAAACAACGAGCTCGGTCTTGGAAAGTCGAACTTCACGTTACGTTGAAATGTTTAAGGCGGATGAAATGATGGGAAAGGAAGCTATGATTTCATTTTTACAATCTAGTGGAATACCAGAACATGAAGCGGTCCGTTCTATTCACTCGGCACCAATTAATGTTACATTTATGAATAACTATGTAACGAAACAAAATCTGAAGTCTGACACATCCAGACTGGAACAACCACAACTAGAAAAACCAAAGCTGGACAGCATCAGTGAATCACTAGGTATAAAACCCTTTTTGATTCCTGATGATCTGCAGCCTAAAGTTGATCGACGGAGCATAAATCATGACCATGGTCCTACACCATATGAGAAAGGATTTGAAAGAGGTGCACGCCTGTCTTCACAGTTTAAACACAATATTGGCAAGTATGTGAGTAAAATCTTGCACGATTTGGAGCATAATTCACAAACTCAAGCTCCTAAAACTGAGGTAGACGATCCTAAAAATACAGTTACACAGATGCACAACCTAGAGCCAATTGTTGCTATATTAGAACGGAAAATGGCTGCGTTGAAAGATTTGATAGTTCACACCTCCAAAAAGGCTGCAGCATTTCATGAATACAGTACTATATGGAAAGAAATATTGGATATTTTGAAGTTTCAAGAGAATGAAATTCTCGACTATGTCTCTGAATCAGTACCATCGCAGGATTATTTGGATAAAAATATCAGTAACATTCTTAGCACTACTTTGGAGACTATGAAGCCAAGAGTAAGCCAAGTTGGCAAAGTTTCAAATCAGTTACAAAAAGTCGTTACCAGTGAAATAAGAGCTATCTTTACAGCACTCGGGTTAGTTTCGGAGGATTCAGCATACAGAATACTCGAAGCTGAATATACACGTCTTGGGATAGATGTGTCTGAAATAACACGAAACAATTTGAATTCCACTTTCAATAATTCGATGCGATTGGCAAAGGAACTACTGACAGAGATTTCTACGTCAGAAAACAAACAATTAAAGAGTGAGTAACTTTTGATGAAATCTATTTAGGACGTGGTCGTCTGTTTTGAATAAATACATTGGTAGGCTTCTTCCTAGGCTTTATAGTACCGGTTGATGATGGTTGATAACGAGGTTTGGATTGCGGCTCAATCGTTCCACTATTTGTTGGCATGTATCCTGCATAATTTTCTGTTGGTGTGTTCTTATGGTTCGGGTTCTCGTTATGCACCTGGTTACTTCTTCCTTGAGCATTCGAATTGGTCTCGGAGCTCTTCTTCGGAAGAACACCGGATGCAGTAGGTGCAATGAATGCGTTATGTTTTGCATATGGTGTACGTTGCGGGGGTGCTTTATCAAAAACCCCACTTCTTATTGCTTTAATAGATCTCCCTGAATTGTATGGCTGTGAAGGATGTGTGTGATTTTGGTAACCACCATATGGCTTCTTGGGTCGATAATCCTTGTTGTGTTTAGCTTGCTTATAATTGGATGGTTTCAGCCCCTTAACTTCAGCGGTTATTTCAGTCGTATGAGATTCATCTCTAATCCTCTTGGCTGATGAATTGCCTGTGGAATCAGGCTCTGCAACTCTTTTGTGTTGCGTATTGTTAAATGAACTCAGAAATCCAGGATACGCCTTTGTAATACAATTTCTGGATTCCGCATTCTCTAATAGACGTTTCCACACTTTATTTCTCCTCAATGATTCGACATTACCAAGAATCCAAAGTGAGGTTCTTGCACGAGTAAGTGCGACGTTCATACGCCGGATATCACTCAAGAACCCAACGTTTCCTGTTTCACTTGCACGAACACATGACATAATAATGATTTCCTTTTCTTGACCTTGGAAACCATCGACAGTGTTAAAATCAATTTCATTCCATATTTGGCGTCCATATTTCCTGCTGAAAACATCCTTTAAGGTTCTGATTTGTTCCTTATAAGGCGAAATAATACCGATTCTTCCACTAATTCCATCGGGAAGGATTTTCATGAGGTGTTCCACTAGTTCTAGAACAACCTGTGCTTCTCCAAAATTGAATAACGACCGTGACACAGCATTCGTCTGATGTCTACTTTCGATATCAAAAAAACGATAAGGAGTAAGTGGGAAATCTTCATGCCATTTTCTCGAATTCTTTTCCAGCATACCTTTGCCGTCAGATAATCTTGAATTATAAAATTCAGCACTTGGAAACTGAGAGATTTCCGGGTGCATACGATATTGAACATCTAAAAGATAGACAGAATCCGGGTTATTTTTCTGCATTCTTACAAACAAACTTTGTTCATAGTTCAAGGATGATGCAGCTTGAGACAAAACAGTAGGAGGAAGTTGGTTAGGGTCACCAACCATAATACATTTCATACCCCCATATCTCAACGGAATAATAGCAGATAATTCAACACACTGACAAGCTTCGTCAATAATTACCTGGTCAATTCTAATTGACAATTTGGATAAGAAGTCATGAGCGGAACCTGACAAGGTAGCACAAATAACCTGTGCTTCAGTCAAAATTTTTGCCTGTAAGTTTCTCTTATCAATTTCTCTGGTTCTATAAGCGATTGATACCTTTTCTCTCTGGTCGTCTAACTTCTTGGCCAACTCATTTCTTCTCTTGCTAACAACTCTCAACTTTTCCTCAATCAGCATATACTCATCTGCACTCAACTTGGAAGAGGACAACTGCTCTCTTAACTGGTTACGTTCTTCAATGCATTTGGTATGTTCGGTTCTGATATTTGGATCTGTCTCAATAGTCTTGGTTTGCAATTCTTTTTCAACCAATTCTTCCAACGTCAAGTCCCTGACAGAAGCATTCGCCACATCACTGCGCCCCAATCTTACCACCTTAAGAGCCATTGGTTGGCCAGTTAAATCTCGAACACCATTACGCAATCTGATCAAAAGCTCATCCACAGCGGCGTTGCTCGGAGCACAAATTAATATCTTCGGTCTATTCTCTGAGGATGGCACCTTCCCTCCAGGTACCACAATCGCATTTTCCTTCATCTGACTAGCCAAAGAATAACTGACAATACCTAAAATTGTCTTTGTTTTACCAGTACCAGGAGGACCTTGAATCAAGGAAAATCCTTCACTGTTGTAAGAACCAAGAATGGCCTGTGCTTGTGACCTGTTAACATCATATATTTTCAGTATCAGGTTTGCTTTCTCATCGCTAATTTCAATTGGTTGGTTAGCTTTTGCCAGTATGATTGATTCGCACAAGTCATAATACTGCAACCCTTTCAAAGAGGAAAATTCTCTTTCAATCGTAACCATTTGCATCACACGCATTGCAATAATTTCTGACTTTGGAGTAAGTACGCCCATCATAGATCCCGCTGGATACACTCTCAATGTTATGTCACTAAAATCCGAGTTCACTGATTTGATTTCTCTGACTTTAGCCAAGCAAGTCCTTGTGTCAGGGGATTTCATGTAGGTAGCTAATTCATTGGGTGAAGGGTTGTTTGTCCTATCAGCAAAAGCTAAGACTAATAAATCGGAGTCTCCTATCTTTCTGTCTGCCAACACACTTTTCTTGATGGATGCATATACATCAAAAAATCCATCAACACTGGATCTACTCCCAATTACTAATTCAAACGGATTTTCTTGTCCAGTTTGCTTGGCTGATTGAATTCCTTGCCAGCATTCTAGCATGAGAAGAGGTTCTGTTGTCTTAATATAATCTTTGACATCTTCATATGTGTTTTTAGTCAGCTTGTATGATTTTGCATCACACCCAGTAGGATAAGCATTAGTGGAATTGTAATTCCATTTTAAAATTGTATTGTAAAGGGGCTTTAAATTCACGTTTAATCTGTTTCTCATGTTTTCTTCGTCCTTGCGTTTTTGATCAACCTTGTTAACAAAAGATGTTTTCACAATTGGAGCACCATGAACATCAACTTCAGTAATCTTAACCTTCTTTTTCTTTTCCACAAACAAATCAGAGAAGTCGTCGTTATCATCTTCTCCCGAACTATCAGAGTCGGTCTTCTTCTTCTTCAACACATTCAATGATCGTCCGACTGCAGTAGCTCTTTTCAGGTTGAAACCTGCAGGACGAGGAGCCGCAGGTGGCGCTTGCACAACTGTACTTGCAGCCGCATTCGCTGCCCGAGAATTCTTTAATTCAGCCTTTATAGCTTCAAGGTTAGAAGATTTGAATTGTTTAGGTGCTGGTGCAACCGGAGCCACCGATGTGACAACCCCATATCTGCCCAATGTCTGTTGTTTAGGTCCAGCTGTTTGATATTTGAAAGAAGCAGGCTCTGGCTCAACTTCGATGGAGCTTTCCCTTGATTTGAATTTATTTTTCTGCCCCTGGGTATCGAGGATAACTTTTTCAACTAAATCGTTATCAATTTCTCTGGCCCTCGATAAGATTTGTGATCTTTGAACTTCACTTAATTTGTTATTAAACTTTTTTGCCTTTGCACCATATTTTGCAAGAACTTCTATGAACGACTTTTCGATGGTAAAGTTGAGTTCTGCTGCCAAGTCGAATCCTTTAAAAACCAATTCAACACAAGAATTCAACAAGGAGATATCCCCCAATCTCAACCAAACAACAACATACTGGAATGCAGTCATGAACACTTCAAATAATGAATTCTGGGTTGTGGTGTCAACATTACACCGAATAACTCTGAAAGAATCCAACAACAAATGGCTCAAATCGAGGGTATCTCTGGTAAACTCCACAAGTTCTTCAAGGTGATATTGTGTAGCCCAGATTAAAGTGTTTTGATAGACCATGATTAAGAAATTCCAACTTCTATTCCATAAAGTCGAAATAATTTCCGAATTCTCCTCGGACTCTGAAGTTGCAATGACACCCAAAAGAGGGTCACATAATGCATTAAAAATATCCATTAAAATTCTTATCGCTTTAGGAGAAGGCTCGTATGCTGAGATAAGGATTAAATTTTGCAAGTTTGAATTAATGGCTGTTAAAGTAGGAATCAAGCTCGAAGAAAGAACAGCTTGAATTGCTTCTAACCTTCCACCAACTCCCACATCAAAACTTTGGTGCAATATATCAATTGCGGCCTGGTTAGCAGCGGGTGAAAAAATGCACGACCAAAATGCTGTCAGCTCCTCCACATTGTAGAACAATTCCAAAAGAATCGATGGATTTGCCAAACTGATCTTCTCAAGCAATGAAGAAAGTAGTTCTAACGATGCTTTAACATTTATATTTTGTTGGTTTCTTGCAGCAGTAAGCTGCTTTGATGTGTCTTCACTCTTCTTTTTTGCAAAGCGGACAATATTCGAAACATTTCTAAATGCTTTCACAATACTCAAAGTTAATTCCTTGTGATTATAAATGGGTTGTTGAATTAAATGTCTCCACAATACTGGAAAAGTGTCATAAGTAGTTGGCTCAGTTCCTTCTAAAATTAGTTTCGTGTTGTGCGCTAAAAGGGTAGTGTCATATAGTAACGATCCTGCTATTAATTTAATGCAATCATTTGAAGGCGAGTTTAATGCTAATTTGATGATTGTCTCTGCATTTTGATCAATGGTGGCTCTCACATCACGACTTCGAAGAGCATTTACCTGAAACAGATTGTCACGAAAGTTAAATGTTTTATCGTCTATCTGGAAGGCATCCATCAAAAGGGAGCACGATGTGTCTCTTATTAACCTTCTTCTTTCTGCTTCCAAGGGGTCGATCAGTTGTATGCACCTAAGAAGAAAAATTCCTAGTTTGATGCTTGCAGTCTGTCTTTGAACCCCAGTTAATGTCTTCGGAAGAGTTCCCATCCATTCAGTTAAGTATTCAAAATGGGAAATTGCATTACCTGGGGCATGTATCAATTGTCCAAAGCGGGGGTTAGCAAGGATGTTATCCAATAGGTTTATGTAGGTAAAAGGTAATGCAAGCGGCCAGAATTTGGTTTCAAACCTTGTGAAGAATTTATGCAAGATGTGTAAAAGTATTGGTAAAGGTTCTTTCAAAAATGACATAAGTTGGTTGAAGAAAACTCTTAGCAAGGGGTACAAATGTAAATTTGTTAACAGACTCATGGACTTGATGTCCCTTGGTGTGTTTATGTTGTCAGTAAACTCCTCATTTGAAATCAAGTCAAATATTTTGTCAAAGCAGGACCAGAACTTCGAGGCCGCTTGCTCAGAGAAGTATTTTGCATCCTGGATTCTGTAGAAATAGAAATTGAGTTCGTCAACAACTGGATGTGTCAACTTTACAGGGGTTGCATCCGGTATTTTCGCAAGATGTACCAAGCTCCTTTCGGCCCATTCTTTAGCTTCCTTGTTACCTTCAAATAAGAGGAAGATGTGACCAGGAAAGATATACTTGGGAAGTGAAATTGTTGAGGCAAAGTCAGTAAAGAAAGTATTAAATGCGTCACGCATTTGAGAATCATTTCTGAGTATCGCGGGGCCCCATAAACAAGCAGTGATGCTATTAATAACAGCTTGATCAGGTAATGTTGATGGATCAGATTTCACTCTTTCGATAAAACCATACAAAATCTTGGAAAGACGATTGATCTCCCACAAAACAATTATATTGATGAATTGGTTGACTTTTTGCATGGGAATACCTCTGTTAATTGCAAACCACTCTCGTAAAAGAGATAACCCTATGTTGAAGCTGGCGACACAGTTTGTACAGTTTGCCAACGATTTAATCATTAATGGTTTTAATCGACTCAAGACATCATTATTAGGAAAGGAAAACAAAATGAGGGCATGGGTTGACATGGGGAACATGTATCTGTTACAGAAAAGATGGTGTTCTGATTCATGTGCTAGCAAATACTTGATGCATTTCTTCAAGACAATCTCTTGGATTTCGCTGTTACCTGGTTCATTGTGGGAGGTCTCAATTGAACGAACAAGCTCCTTAAATTCTTGAGGTTCAGCCATCTACACAAGAGTATATCTAACTGTAAGAAAACGACTTGAGTGCTAACCGTTACTTCGATTGATGAGGTTGCCGTTCGGTTAGTGTGTTGACGCGATGATTTTTGAGAAAAATATGCAGTTTATAAATTAATTTTCCCCTGTTTGGATTTATGAAACCTAAATTGTAATCATACAATGTTTGTGTATTACATCCGAGTATGTAACACAGGCAACTCTCGTTGTATAAACAATTTAGAGTTTTAATTTTCATTACTTTTTCAAGTTGTTTTGAATTAATTGATATCCTCCTGAAGGGAACTCGAGTATTCATCTTTTCATTTCGCAGCCAGTGCTGAAACGTGGAGGCATGCGCTCGCAAAAGACTCCCATAACACAAATTCTTCATTATTTGGTAGTTGAATAACTGGCTCTCCGTATTCAGAAGAAGACTTGGTTTAATTCTGAAAAAATTTGCTTCAATTCAGCGTATTCTTGTGTTGCGTCTTGTAATGCATAAATAATCCAACCAGATTATCTTGTGAAGAAAACAACCCAAAGAAGCAGCATGGACAAAAGAGCAATATGAAAAAAGATAAGGAAAGTGAGTCAACATACATGAGACTACAGAAGAGTCCATAAATGTGCACGAGATATGCACAGTGATTGGATATGAATGTGATAGCATGTCCTGGAGTATCTTAAAAGGAAGAGGCTATTTTTCAATACTTTGAATCCTTAAGAGTTCGGGAATTTAATTAAAATCAATAATATATCTACAATATTTCAACTGCATGACAGATCACCTGTCTGCATAAGATAGAAACAAGATTAAAACATCTTGGTTAAGTTTACATTAGTCTACAAAACTATGTCTCCCTCAGTTCTTTCTTGCTAAAATTATCGCCAGATTCACTGGTTTTGTTCACTCAATATTCCACGACTCTTTTCGGTGTGCTTGTCTGTGTACTTCTTACCAAAGAAAATTGACAAGAGCCTTCCGTACAAACGGTAAATATATCCTGCAAACACCATCAATCCCCCAAGAATAGTACCTAATCTTGACAAAAACTGCCAGAAAGAAAGCCGGCGTTCAGCAATAACAAGTTTAATTGGTTCAAAATCGTACTTAAAGTAGATTCCTGGAACCCCTCTGTAACGACCATTCGTGTCGGGATGAATAACCAGGTGGTGTTCGGTCAAGGAGTACTGGTTTGTGTCAATTATAAGTCCTAATTTCTCGTACAGCGTAGGCACCACCTTCGAGAAGTATTTGTATGCCTGTGTGTTTTCAGTGGTTATCTTGCCTGTGGCATCCAAAGGATTGTCAAGATAAGGATAAAAATCACCATAAGAAAATTCTTGAATCATATGCGTGAAATTCAATGCTTCAAGAGGAACATGCAGTCTATCAGCATAACCAAAGCCTTTGGCAGTAATGTGAAATTCTCCACGAACTTGATTGACTGGAATTGAACCAAAAATATGACAAGCTGGAGCACCTTCGTTCATATACAATCCTGACGCGCCATACTCTGCTCTCAAAGAGTCCTGCATCACTTTCTCTAATTCAGGTGTAATATGCTGGTCATTTTGGTTGTTGACATTAAATCCAATAGGTACGAAAAAGTCTCTACCATCAAAGTTGAGAGTCTCTCTAGCTAAGTAGCGGTCGTGTGTGATATCCATAACATTAGTATGAAGGAACTGACATGGCATTGCCACTAAAAGATCCACATTTATCGAGAGATCTGACCGTATTTGGTCGTCAACCACAAACTGATGGTCAACATACCCACCAAGAAAACCACCTACCTCAACCCATAATATCACAAGACCACACATAACCATCAAGATAGTTGAAAGTCCACCACGTTGTGATCTCACTGTATGTTGGGAATTCACTTTCGGAAACGCATCAAACGTTCGCACCTTGTTGGTAAACGACTCCATGTCGATGTTGTATTGAAATATGACTAGTCGTGTTCAAATAGTGAAAAGTCGTGCAGTTTGCCAATTTTTGCGAGTTAGATTGCAAATCTTGAGATAACAAAAAACCACTTTAGAAAATGTTGCAATTATATCGTTTTAGGTAATAAATAATTTTATATTTCCAGCCATACTTCTGAGAAAAGAAAATACTCAAATATTCAACAAGCATTCTTATTATACTTCCTAAGAATCGCTTTAAAAAGGAGTTGGAGTTTTCACTGGTCTAGCGTAGCGGAAACATTCTCTAATGAGTCGTCTTCTCCGAAACTCAAATGATATATCTTGAGCATGAATACTCTTATGTGTATCATAAATCCAACCATCTTTATCTTCATCTCTTATATCAAAAAGTTCACTTACTTTTATTGAACGTTCTTGAAGGAACTTGAGTGGATTTGTATCAATATCCCATTTATTCGCGTAACTCAACTCAAACTTCCACCCTGGGGCTGCAAATACTTTCGAAAGATGATTTACCCCGCGAGGCTCCCTTCCTCCAAGCCTTCGTAAGTCCTTGATATCAAACATATTAGATGTATACTTTAAAAAGGTCCACTCCTTTTTTAGAATACTTTTCATCTGTAATTCATAAACTTCCACCACCCGCACCTCGGGTGATTCGTCAACAATAATATCTTTACGATTAAGAAATTCTCCTTCATTAATTGGTTTAGATGATTTGGTAGGAATTTTAGCCTCTGTTCTTTTCTGGTTTTGAAGTGATATCAAAAACTTTTTGCTTTTAGGATGACAGAGTATCATTCCCACCCATCCACTTTGGATGAATATGAAGGTCCAGGGGATAAATTGACCAAAAAACAATACTCCTGATGTTGCAGCAATCACACCATAAAAAATAAGTGTTGAAAGCTTTTCATCCTTAAACCCACAAGTTTCAAACCAAAACCGCTCAGCATCAGCGTACTTATTTAATAACTCAGTGGTGAGGTTTTGTAAATCTGTCATGTTAGACAAGAGTGCAGTTTGCGACTTGGCGTGGTCTTTCTTTTCAATAATAACTTCACCCTCGGATACTGTGGCTCCTTCGAGTTCCTTCGGAGTGAAGTCAGAGGAGTTTGAACTAACCGAGTGTATTTCGTCATCCTCGATCAAATCATGTAGAATGCTATTGTCATCTGATTGGTTCAAAAAACTAAGTAGCGACTGTCCACGTTTCTTAACTTTGAGAAGGTCAGGGGTCCTTTTTGGGTGCCGGTAGACAAACCCAGGTATCAAGATGCCAAATAACAAGAAAATGAGTGGGTATGCAAGCACAAGATGAGGCCATAGGCAAGTGGCGGTGTATATTACCAATGCGGATAACGTCTTGGTGGGTTTTTTCCAGGTAAGTATTTGGATCAACTCCGATTGTAATTGAAGTATTCTGCTCATGCGTTTACTCAAGTTCTTAAAGTTGGACGCAAGAATAGAAATCGAAAGGTGTGGTTTCTGCGACTTGTTGGTAGTATCTCCCTTGGGTTTCTGCTCCTTGGTTTCATCAGGAATAGCTTTTTTGAGAAGCTTTTCTAAAACTGTATCGACAAAGTGACTAACTTTGGATTCGTCGGCCGAGCTGGGCATACTTTCAATATGACTTATTTCCTCGGAAGTTAGGGATGGCCCTGACTCCTCCAAAGTTCCACCAGAGACATTTTCTGTCAATAACATACCACTGCTGCACGTTTCTGGATTGAATAACATACAAAAATCAATCCTTTTAACCAATGATAACCGATAATTTTGTCAGTGGTAGATTCTGGAAAGTTGTAATCACATGGAAATGTGGAGTAGCGAGAGCTCATTCAAAACTAACATGTAAAATAAAACTACGTGCCTCAGCCCTTTTTACAGGTTGATGTGGGATTTAATGGTAGTGTGCTATATCGCAATGGCACACGACCATAAGAGTCGTAACTGGACCTATATTATCATAACTATACAAAAAGTAATACCACATGGCTTGTCTAATCATGAGGAGTTAAGGGGACGAACTTACAAGGATGGGAAGTTAACGTCGTTGATTTCTGGCTTGGCAGATGGAGAAGATTTCTTACCACCGCGAGCACCACCACGGGCACCGCCACGAGCGCCGCCACGGGCACCGCCACGGGCACCACGGGCACCACCTCTACCTCTGGTAGCTGGTCTGTCAGAGGATGATTCTTGATCAGCAAAAACAGCGTTAATTTCAAGGAACTTCTTTTCCTTAATGGCCTTAGCCTTACCCTTCTTGGTAGCAGTAGATTCAACGTAGGATTCTTGTTGTTTTTCAATCTTTTCAGAAGCAGTCCACTTGTCTTCGGCACCTTCGTTGGCCTTTCTGATGTCCTTGGCGAACAAACCTTCTTGCTTCAAGGTCAATTCGGCAAAGTAGTCTTGCAAAGATCTACCTGGAACAACTGGAGCTGCAACTCCTTCATCTTCGCCTTCCAATTCAGCAGCAACATCTTCCAAAGCTTCATTTTCGGCATCTTCGATCTTGTCAACAGAGTTACCCCAACCTTGGTTTACCTTCTTCTTGGAGTCGGTCTTGTTGGTTCTAGAGTGACGGTCAAATGGCTTCTTGGAGTGTTTGGATGGCGTGGCAGCTGGGGCTGAAACAGACTTGTTGTTGGCTTTGTTCTTGAAGGCAGCATCGTTACCAGTGGTCTTGGCAGTCTTCTTCTTGGCCTTGGTTGGATCAGCAGATGGTGGAGGAACGTCTGCTTTCTTAGAGGAAACGTTCTTCTTAACAATTTCCCTAACTGACAATTGAGGAGTAGAATCGTCTTCGACGTCGTTACCTAATAAATGGTACAAGTTCTATCCAGTTAGTACAATTCTATAACATGCTTTATTCCACTACTTACCTTGTTTTCAAAAGACATTGTGGTATTGGAGTGTAGAGAAGAAAATGGACTGAACTGAAAAATTTGCTGACGTCCAACGAAAAAAAGTTTTTGTGTCACTTTCTATTTGGTTCTGTCGCCCTTACTTCTTTCTCCCGCTTTTATTGTCTCCTGCGGAAATCTTTTGCAATCTTAAAATTATTTATTTCTAGTTAGGTTTCTTTTCAATAAAATCTTCACCAATACGAGACAAAAATGTCCGAATGGCAATTCTCAACTCTCCCGACATGCTCTTTGAAAAGAGCCTCAACGTAAGTTTATACATTAATGGTGCATGTTCTTTGAAGTCGTCTTCATCCAACTCCACGTACCCTTGGTAGATTTCAATGATTACTGGCCTCCAAGTTGTAATATACTTCTGTTGGTGGTTTTCATCAAACTCGGAGTACCGCTCGGTTATACCACAGCATAACGGAATAAGACTTTCCAGAATTGACTTCTTGGCATCGTCATCAGTCTTGTCATCATCACAGTACATACGGAACATGATGTTGATAAATACCGCAGAGGAAGAGGACTCTTGTTTCATCAAGTTTGGCAAACGCTCAATAACTCCAGCATTCCATAACCTCACTCTCAAATCATAGTCGTCGTTAAATGTCCGCGAAAAGTCATAACTGCCCTTCAATAGCATGGCAAGCTTCATCAAGTGATCATAAGGTACTGTTTCGTAAAACAAGTCATTCTCAAGTAACTCACTTAATGTCTGGATCAACAAGAGCTGAAGAACACTCTTGACCACAATGGAAGACTTGTCGCGCGACTTGCGTAATCTTTCTTCTGTATCTTGCAAAATCGAGTTTTGAGATACATCTGGACTTACCTCTGCAGTATCTTCTTTCACATGCAGCTCCCGACTTCTTAATGGATCCGAAGTAAATAATTCCTTGGCCTCCGTCAAATCAAACAAGTTTCTAAATGCGTCCGTGATTTGCCCCCATTGGTTGTTGGAAAATTTGGTTACGTTATCTAATAACAACGACATCAAACCTTCTCTACCTGTACGGGCAATGGTATCGTTAGCCTGACAAATACATGAAATAATTAAGTTCAAGTAGTTATCAAGCATAGGGCCCAATGAATCAAAGTAATGAGTGAAAAGCATAATCATGCTCTTTAAGGCCTGGATCAAAGTGGTAGAAAGCCAAACTGACAACCTATCATTGGTATCCTCGACATTTAGTTCCCAGTGGTTGCTCAATACATTGAAAATTGGAAACAATAGTTGTCGACACGTCAAGTCCCAGAAGTCAAACTCGAAATACTGGCCATAATCCAATAATACATTGAACAAGTAGTTCAAGGCACGGGATCTGACTTCCAATTCTTCTCCTGTCATAATAATATCGTGGAATCCAAACAAGACGGGGAACCACAACTTAACTAAATCGTCGTATTTGGCTCTGGATTTTTCATCATCACCATTGACTGTCAACCTATGTTTATCACCAAAACTGATTTGAGCTACCTGGTTAACCAACTTCAGTAGTACATCCAAGGATAACAAGCTGACTCTTTGGAACTTTTCGTTCTTGGCTAACTCTGTAAAACAAATCACTAATTCAGCAAACGATTCTTGAGCACGAACTTCGTCAATGTACTCCTTATTAATCCATTTAGCCATTTTGTATGACTTCATTACCATTGTTTCTTTGCTCTCTTTAGCAGCAGCACTCAATACACTAAAGATAGTTTTCCATCCCGACTTAATTTGACCTGCTCTTGCCATGATCATATTATTGATACATTCCAATACCATATCTTTGACTTCCAAGGAGTCGTTATGAACAATCACATACTCAAATGGCTTCAAGAATTCTTTTTGGAACTTGAAATGTGCCAATTCATTGATTTCCAAGAATCTCATTGACAACTGACGCAATGAATCTAAAGCAAAAAATGAAGTTGCAAGATTACTATGGCATCCAACTCTGTTGAAAGTTTCTCCGATAATAGCCCATAACTGTGACCATTCTAGACGAATACGGTTCATGTTATAGTAACAGATATCAACCACCTTCTGCAATGAGAATGTTCTTGGGTTGTTGCTTTGACCTGATGATTCAATCTCTTCAGTAACAACCTCTGATAGAGCCTTGACAAATTCGACGATACCGTCACCCGATAAGTATGCACTGTTTGTAAAAATTTTATCAATTGCGACTCCCAACTCGGTCTTGGTCAATAACTTCGCGGTATATGGTGCCAAATGTTGGTTATGGAATTTATTGGCAGCATTCTGTGATGCAGATGTTTGGGTGGTAAACAGACTGAAGAAGCTGGCGCTAGCTCTAGTCGTCTCTACCGAAGTCTTATTGACAAGTTTTGCTGTTGAGACATCGGGAATAGAATCCTGATCTACCCCTTGGGCTATTAATTGCAATCTTTCGATTTGTGAAATGGATGTCAAAATTTGAATCCAAGATCCCTTTAGTTGGTTACCCTCGGTAACTGCCAACTCTAGCATAATATGGATAGCATCAACATTTTTGGGTTTCATATCCTCATAGTTATGCAAGTTTTCAAATTGAACCAACGCACGAATGAATGAGGTTCTGGCGTATTCCAAGTCAAACATACAAGCAATACGAACAGATAACTTGATACCTTCCAAGCATGTTCTGTTTATCTCTTCTTCGTCGTATTCCTTAAACGGAGGTGTCAACCCCGCTAATATTGACATCCATAAAGTGTCAAAAATAGACTTGACGTGGTGAACATTATTTGCAGCATAGAAGACACCGTTAGAATCGTCTGATTTAAGTTTCTTTCCTAAATTTCTAACAAGTTTTTCAGTTTTGGTAGACATCTCTTTCGATGCATGAATATATGCTTCACGGTTTAAATCACGACTGTTGAAGAATCCAATCGAACCTGACGTTGCAAGCGTAATGTCCCCTGCTAATAATGCAGAGTGTTGCTCGGATTGTAACTTGATTTCATTATCCTGAATCTCATCATAAATCTTCTTCAAAAAATCACGAGGTAAATCCTTACCGTCATCTATCCCACCGTTATTGATAACAAAATTTTCAAAGGTCATTCTGTTCTTAATTTGAGGCGAATGTAAATCAGTGTTAAGCAAGATCACAGAGTAGGATAACACGTAGGCTGCATCTGCATTTGTGAAGATAGTTGGGTTACCCAAAACAAATCTTTCAGCAAATTTCAACATGAATCTATCAATCTTCTGTGCTTCTCCTGGTAATCTGAAAGATTGCAAGAATAATCTCATTGCATCAACAAAGTCCAAGTTTGTAAATTCCATTTGGTTAACAAATGCGTGCATGGTTGCAATGTTTTTGTCATTACCATCACCCAAGTATTCCCCGATTACGGCCTTGTCTAACCCGTCAGTGTCTAATAAGAACTTAGCAATATCTTCAGGGGAGTCCGAAGAAAGAAACTTCTGCTGAATAAAATAATTGATGCCCTTCTTTGCCTTCTGGTTGAACTGTTTGATACCTTCAAGAAATGCCTTCTTGCGTTGCTTCAAATTTTCAAATTGTTCAGGGTCGTCAGTTTCATTGAACTGCTCGGTATTTAAAAAAGAGCCATTTCTAGAAGTATTTGCAGTGGAACTGTTAGAGTCAACAGTGGCTGATCTATCCCGTTGAATAGATAAGTTGGAATTGTGGTGGACCATGTCAGGCTTACTATTGTTTATACCCTTGTGTGCCCATGAATACAACGACTTTAAGAAAGCTACCGAGCAACCAATGGATGTCATCTTTAATGCATACTCCACAGGGAAATAGTTATAGATTTCCGGTTCTGGAAGCTTAGAAGACATTGTGGAGCTGGTCAAGTTTGCCACCTTGTTTATATCATACACTGAAATTTCTTTTCTCTTATTGTCTTGGTAAGCAGCCTTTTGCTGAGCGGTGACCTCGACCCTTAATAATGACAATCTCGTCAAATAATCAATAATCTTTTCACAGATATTAGGCATGCTGCTATCACAATCATAATTCAAATAGAATTCGATGATACATCTTGAATCATTGCACAACTTCTCAATTATAGACAACAAATACCGTTTCTGATGTGATGTTGAAGTTTTCATTTCGGCTACAGGAAAGTATATTTCATCCCAGAACACAGGAATTTCACGCTTGAATTCCGATCTCAAGTTGGATATGATTAACCAAAATATCTCCAACGACAATTCAAATACTGGAGCCAATGGCGATGCCGCGTTTCTTGATAAGGATAAACAAATATATTGCCTGACAACATTGATCAATCTTGTCTGTTCGTTAGAATTTGATGATAAAATAACCACATTTGGACTTAAGAATACATCAATGTGTTCTTTCAATATTGTGTGAATGATATGTAAGGATAAAAGCTTGGATCTAACCGAGTGGGATCTCATATCCAAGGTATCTGAGTCGATTCCTTTTACTGAGAGTTTACACATCGCTCTGAAAATCAAGAAGGCATCCTTCACAACTAAATCTTCATCGTTTTCTGTTGCTTTACTTGCTTCATTCACTCTTTGGTTTTCGTTAGAATCATCATTCAATTTCTCCAAATTCTTCAATGTTAACTTTTCTGGTTGTTCGGGAATCAAAAGTTCATCTTTACTAATAGTGGATGATCTCAACTGACTTGTAGATTTTTGTCTCTGAAAAAGTTCAGAATCTGAAATACGCTGAAAGATAGCAGCAATAACTTGCGTTAAGATACCTTGAGCAACGGATTGATTTCTGGCAGACAAGGAAAAGATGAATACGTTATAGATTTGTCTGACTGCTTTAAGTAAGGAAGCTCCATGACATGGCATAACAAGAATAGAATGCATTAGCGCTCTTACTACTTGTAATTCCAACTCCGGGTCAGTTCCTTCACCTTCAAAGCAGGCAGAGATGACATCGACCGACAAATCAGTCAAGTTCACCTTGTCCCCAGAATCCTCAAACTGAGCATAATCAAACAATTTAGAAAAGAGATCAATGGCGATGGTCTTCAATTCACTTGAGCTAGTTTCACATGTCAATTTCAATGCGTCAAAAATGAGATGAGGGTCTCTGGAGTGTGGGTTCTCTAAGGAATCAAGAGCCTTTTGAACCAGCTGCTTAAGAGTATCGTTCTTCTTTGAATCTTTGTTTGAAAGAATGAGATCAAATGTCTTCTTAAAAATCACTGTGTTGTCCACTGTAGCATTCCCAGAAGCCACTGAGATTGTTGAAGCTTGACGGGTATGACGGGAAGGCGTGCTTGGCAAAGTGGTAACCGACTCATCTAAAGAGTCAGTTGGTGCCATTGTTGGGCTTTCTGTTATTGGTGGAGGTAATTCCTTTTCTGGAACTGGAGGTCTGGTTTCTTCTGTAGACAACTCATCTTCATCCCCCGAAACTGAAGCATTTGTAACATTGGAGGGTGAAATTACTTCATCATCTATTTGTTTCTCTTCAGTTATTAGTTTTCCCTCGGTTGATTGATCTTGTTTGTTGGCCAAGTGGTTGGTTCCATTGGGAGCTTGACTCGCGTCCACTTCTTGCATATCACCATTGTTGTTTTGTGTATCTTCTTCCAACGTCATGTTTTCAGAGTTTTCCAGCATCCCTATGGTAAGCTCTGACAATTGCCCGTGATCCAATGTGACAATGTTGCAAGTAGAATTGAGTAAAGTGTCTTGCTGATTTAATAACGTTGACTATTTTGTTGAGGTGTTTTTAGTTTGGACTGCACGACCTCCTCCCGACTGTGCCATGTATTTCTTACAGGTTACATTTTTACGCGGTACAGAAACAAAACGCGCTACACTCATGAAAGAAATACACTTATGTTAATTTTGATATACAAAACTAGAATTCACTTAAAGCAACAGCAGTAGCTTGGAAATCATCGTGAGAAATAGACACGTTGACGTTCTTAACGCCTGCCTTAGTAGCAGCTTGTAATGCACCGTTCTTCAAGGAAACCTTTGGGGCACCATTGTCATCTCTCACGATCTCAATGTCAATCAAAGCAGCACCAGCACCTTGCGACTTAACGCCCAATGCCTTAAAAACGGCTTCCTTTGCAGACCAAGTGCCGGTGTAGGAAGCTTGGGGATGAGCAGACTTGGAGCAGTATTCACGTTCGACCTCGGTGAAGTTTCGTTCAATAAAAGTATCATTGTCAATGTTAAGAGCACTTAATAACTCAACATCAACACCAACACCCTTGGAAGATTTGTTCAAAGATTCCAAAGCCTTGGCTGTGTCTTTAGAATTAGCACTGACATAAGCCTTGTTCAGTTGAATGGACTTGTTGGAGAAGGACTCTTTGTCGTTTTCAATACGAGCCAATGGATCTAAGTAAACTTGCGATTCCAAGGCATCACTGTATGGAGCATTATCCTTTGCAACAAAGATAGAGTTACGCGTAATAGCATTGTGCATGTAACGGTAAGTCTTCTTGTTACGAGCAGTCACTCTAACAGCATAATCTTCATAAGTAGTTTGATCCAAGACAGCATACAAGTAGTCTGGATGTAACACAATAGCTTGGGCACCCTTCTGACCAAATCCAAAAGAGGTAACAGAAACAGCCTTGATACCGTCAGTTTGAATGGATCTGGATGGGAATAAAATGTACTCGTTTTTTTCCAACGCCTTGTCAACATTATCAGCATTTCTGTTACCTGGAACAAGACCGGAGTTCAAAATTTGAATAGCACCGTTCAACATCCAAGCACCTGCAGCACCCTTTGGATGACCAGTCAAGTACTTTTGGAAAACACCAAATACTGGGTTCCCTTCGGTTCTACCCAAGTGCTTCATCATGGAGTTAACGGTGGCGGTTTCGTTCTTTTCGTTAGCAACGGTAGATGTACCGTGGAAAGAAGCAACACCAAGATCATCAATGGTCAAGTTAAAAACAGCTAAGGCACCTCTAATTGGAGCAATTCTTGGGTCAGACCGGTGGAAATTGTTGCCCCATTGCTTCTTGGCGTCTTGGATTTGTCTTCTGGCTTCACGGTTCACCTCTTCAGTTCTTTCATTCAAGAAGTCAGTGATAGAGAATTCAGCACCGTATTCTTCCTTGGCCAATTCAGCTTCATCATTCAAATAATCAATTTCACTTTCTTTCCAGTTCTTAATTTGAGCCAATCTTTGTTTCAATTGTCTAGATCTGTATTTGATGTTCAATAATGGAGATGGATATTTTAAGTCACCTTGGTGTTCTCTTGCGGTGGTCAAGATACCTTTACCTGGAGCAGGGATAGATCTGCCAATCTTGTCGGTAGCAGTAGCGGTCATTGCCAAGACAGCATGGATTGGAACACCCATCTTAAGAGCCAAACCAGCACCCATTATGACTTGAATACCTGAACCTTGCGATTCCATGAATCCGTTTCTGGTGGTAGTGGCTGGTCTGGACATTTCTCTTGGTGTTCTACCGTGTTCGAATTCATCAACGGCGTTGCCTGTAGCCTTCATATTAGCGAATTCGTAAGAACCTTCTTCCTGGAAGTCATCATAACCACCAACAATAACAATCTTAGCCTTTCCACTTTGAATAGTTTCAATACCAATGTCAACCGATTCAACAGACGTAGCACAGGCGCCAACAGGGGTCTTAATAGGACCAGACGAAGACAAAAGCAACATGTTAACCCACGCAGACATGGTATTGATAAAGGATTCTTGTAAAATATCGTTTTGAACTGGCTTATCTTGGTATCTGTCTTTGAACATACCTCTCAAAGCAGAAACACCACCCATTCCAGAACCAGAAGTATTACCAACTTCAGAAACATGGACGTACTTGTAGAATTCGTATGGGTCAGTAATACCAGATGATAACAAAGCTTCGGCAGTAGCAACCAAAACATACAAGGTGATTGGATCCACCTGAGAAATGATATCTTCACCAATACCATAGGTACGGGCATTCCAGCCGGTAGGAATTTGACCAGCAACTAATCTGTCAAATCTCAAGGCCTTTGGAACAAACAAAGTGGCTCCCTTCAAGATTCTAACAGTGTATTCACCAGATTCCTCTATTTCAAAGATTTCACACTTGTCGCCATGTTCATGCTTGTAATGTTCAGCAGTTTCCTTAGAAGTTTCAAATGGTTCCAAGTCATGCTGAATAACAACTTCTTGAATTAATTGTTTCTTGTTGGGGTCATAACCGTGGAACAATTCAGGTTCAATTAATCTGATACCGGAGTGTTCCAAAATTTCTTCCTCGTATTTAGCCTTGATATCCTTATCATCAATTGGAACTTGAGTCTTGGCATCAATCCAACCAGAGTATGGCTTACCCTTCAAGTTACCAGTGTGATACTTGATCAAACCCATAATCCAAGCCATTTCAATCGTACCTTCCAAAGAGAATTCACCGTAGGCCTCCATCTCCCATCTGGTTCTCGAGTTACCCCATGGACCAACTTCAGCAAAACCAGTAACCACAATGACACTATCCAAGTCTAACATACCTTCCAAATCTGGAGCAATTTTCTTGATTTCTTCATAAGGCTTCAAACCTGGGAAGTTGAACTTCATGTTTGATCTTGGTTGGACGGTAACTTTGTTGTATTGGGCGTCGACATTATCACCATTAACGACCTTTTGTTCAATAGCAGATTCAATGGAAACAGCTCTTCTGATATCAGAAGTTTCAACCAAGTCAGATCTCAACTTGGAAGTAAATTCCTTTAAGTTTTCAATAAATTGCAAACCACCGTTCAAGTCAGCCATAACTGGCTCTTCTTGACACCATTGAATAATTTCTGGAGTCAATAATCCCAAGATGTTGAAAGCCATTTCCTTTTGGGAGAAAGTTCTGACTCCCAACTTTTCAATACCTTCAGCAATGATGTTATTGCCACCCATCAAACCGGTACCTCTTGTCCAACCAATAACTGCACCACAAATGGTTAACTTCGTTCCCCAATCTTCAGAGTACCATCTGTTGAACAATGTTTCCAAAGAAATCTTGGATTCAGAATACAAACCATCAAAACCAAAGGTACCGTGGTTTGGAGACAATGGCAAGATACATTGAGCTGGTCTCGTGTCAGTAGTCTTTCTCAACTTAATAGCACCCAATAACCTCAACAAGTTGGTCAACATAATTCTGTGAGCGAATTCAGACTTCGAATCAATGTTGTCTAATCCATTACCGTTTTCAGGAATAGCAGCAAACGGAATAATGGCATCTAAGTCCCATCCTAAACCACCCTTCTTTGGCTCATCGTAAATGTAGTTGACCAAACTATCCACATCTTGCTTGGAACCTTGGTTGAAAGGAACAACCGTCAAAGTAGAACCACCGGCACCATATCTGGCGTACATGTTTTGGTAGTATTCAGTCACCTTTTTGGAGAATCTGGAAGTAGTGACAATTACTTTTGCACCACCACTGATTAAACCTTGTAAAATTTCAGCACCAATAGAACCAACACCTGCACCGGTAACCAAAACATATTTGTCCTTGAAAGTCAAACCGTTGATAGCAGCAGATTCCAAACCATCTAAGTAAACAGAAGACAACTTGTGATCATAAGCCCAACCATCCTTCGACTTTCTTTGAAGATGCAAGAATGGAATAGTTTGGGGGGGAATGGTGGAAGAAACCGGCTGCAAAATAGATGTCTTGTCAGGCAAGGAAGCAATTTCATCGTCATCAGAAGCAGTAGACAATTCATCTTCTTCAGTTGGGGTGTTAGTACCTGTCTTTGCTTGCAAGATGGATTTGGTAGTGTGTTGCGTCTCAATTTCCTTGGTGGATTCAACAAATGTGATTAAGTCATCGTACAACTTTTGAATTTCGATCTTGTTGCCTTTAGACGCTTGCTTAGTGATAGCCTTGTATACTCTGGCCAAGTCTTCTTGAATAGTTGGTTGTTCAATCTTCGTCATCTTACCACCTTGAGCCATTTCGTAAACATATTGTTCAAACTTTCTAACAGATTCCTTATTGACTTCTTCGTAAACAATTCTTCCCTTGGAATCAACAGTCGTCTTTGGACCGGTAATCTTGGAAACATCCTTGAAAACAGGATTGGCACCTAAGACTTGCTTACAGTTTTCAATCAATTGTTCTCCCAATCTCTTGGCTAACTTGTAAGTTTCACCTTTGTATTCTGGACAGTGGTCAATGTGGTATTGCATGAACTTAATTAAGGTTGGGTTAGATCTGTTCATAATTTGAATACATTGGTCGATGGTTTCTCTATCGATAGAGGTCAACTTACCAAAGATAATGTCAAACCACATTGAAAGAACATCTTGCCTAGCCCAGTTCCAGTACGAGTCGTAAGTTCTCGATTTCAAGGCAGAGAAAGTAGGCTGGATACCCTTAGCGTAGAATTCACCATGTTCAGCTTCCCACAAGTCCAAGTTTTTTTGTAAAACAGCAGATGCTTCCTTTTCCTTGATATGAGCCTTTGCACCCTTGTTCAAGTCAACTTGCAAGTATCTGGCAAGAACTTCTAATTGTTGTTTTGCCAACTTCTTGTTTTCTGAGGTCAAAGCATCCAAAGCAGCGGAATCAACAACAGCACCGCCAGCGCCACCAGAGGCACCACCGGCACTGGCACTACTTGCAGACAAGTTAATTCCAACCATTCCAGCGTATTTGGTTGCAACGGTATCCAAGTAGGCTTTGGCGTCATTATCATTGCCTAATCTTGAAGCAGGTTCGTTGGTCAATGCAACCAACAAAATAGAGTCTTGTCTACCTGTACCTAAGCCATATCTTGATTCCAAGTACTTTCTGGCAGTAGTGATTGAGAACCCACCAGGCATCTTGGAGGAAATCAATCTACCGATAAGAGAAGTCGAAGTCTTACCCAATTGGCCAGCAAATGTATCCTGGAATTGTTCAGCCAATTCTTCCAATGGAGTATCCTCTGGCTTTTCCGGGGTAGAACCGAATTCCTTACCCAAGTCACCCAAAATTTCGTTCTGTACAGTCGACTTACCATTGACCAAGTCCTTGATCGCCTTAGTCATAGGAACAGCATCCAATGGCTTCTTCAACTTTTGTGCCACCAATACGTGTAAAAGCAAGGAAGCGGAAACTGGTTCGTCTGGAATAGCGGCAGCGGCAGCGGCTGGTGCTGCTGAAACTGGGGCTGCTGCAACCGGAGCGGCTGCTGCAGGTGCCGCGGTGGTAACAGGTGCTGGAGCAGCTTCTTCCTTGGCTGGGGGGGCAACTTCAACTGGATCAGGAGTGTAGTAGATTTCCTTAGCATCCTTGGAGTAGCACAAGACTTGACGTTGCAAGGAAAGAGCAGCATCATACGATTCGTACTTGGCTTTAATGGTTCTAGAAGCCATACCGGCTAAGGTTGGCGATGGACCAATTTCAACAACTCTTTCAGTGTTATGTTCTTGAAGGAAAACATCTTGGGTTTCGATCCATCTAACTGGCGAGGCAAATTGATAGGCCAATAATTCGGTCAACAACGTGTGAGACAACTGTTGCTGGATCTCTGGTTTCATGGCTTTATTAGTATTAATGATTCCAAAAATCTGCAATGATATAAAGATTAAACCGTTGTGGCAGATGGAATTATACTTATAACTGTTGATGGCACAACAAAATACTCAACCTGTAAAATAAAATGTAGGCATTCCTCCCAACATTCATTTCATCTTACATTTTAGGCGCGTTCTTTCTCAGGGCGTTCCTAACCGGCAGATATATTTTTGGGCTCGTAAAATTTTGTTGGTCTTGATAAACCAAAAAGATTTTGTATTGCGGCATGGATGTTACTCAAAAAGTAAACTTGTTTCTTACTTCCTGTAATGCCCAATTGATAGTGCTAATGTGTGTTAGGTGTAGGGCATAAATATGTAATCCATTGCTTGTTTTATTTACTTTGGCAGATTCAATATTATATGAGTAAATTATGTAGAAGTTCATAAAATAGTAACAAATTTTACCAAAATGCAAATTATTAATGAATTATTTCTAGAACGAATTCATTTTTACTACATTCAAAAGTATTTCAAAGTATTTCAAATTATTTCAAATTATTTCGTTTGTTGCCACCCAAAGCTAGTTGTCAACTTCTTACAATGCCCTAAAGAGAGTCTAGTTTTACCCGGACAATAATCAGTAAATGTTTTGTCGCACCATAAATTTCTTGAAAAAATTTCGAACTCATTTCTTCACGTATACATCCTTATGTATAGAAATAAACACTGAAATTAACCTCATTGTAGGTTCCAAAGCTTAATGCCTTCTCATCTACCCTGATTATATTCGTTTATTTTCAGTTTAAAATGGTCTAGGAGAACACTTTTGCATTTGGAAGATTGATTCAGGTCATCTCCACCCTAATCTGATCAAACACTCGTGTTTTACTTCATATCAGCTAAGGACTATTAACATGATCTACATTAGCGTAAATTACATAAATTGGAAGAACAATCTAACTTTTACTATGTACAAAATAGTAATCAAAACCCTTTCCAGCTTCTCTCTAGAATGCCCTGGCTACATTCGAAGGAATACTTCTCATCATTAATCTCTTGAAAAAATACCCATTGTATTTTGCGTACCACTGCTTTGAAGTCATGGGCATAATTCTTCAATTGTCTAACCTTCGCAGACGAATCGTTAATAACTGAAAAGTACGTGACTAAATCCTGGTTAATAAGGGAATTGTAACTGGGTGCACCAGAACAACCGGTAAAATCAATAGACAAAACCTTGAGTAGCTGTAGGGAACTGACTAACGGGAGAAAATTTGCCAACTGATGTTGCAAAACGGGTAGATGGAGGAATTCAAGCTTAATAAATTTTGCTAAGAGGGCGAAATTGCGATGGTCATGAATCTTTTGATCAGGGATTAGCGGGTTGTGAAAATAGTCTACTCTCATATGTTTAAGACTGTTTTGATTACTTGCTTTCAAGTTGTGCATCATTTCTCCAATAATTGGCTGAATATTGTGGACATTTCTAAAATGAAGACTTAAATTTAATGTTTTCAACCGATGCTGGGTGCCAAGGAACATAAATGTCTTGAAGTTATTATCATTGATCAAGGATAAATTCAATGATTCTAGATCACAAAATAGACTTACAGACTTTAGAAACCCATTATCGATACAGCTGGCAACAGAAAGATGCTTCAAACTCGAGAAGTTTCCTTGGTTTTGCAACATGATTTCCCCATCAAGATTTGAAAGGACAAGATTCTTCACCGACAACGAGACTAACTTAGCTAAAGGTTTGCGAAACAAGGTTTGAATCAACCCATCTTGTTCTAAGTCAACATTTTCCAATGAGGACGAAGTGAAATTTGTTGACGTGCAAGTATATCTGGAAATGGAAAGGTTTCTCAAGCGCGGGAACCTAGATAAATCCAATAATTCAAAATTTTGGGTATGAACGTTGCCAACACAGAGTGAGGTAATAAAGGTTGATGAAATACAGGAATCTAACTGAAAATTCCCTCTGAGATTTATCAAGGCAGAATGGTGTTGCAAAAGATCCCAAGAAAGATTAGGGGAGCAGTACCATTCAAACACTTTCAAATTAGTACACCTAGGAAGAATATCACCTAGGTGGTGTAACAAATTGAGATCAGGTATATCAGGAATGGTTTCACTAAACGAGATACACTTAATATAGCGACAGAATTCAGGATGAGCTAATAGGTTTTTGAACAACAAGTTTAATGCATAAAGGGACGATATATTGATTGAATATAAGGTCAATGGATGGTTTTCTAAGGTGGGAATTCTTAACCGTCGATAATGTCTATCTTTTGAAGAGTCAACCGAAATGGCGCAGTATATTCGGGGTTGAGTAATCAGGTACATGCGTCTGTCACTGTAGGCGAGACTGAGAAGGTCTTTTTGGGAGAGGTCAAGAGAAACCAACTCTATAATCTCGGATGGTAAACAACTGAGCATGCTTTCATGTACAAGACTTTTGACTAAATTCCGTAAACGGCGGAGCCTGTCTATATATTTATGATTTTGCAGTTGTCCGGTTTCGGAATTAAAAAAAATTATCTGATCGGATCTAACGTCCTAGCCAAACGAGAATGAGAACAAAAGTAATTATTTTGGTCCGCCACAGTATCACGCAGAACAGTAGCACTTTTAAACGACACATAGTGTAAGTATCGGCTGGTCATACAAAAAAAGAAATGCGATTTCTGTGGATCGAACACAGGACCTTCAGATTAAACTGTGACTGAATTTCTTCAGTCTGACGCTCTCCCAACTGAGCTAAAACCGCACACAAACCCACGGCGGGAGTCGAACCCGCAATCTTTTGATTAGAAGTCAAACGCGTTAACCATTACGCTACGCAGGCTTTTAGTATCACATGATAAGCTGAAAAAATATATGAGAACAATTTTAGAAGTTTGCTATAGATCGCTTTTTTTCTGTGTGCACATGACAATACAACATGGGGCTCACAACTCATGAAGGTTAATCGGTTTAGTTAGTTAAGGCCATGGTGCCAGGGGTAGCAATTATAGTGCAGGAGAGAAAAAGCAAGTGGACAGTAACCTTATTTAAGCGACTATCCATAGATTAGAAACCTGCCTAACCCATATTCCACGCTCGTTTCAGGTATCACTCACAATTTGAAAACTGAGGGCGTTAGAAAAGGTCTCCTTTGATTTTTCTATTGTGTAACACTAACATATTTCAAATAAAAAAGAAATGTGAAAAGTCGTTCCGGATTAGGCACCGGCAGTTTCAATTCGTACTAGGGCTATATGCATCCTGATAGCCAAACAAGGAGACCGGAAATGAAAAACCCGTGACAATACGCACTATCGGCCCACTAACAGCCATCGTTTCCCTCAACTCCAGCTACATAGCAACTCGGTATCTAAGCCAAGCTTATACTGAAATCGGGTAGTTGCCGGTCCGTACAAGTCCCAGTAGCAGCCGGAAATAAACACCAACCTGCACATGAGAAAACTCAATGAGGACCTGTCAGATGATCTGCTGGTGTTCCGACCATGTGATTGGCTGAGTTCCCGAGAGAGTCGTGTGCAACGGCTTTGTGTCACCATCCGATCGTAATGGCCATTCGGGATGAATTAGGTTACCTGGTACAACAGGGATCGCCATCAAAGTGCAAAGAGTCAGCGTTCCAAATATCGTAAACTAGTGCGGTGACAGTGGTTTCGGAACGATATATAGATTTTGTTCTTACTACCCATTTACCCATTTACTACTTTGATATATCCGCCCCTAGTGCAACTATTTGTCCCTCTTTGTCAACCAGTGGGATTATTAATTATTCAGAATTCGGTGAAGGATTTCACTCTTTGTGAAAATTGTTTGGCCAAGGTATCCGGGGACTGAAATATCACATATCACATTATTAGATCTCATCCACGTACATAGCCATCTGTGTGTTTTTGCTTCTAACCCAAAAAACTATCCCTTCTTGAACCTCAGCTATTCCCGCGTATCAATTGAGGCACCAACCACCCTTGCTTTTATTAAACCAGCTAATTACAGATCTATCTGTTCCATTTAACTAGGATTCAAGCAACACATCCAATCCAAAAGTTTTCCACTTGTGTGACTGCTTTCAACTCCGAGGACCACCAATATAGATGTTCAATACCAAGATATTCGAGAACAACCCATCGTCAGCAACACCGGAAATCAACATACCGAGTGTTGACGGTAGCAGCAATGGACAAGGGTCCACCTCCAATCCTCAACCCATAGACATCGCCCACCAGAGACAGTCCATCTTTAACAATGGTCGTTTTCGCCGCGAGCTGATTGCTCACTCCCAGGGAATGGGTGGCGTTTCATGGGGATCGGTGATTGGTTCGTGGCTCAAGGATGAAGTCATGATTAACAGTTACCACTCGCACAATGCCCATCATGGCAACACTATCAATAACACGAATAATAACAACCTCAATCCAGCTGCATATATCAATCCAAGACGGGGATCGTTCCGTCAGAACAACGGCCAGATGATGTCGATGTCACCGCCAGTGCAGACTCTGTACTTGCCCGATTTGGAGGCCGATTACTGCAAGGATTACAGCTGTTGTGGCGAGTTGTTGCCTACGTTGCACGACTTGTTACGACATTACGAAGAGGCGCACATCAGCCCGTCTCCACCGGCTGAGCCTAATCACATGTTGAATCAGAATCGCAGCAACAACTTTAATAACATGCATAATATTATGGAGACGGTATCGACAACTGATGTGTTTTTAAACAACGGTGCCAACCAACACCAGCAGCACCAGAGCAACAACTACCAGTTCAACAACCTGCATAACACACAGTCACAGCAACATGCCCAGCCCGTTACTTCTCGCAATCAAACCATACTACAGCAACAGAACCACCAGCAACAGTCACATGTCTCGAATCCCAACATCAACTTGCATAACTCTCACTACAATCTTCAGCAACAATCCATCAACCAGCTGGCGCCAATACCGAACAACCAGTCGTTTTCGACTAACCAGCCACAAACCATCCCTCCACACCAAACCCATCACCATCCCCAGCAGCAACAATCGCCACCAAGATCTAACACCCCGATGCAAACTGAAGACGACGGCGATGCGATGTACATTGATGATCCGGCACGACACCTCTATGTCATGGAAAACGACGAACACAAGCCATACAAGTGTCCTGTCATCGGCTGCGAAAAGACTTACAAAAACCAGAATGGTTTGAAGTACCACCGTCTCCACGGACATCAGGGACAAACGTTGAAAGAAAACGCCGACGGCTCCATTTCAATCATCGACCCCGAGTCCAATACTCCTTATTTGGACGGAGCAGGTATGGAAAAGGACAAACCTTACCGCTGCGAGGTCTGTGGCAAGCGATACAAGAATCTCAATGGGTTGAAGTACCACAGAGGACATACCACCCACTAAGGGGCTTTTGCTGTATTATTTGTTTGTTGTTGGAGTTGTTTTTACATTGTCTGTGTTAAGTTGACAGTAAGGGTTTTGCAACATGCGTTGAATCATGACCCTGTGGTCTTCCCCACTTTTTCCTCTGTTTTTCCCTTCAACCTCTTTTCGTTCCTGTCGGAATTGCACTTTCCGTAGGTGCGTGTCGTGCCTTTTGACTTCTACTTATGTTTTTATATACTTTTATTGTTTATCTATGTGCACTACTGCAAGATACTGTAGAGGTTTGATGTGGGTCTCGTTTGTTTTGATTATTTTTGATCGTACCCCATGTTATGGATTCCTTTGTTTTTCACTAGAAGCTGGCTTTATATCATTGCAATAGTTGTGTCAGTAGTAGGTGTACTTCTACCACTATCAAATATTACTTACTGGCGCTTCTATACCCTGCTTATCCCCGCACCTTCAGCCCCCATTCCGTTTGTTCCCAATGGAGACCATGTCGATCTTACAACAACACATTTCGATCCATTGCTAGATTACAGACTCAATATAAGAATGGAAATCTACTGTGACCAGGTTGGAGACGTTTACAAAGTTCCATATCGCCTTCTACTGGAATCCAATACTGTGTTATACTCTGACTCGTTTCTCGTTGATTGCGAACACCATGCCATCCACCATAGCAACAATTGGTTCATTCCGTATAACTTACGGTACTGGGTCCCCCCAGTATTGGTCAATATCAACCGTTCCACAAAACTCAACTTGAACAAACTCGTCCGAATCGGTTCACAGTTTCAGAATGTTGACAAATTAGCTGTGGCTATCGATAGAAATTTTGTGACTAACGATGACACAACCTATATCCAGTTCCAGACCGAGTTTACAGGGTTCCGCTACTACTTGGTCCACCACTACTATCTCTGTCATCTTGCCGGTGTCACTGTGTTCTGGACACTTAGTTCAAGTATATGTATTATTACTAGCTACGCCATTCTCTGGAGGGCCTCTGATTCTAATTCAGAGGATAAAGATGAATAGTATTCTATTATGTGACAACTATACGTATTGTTATTTGCAGGTCAATTAGCATTCAACAACTTAAATTCACTCGAACTATCAACGGGAAGGAATGGCGTAATCTTTTTTAAATAATCGGCCTCACTAAAATTGCTATTGAGCTCCGAAAAGTCCTGGTTAAACAGATCAACTTCTATCCTCCGGTTCAAAAATGTCTTGAACTCATCAATAATGAGATTGAGTTCATTCATGCTTCTTCCCAAATAAACCATCTTTATTGTTCCTGTAACATCTTTGAAAAGTTCCGAAACTTCTCTCAACAGTTCACTCATCGTTGACTCACTCTGATCGTTTGGCAAACTTTCAATATACAATCCATCCTCGTCGTCAATGTAAAATGCGTTGTTGTATGATTTGGGATTGACATAGATCGAAATTAATGGGAACTTGGGCTCCAAAGGGAAAAACTCAACCAGAGACAGTTCAACACGTTCCCGGTCACGCACACTTGCTTGAAAGTTACTTTGGTTGATCATCATGTACTTATCATTCATTGATTCATGATCGATTATAATATCGAACTTAAAGATTGGCCGAATAATTTCTGGTGGAAGACGTGAGAACTCAGGTGGATGGTAACTGAAAGATGGCTTTCTCTTCGAATTCAATATTTCAAACGTAAGTGAATCAGAATCCGACTGGTTTGATGCGACCGAGTCACTAAAGGAAGTAGGAATCGAATTGAAAGACATGAGACTTGGACTAGACGAACGTGACTTAATCGATGAATAGCTGGTGGACAAGGAAGTTAAAGAAACTGACTTACGAGGATTCTTTGAAATTTGAGACACTGCCTTTTCTTGCTTCTCATCCTCTGCTTCGGGAGACAAATACTTGAAGAACTTACCAATTGAACTTACAAATGACTTCAGACCCACAACAGTCACTGGCTTCTCTTCTTGTTCAGAATTTCGTTCGGAACCAGGGAATGATGAACACGAGTAGATTGCTTCATCAAATACTTCAAATGAATGTGTCTTACGCAACTCACTCGTCAGAAGAGGAGTAGGAGCGGATAACAAGCCACCATCCAAAGACATACCACTGTCCTTCGAATTTAATGGTAAAATACCGAATTTTCGATTAACCAACGGATTGTCAGGTTTAAAGTTTATCGTGGCAGAGCCATCCAGAAAATGTTTGACAGCAAACTGATGTAAAACATTGAATGAACGATCAATCTTACCCTGTATCTTTTTCGTTGTTTGAATCAGCACAGACGACTGGTAATTGTTGATTCCAACCAATCGCCACATCAAGAGTCGCAAATAATAGGACCGAACAATTGGATTCCAGTGACAAACAAACCGCTCAAACATCGTGTTCGAAACAAGCCAGTTGATCAAGTTAACTTTAAAGCTATCATTCAAATTAGTCAACCAAAGGAAGTTAGGAGGTAAGGGTTCATTGGTGTCCCGAAATCCGGACAAGCTTTCAGGAATCATATCCCACAAGTTGAATAAAAATGCCAAATTCTTGAGAATGACTTGAATATGGTCTGTATTTTTCAACATCATGTAGTTGCAACTTAACCAAAACTCCCAATCTATTTCGTGAGTAACATCAATATTGTTATTAGTGTGGTTAAGAAACTCATAGACAATGTTGAGAATCAAGCCGTTCTTGTTGCAGTCATGAACACTAGTGTCTTTAGCAATTGACATGAACGAATTATCAATGGTTCTGATAAGCAGACCAGTTACATCATCCAAGCCGCTACCAATGAGTTGCGATGAGTGACAAATGTCTCTGAGTGTCTTAAATATCTTGATAATCGAATTAAAGTACACATCAGATTGTCTTAAATCGGTAGTCAGTTGTTGAGGAAACGAGGCGTTTGCTGATGTTGTTGACGAAGTCGTTGCAGAAGGGCCATTGGCTCTCAAAGGAACCACCATGTTTGTACCTTGTGGTTCTTGCATCTTCCCTATGGATGTATTGGAGATTCTGGTGATTGAGACCTGAAAAATTTGCAATACATGGGCATAAATTATATTGAACCCTGGAAAATATTCAAGAATATCCTTATTAAGGTTTTGTTCCAAATTGAGTGGAGTCTTTTGAACAATGTCAATGTAGTGCCGGAAAAATGAATTGAATACGTTGGAATCGCAGTTGCACCACCTTCTTACCCAGTTTCCGTTGGGATCTCGAATCCCATTAACAGGGTGTTTAGGAGGATGAATACAGTTGATATAGAGCGCCTTCTTTGCTGGTGTGTTCGCCCGGGGAGGAATACCCTTGAAGTTAATTAGATAATGCAAATGAGACGGGAAATGAGAATACAATGCCGCCAAGGAAATGTGATCAGGCTGTGACAGAGGCAAGATCTTTAAAGACTTCTCTAGCATGCCCTGTTTGACGCTTAAGAGAAACAACAAGGCAGTACTAACATTGGGAAGTCTAAAAAACGAGTAGGCAAAGACTTTGCCAATAAATGCAGAAATGGAAAGAGACAACGATTTCAAAGTGGACATCTTGTCTATGCAGTAGTCGAGGGTGATCACCAACAAGCCTTCATACTGTTTCTGAAACTCGGGGTCTGCCAACTGCCAGTCATCTCGAGCAATTATTCTGGAAATACACTCAAGATAAGCATTACGATCAGATGCTGGAACTGGAGAAAGATTAATTTGTGGTAATAGCGAGGCCGGTGGAGCTTGTGTAAAAGCCGACGAGGATGAAGAGGAAGCTGAGGCCGGTGACATCGGCGGTAGTGAAGGATCTACCGTGCTGAGATTGCTGAGCAAGGTCTGCCACCACTTCAAGAGAATGGCGATCGCTACACTCATCAAGCTTTTGTAGACCTTTGAATTCTTTGAGAAGTACTTGTGGAGGGGAGGTCCATTACGGAGAAATGGGAGGAGCGAAGTTCTGAGTATGTTTGATTTGAGTACACCAGAGTTTTTATTGGAGTTGTACTTTTTTGAGTTGAAGCGATTGAGTTCGACTTCCAAGTCCTTGTATTGCTTTAACAATAACTTGATGAGTCTGTCTTGTTCTGGCGACCGTTTCTGAGGAGATGATGTGTTAGACCTGAGATCTTTCTGGATACACGAGGGCAGGATGGGTGGTGGGGCATGTGTGTCATTGTTGTCAACCGATTTGCCTCGTATGTTAGCAGCTCGGGAAAGCACTTTAGCCATAGTTAATACATGGGGCAGTAAAACGAACTTTCAACAAGATTTTAAGCAACCAAGAGCCAGACACGAGGTTTATAAATAGCGAGGTAAATAACGAGGCAGGAAAAAAAAAACAAATCGACTGACGATAATAGTAAGTGTAAAAAAAGGTACGGAGTAGTTGGTCCCGGCATTAAAGATTAGAAAAAAGTTTCATTTGCGATGCCAAGGTGGATAATAGCACCTGATAGGATGAAACCACACTCATTTCTCCTTGTTGAGGAAATGTAGCAACCTAATCCGGATTGGGGCTAAAATCTGTCTGTTTCGAAACAGTAGTGCGATAAGGCATTGTACAGCAACAGAAAAAAGGTTGGAAAATATTTCTTGACATTGTGGCAACGAAGGGGGTTTCCGGTTTGCAACAAACACATGTTGTTACCCATGGGTTCTACGGGAAATATGGAGCGATAATCGAGAACAGAATGAAAAATTATAACGAGGAATTCAGCCTCCAATGCATCGTCTACGCGCTAGTGGCTTGTTCGTGTTTTCTCGATTAACGTCTCCGGAATATCGCGGAGTAGGACTTTGTCAGGTAACCTTTAAAATTGTTTACCTCTTACGAGCCCTGGCAGAGAACTTTTTTTTTTCCAATTCTTTCGGTGAATGTCGTCATAGTAACTCGAAGGTGCGAAACATACTAGAATGGACGCGTTCTAGATTGTATGGCGGAACACCGTACTATAGAAAAAGTAGGTTTTTCCTGCACTGTGGTGCAGAATTTTTCCGTGCTATAGGTGCAGAATTTCATCCGATGGCATCGATTAAAGTCAATTAATTTATTGATTGATTAACAAAAAAAAACTATTATTAGTAGTTTCTATATATAATATTATTTGGCATCAAGCCTGAGAAACTTAGCAAGCATGTTCTTCTGCTTTTCCATTTTTTGAAGGGCCTGTTCGTGCTCCTCTTTTAATTTGGTGTGCTCGTCCTTCAACTGTTCATGCTTCGTACTAAGGTCAGCCAGGTTCATAAGTTCAGTTTCCAACGACTCTATTTCCTTGACCTTCACCTCTAATTGCTCTGCTAACTCTGCGCTGGCTGTCCTAGTTTCCACGGCAGCAGCAGCAGCCTCATTTTCGAGGTCCTTAACCTTCTGTTCTAATGCACCAGCTTTCTTCAATTGTTCTTCCAAATCGTCAATCTTCTTGGTCTGGCCTTCCGATGCAGTAGCATTTTCTTTTCTAACCGCCTCAAGCTCATTCTCAACCTTTTGTTGACGAGCAACAGCTTCTTCGACAGCCTTTTTCAACTCTTCGATAGAAACAGCTTCCTTTTGAGCGTCGTCTAATTCCTTCTTAACCTGTGCTACTTCTTCTTGCTTGGATTCAAGCTTCTTAGAAATTTCTGAAGATTCTTGTTGTGCTTTCTTCAATTCTTCCTTGATTGCAGCAACTTCATCTTGGGCCTTCTTCATGTCTTCTTGTACTTGAGCCAGGGATTCTTCCCTTGCCTTCTTTAATTCATCCTTGACTTCAGCAACTTCCTTTTGGGTTTTATTCAAATCATCCTGAGCTTGTTTCAATTTACCAGCTTCTTGCTTTAAGGTGGCTACTTCGTCCTTCAACTTGTTTAATTCAGCAGCTTCTTCCTTTGCTTTCTTTAACTCTTCTTTAAGTTGAGCCACTTCCCCAGCTTCTTCTTTCGTCTTTTGCAATTCATCTTTCAATTGGCTTGTTTCTTCGTGAGCCTTCTTCAATTCGTTTTTAACATTTTCCACATCCTGCTTGGCGGTTTCAACATCCCTTTGAGCATCTTCAATGTCTTTATTGGATGATTTCTTGACCTGGTCCAATTCTTGCTGAGCAGCTTCCAAAAGAGTGGATGTCTCATTTTTTTCAGTTGTGATCTTTTTAACCAACTCTTCGGATTCATCGAGATCAGAGGATTTTTGCAGGAGCTCCTGGATCTTCTCCGACAACTCATGCTTGGATTGGTTCAATTCTTCTTGAATCGATGCTAATTTAGTGTTGACCTGAGCAGAATCTTCTTCCAGCTTAGCCAATTTTTCTTTCGTTGAATTAATTTCAAGAACCAATTCAACTTTTGCCTTAGTCAATTCTTCAATCGAAGATTCCAAAGTCTTGGTATGCTTGATGACATCGGAATGCTTTTCAGTGGCATCAGAAATTTCTTTAGCAAAATTAACCTTCGTTTGAGCATGATTTTTAACCTCGGTATCTAAGTTAACATTACACTGGTTTAATTGACCCCTAATGGTGTCGATTTCGGCCGACTTGGTGGCCACCAATTTTTCAATTTCGGAATTTAATTTGAAATCATAGTCCTGTTTAGTAGCTTCAAGTTCAGTCTTGGCAGCAGTAGCAGTATTGGTCAAGGTATCAATCTGAGAACGAAATGTAGCGGCAGAGGCGTTTAATTCTTTTACTTGTAACTCTAAGTCGGCTCTCGATGCCATGATTTGGTCCTTAGTCTTGCGAATTTCGGTGATCTTAAGCTTCAACAGAGTCAATTCCTCTTCGGCATGCTTCTGAGATGCTAACTGAGTTCTCTTGCTCGATTCATTGAGTTCGGCTAATTGTTTGGTTTTTGATGCTAACTCTCTGTTCAGGACATCGATCTTGCCCTGTAATTCACGTTGAACTTGGTTCAACTCTTCAAGCTTCTTCTGGCTCCATTGGTAGGTAACGGCAGTGGATACACATCCAGCAGCAGCAAGGTAGGTGGTGATTCCCATTCTTAATCGTTTTTTTTTTAAGACTAGGGTATTTAAGTCGATGACGTTGCAGAAAACCTAAGCACTTTTGCATCCCAAATCAGTAAGATTTTTCTAGACGGTTCCGGTATATAATCCCCACACCAACATTTTTTTTTTTTTAATAGGAGGCGATAAAAAAATTGGTTATGGTCACAGGACATTTATTCCACGATCTTGTGTAACCAATAATTTGGCAAGAGTATTTTGGAGCAGTAAAAAAATGGAAGTAACCCCACATAATAACCGTTCCAGATCACGGTCTAGATCTAGAGCATCAGGCTCACGTTCTGCTAGTTCTAGTAGAAGACCGTCGCTTGGCAAGAGATCGCTTCTGGGTACGGGGCTCAACAAGCTTGTGATCACGCCAACCACCGTTGATAGCGAGAAGTCCATTCCAACCACCACAGCAACGTTAGACAACTCTATGCCACTTGAGTTTTTCAAACAGGACTTGATTGCACTTATCAAGGCCCTCAAAATCTCTAAGTGGCACAAGCGCCAGTTGACGGTGTCGAACTTGCTTGTCAACCGGATTTCAGGAGCTCTCACTAACTCGATCTATAAGTTGGAGTACCACGATCAAAGACAAAACTTGCGATTACCAGCATTGCTTTTGCGTGTGTATGGTAAGAATGTCGATTCAATTATTGATAGAGAGTCCGAATTGGCTATTCTTATTAAGTTATCGCAGAAGAAGATCGGTCCCCGTTTATTGGGGATCTTTGCCAACGGCCGGTTTGAGCAGTTTTTGGAGGGATTCATTACATTGTCAAAAGAACAGATCCGTGATGAGGTGATTTCCCAAATGTTGGCCAGAAGAATGAAGGATTTGCACTACCGTATCGAGTTGAACCCAGAGGAACAAGTAGCAGATTTACCTATGTCATGGCGTTTGATCTTTAAATGGCTCCAGATCTTTGAGCAAGATTTCTTACCTTCTTACCTGGACCCCGATTCCGTGTTCTTGGTTGAATTTTCCAAGTTCAAAGAATTCGTACTTCGGTACCAGAAATGGCTTTTTGACAAATACGAACTGGTGTCGCTGAACTACAAGTTTTGTCATAACGATACTCAGTACGGTAACTTGTTGATGCAAGAAGAGTTTGACCCCAGTGAAATTATCGAGCAGCCTACGGATTCCAACACTGCGATCAAGACGACTTCGAACAAGAAGGATAATAATTTGGTTGTGATTGATTTTGAGTACCTGGGTCCCAACTTCCCAGCTTTTGATTTGGCCAACCATTTTTCTGAATGGATGGCTGATTACCACCACCCCACCAAATCGTACTATATCTTTGAAGAGAAATTCCCCTCGCAAGTTGAACAGATCAATATGATCAAGAGTTATGTTGAGTACGAGTTCCAGTTTCCCGGATCGTCTCTCAAGACAGAACAGCTGACTGAGGAAGTATTGGCAACGACAAGTGCCACCGATTTGATTCAGCTTGAGATCAAGAAACTTTACAACGAGTGTATCTACTGGCGGGCCACGGTCCAGATCTACTGGGGACTTTGGGGCTTGATCCAAAACGGTCCAATTAAGCTGGTTGAACCCACTGGTATTAAGTTGGAACAGGGAATTGATAGTACCTACGAGATCACCACTGCACTTGAACTGACACAATTGAACGAATTGGCAATTGATGAAGAAGTAATTACGTCGAGTGACGATAACTTCGATTACCTCAAGTATGCCCAGCACAAGTTTGGGTTGGTAATGGGAGACTTTATTGGACTTGGGCTTGTGGAAAAGAGCGAGATTGAAGAAAAGAACTGGTTTTCGATCAAGACGTTAGATACGAGATGTTTATACTAGAGGCATATGATATGATATGATATGATATGATATGAGTAGTAGAGGTAGTGTGTAGTGCAAAGGGTTTAATCCTACATATTGTCCACAGCAAAAAAATTATGGATGGAGTTGGATCGAGGACCAACGGCTCTAGACATGCTATCCTACAGAACACAAGGGTACAATGGTTATGGAGTCCAGTACTCGCCGTTTTTTGACAACAAGTTAGCAGTTGCTTCCGCTGCCAACTATGGGTTGGTGGGTAACGGACGGCTTTTTATTTTGAGTATCGATGGCAACGGCACCATTACCAGTCCAATTTCATGGGAGACTCAGGACGGGTTATTTGATGTGGCGTGGAGTGAAGTGCACGAAAACCAGGTAGCAGTAGCAAGTGGGGATGGGTCAGTGAAACTTTTCGATACGACGGTCGGCCAATTCCCGGTGATGAACTGGCACGAGCATAAGCGCGAAGTGTTCTCTATCAACTGGAATATGGTTGACAAGGGTCAATTTGCGACACTGTCGTGGGACGGAACCATTAAAGTGTGGGACTCGACACGGCCGCAATCGCTCGTAACTTTGGACCCACAAACGGTAGATTTTACCACGAGAACGTCGCCCATTGCCCAGACAGCGAAGCCCCCGCTCTCGCATCAGCCTCAGCATCAGAACCCGCTGAATACTGTCAATTGTATCTTTAACGCTACATTCCTGCCGCATTCTCCGCTGACACTCGTCAGTTGCAACGGGCTGTCTCATGTTCAGGTATGGGATCTCCGAGCAAACCATGCACTCCAGGTCGACTATATTGCCCATGGCGGTTTGGAGCTGCTAAGCTGCGACTGGAACAAGTACAAGAGCACCATTATTGCATCTGCCGGAACCGACAAGTCTGTACGAGTGTGGGATCTCCGTATGATTACCAAGATCGACCAGCCTGCAGCCCACGCACCCATGCCACTGTACCATACACGGGGCCCGACACCGTTGAACGAGTTTTTGGGCCACGAATTTGCGGTACGTCGTGTTGCCTGGTCACCTCACGACAGCCAGGAACTACTTTCGACTTCGTTTGACATGACAGTACGGGTTTGGCACGACGATCTGAACGAACGGGCGCGGTTTCTTCCACAAAATGGTGGGTGTCGTGGTGTTATGGCACACCACAAGGAGTTTGTGTATGGTTGTGACTACAGTCTCTGGGGAGAACCGGGCTGGGCAGCTTCTACCGGATGGGACGAAATGGTTTATGTCTGGGACACAAAGCGTCTTTAATCCCTAATAGCTCGTTGCGACATTGCCTTTTTGGGTGGAACGTTGAAAATTGTTTTGCCGCATTAGGTTCGAACATAAATAAATACATGCACCTCATTAAAGTAAAAATTGCCTCTTCAGGCCATGCAACCAAATACCGTATAAATATGTAAGAGGCCCGGTTTTTTTGAGAACCCAAGCATCCAATATGTCTACAATACTCAACCTTGAGTATAGCTTTCTTATCGACCCTCGGGCCACTAATCCCAACATCACCACCTTCTACGAGACTGCCACTGGACTCTGGAAGGAATATATTGGCGATGGTATTTCCTACCGTCTCATTGATAACTTGGTACCACTCCACAATACGATTAACCAAATAAACAAGAGCCAGGATGGAGAAAACTACGTCTCATTGCTCGAACCCAAAATCAATAACCAGCTCATTACTGTTGCCGTCTATGGTTCGCAGCCATTCGTTAGCACCACCCGTTGTGAGATTCTTCGCCATTATGACCAGGTAAGCTACAAAACTATTCAGCTCTCACAACAAGAATTTCTTGCATTGGACCCAAAATTCACCGACCACATGGTCCAGGTCGCACACAAGTACCATGTCGAAATCGTCATCAACAATGCCAAACATTATGCCAATAAAACCGGTGTCTCCCTCAACGAATTTTATGTCCATATCTTGGGGAACCACGACAATATTACCATCTGTGAACCGGCTGTTCGTATTCTCATCAACACACTTCTCAACCACCACCACGTTGATTCGGTCGAGATCCCACTCTCCCTAATCCCAATCCTTGGTGGAGTCGACTTGTTCAACTTCAACCAGATCGCCAAACAAACACACAGTTCCATCTATATCCCCAATCTCTTGCCCAATTTATACAGCTCCCAGGTGCTAAACAACACCGTGCAGTTGAAGATCTGGATCACTGCTACAACTTTACCGGATATGCTCTACACCAAAAATATCTTGGGAAGGTTGATTGAGTCAAGACGTCTTGTTACGAAGAAAATCGAGATTTCACGGACAAAGATGGATGCCATCACCTTATACAACCAAAAGCAAATATTGGAAATCATGTTCAAACACCGGGTGTTTGTTCAGATGCCAAGTTTAGGCGAGGCTGGTTCCAGTACCTTGACGGTACAGGGTGCTCTGTTGGAATCAGTTCAGTTGGCAATTAGTGATCTTAGTGCATTGAGTGGCACATACTACACACTTCAGATTGCGACCTCACATTTCAGCAAGTACCTGTTGATCCAGTTGGTTCAGCTAAAGAAGACCTGCTCAGTAACGTCGTCGAAGCAGGGAATTGAAATTACGGGTAGCAGCATTGAAATCAAGCAGATCTTGCACCAGTTGGCCCATAAGACCTTTGCATATTCTACCGTTAAGCTCCGTCTTGAGCTCAACAATAGCCAGCGTGATTTCATCAGTGGTAAAAAGAATGGTAAACTTATCAAGATTTTGAACCAGTTGAACCAAATGACAATGATCAAGTTTGAGCCATGTAACGAATACAATTTCTTTGTTGATTTGGAATTATATGATAGCCTTGATTTTTCTGTGTTGATTAAAGGTTTAGAGTTAATTGAAATGGAGTTACCAGCAGAGCTCCAGTTTAACATCCCTGAAGTATTTCACAAGTCAATTATTGGAAATGGTGGCTCGATAATCCAGCTGATTATGAAGAAGTATAACGTTTTCATCAAGTTTTCCAGCACGAGCAGCGACATAATAGATTTCTATTCGTATAAGCGGTTCAACAACGTCTTGATAAAGTGTCCTCGCAAGAATGGATCCAACATTGCATTGGTCAAGTACGAGATTGACCAGTTGGTTTATCAGTGTTCCATGAACCAGGTACCACGTCTGGCAACTACCACGGTGTATCATACAACCAAATTTGTGTTGACCAAGAGCCACTACTTGTTGCTCGTTAACAACAACAAATTGCCAGCTATTGCTGCTTTGGAAAGAAACCATAACTGTTTTATTGACTTCCCTACTTCGTTGGATGTGTTCAAGAACAGTAATGAATACGTCTTTGACATCAAGGGAACGGAAACCAAAACTAAGGACTGTTACAATCATTTGCAGGCAATGATGCCCTACAACTATGAGTTCAAGGTCACATACAGTCCAGGCCGCTTCGAAGAGACATTTGTATCCAACCACCACGAGTTTGTACAAAGGGTGGCTATTCCATTCACAATAATTTTGGGAGTTGAGATCATGGTTAATGAAAATACTAGTCAGAACCACCACCAGATCCTCTTATCGTACTATGACAAGCAACACTTGGACACTGCTATTCTGCAACTTACACTTTTTCTCCGGGAGAAGGGTCTTATGATCGAAGACAAGAAGTTGTGTGATGCGCCGAAAACAGTGCACCCATTAGCACCAATTACGAACCAGGTACATACCATTAAGCATAAGAGACAATATGAAACACGTCAGCAGAACGCCACTCTGTGGTGATTGTGTGTGTGTGTGTGTGCGTATGTGTTTGTTATAATAAATGTGAACTAATACCCCTAAATATATATAAAAAAATAGATAACCTATCTTTAACCCTTATAAGGATGGTCGCTGAACGGATTTTCATCGTCATACACCCGATTGTTATGGCTAAATGAGTTATTCTGGTTGGTGTTGTAATTGTTATTGTAATTGACTGGGGTATATCCCTGGTTGTTGGTAAAGTATGCCTGAGGCGGCTGCTGTGTCTGGTACATAGGCGGAGGCTGGCGTCCGTACATATTGGGGTTATTATAGACAGTAGGCTCTGGCTCAACGTATCGGCTGTTGGCAGAGCTGCAACAGCAGCAGCAGAGAGCTTCAAGGCAGTTGACACCCATACAGCAACAACGGATAAATGTAAGGAGCATCCAAAGCACCACAAAGGATGCCAACACGATACCAACAATAGCGACGATTTTGCAAGCTTTATGGGCCATACACGAATCCCATGACTTGAATGAGCCAGACTTAACGTCGTCGGTGAAAGATCTCACCACTATATTCGAGATCTCGGAGACGTCAACGTACATTGGTGTATCTCATTAGAAGTGAACTGCCACGACTTTATATAAGACCAGAACTGCGCCCGCGTCGCGAAAGTGAGAATCAGCCGTACTAAATGGGATATCTATATTTAGAACGTTTGATTTATATATATTTTACATTGGAAAAAGAAGTGGTTACTTCTCTTCATTTGATGCTTGTGATAGAATACTATGCTAATCAGTAATTGCTAATGATCCTATTATGAATATTTTGCAACATGAAATTTTGAAAACTATTTGTATGTAACTACTGGTTGTATAGTGTAGTGGTTATCACTTTTGGTTTTGATCCAAACAACCCCGGTTCGAATCCGGGTACGACCTTTTTTTAATTAACTTTTTTTTTCTTTTTCTTGAATACAGTTAATGCTCCACGTGATGAACTATTCACGAATCCATGTCTATTCACCAGTTGATAGCACGGTTCCTTAAGGAAAACCAGTACCATGAATCATTGAAACAGTTTGAAAAGGAGTATGGTAAACCTATCGAGATTCCAATTGGCGAATCCCTTGAAGAAATTGTATCTGATAGAGCCATCTTTAACCAGATGGACCTGCTAGTATTGGAGAATAGTGATATTCAGTTTCTGGGATGGTCAGTACCCTACCCACAGGAGGCCATGGAAGTTCCTGTCTCGTACTTAGTTGTATGTGCTAATCAACAAGAGAAATACGTATACTTGAGCACAAACACGCAGCGTCTTGTTGTATATGATACTCTCAAGAACCAAGTAGTATTCGATGAGACTGGAGTCATTGGGAGGGTTGTGATCAAAACGATTGTACCACTTTCCAAAGGAGTTTTACTTGTGGGTATGGACGGCCTGTTTCATCACTATGACATAGATACGAAAACCACTATCAGCACCAGGCTGGCACATAAACGATTTGTTATCGACGCGAGGCGTATAGTTGTTGGTGAGACAGAGTATGTTGTCTCACTTGGGTGGGACGCACAGCTAAAGATCTGGCATATGGGCACTGAGATCGAGCTTGTGTCCGAGACTACAATTGACGGTCCTCCACTGGCACTCGATGCTGTGGAGCACCTTGGCGAGTTGCTAATAGTGGTCGGCCGCAACGAATGTACGTACTTGGAAGTCTATCTGACGAACAACAATAACAAAAAAATAGAGTTGGTTAACAAGGTTTCATTGAACGATGCAGAGTTCGCCACCAATGGGTTCACTCCCCGCAGTATCTCGATCCGACCTGGTGCTGAGCCTTTGGCTTGCGTTGGCACGTCACACGAACCGTATATGAGACTTATTGTGGTTCCAATTTCTAGCGAGAATTCGATGAGCATGTTACGAGGACGCGTAGTGAAAAACCTCAACACACACGCACCTCAAGACAAGTACAGTCATGCCATACTCAGCTGGAGAAGTGATGGCAGCGGGGTGTGGGTGGCGGGCGATGACGGTAGAGTGAGAGGTGTGGACATTCAGGCAGAGAAAGTGGTGGTGAACATGGAAGGGCACAACGGCCGGATCAGATGCTTTAGTGCCGGTTCATACCTAATTACAGCCGGAGTCGATAGGAGAATTCTCGCTTGGAAATGAGAAAACGGCCCTCGGGAAAAGAGGCGGGCCAAGTGTGGGGTATTGTTCTGCGACTTTTTCCTAAGGGCGTGCACACTATTGATAAGGCTTGCACATGGACAAAATCATGTTTACCCTCGGTTGTCCCGCTGGCTCCACATGATGGGAAAATATGTTCGGTAGAGAACGGAGTTCTAAACTGGACCCGTTTTGCCGTAGTGACCCCGCTGTTTATATATATATATATATTAAATAGCACTTTCGCATATACCATATTTTATCCATATTTATTTGATTGCATGCCACTTACTCCCTTAGAGAAAGCAGCAAGTGGGGCATTAGCTTCGGCCATCGCCAACACCTTGGTGTATCCACTTGATTTATCGAAAACAATCATACAGACCCAGGTCAAAAGGAAAAATAATGAGACATCAGCATCAGGTTCTGATCTGGATGAAGCATCCAAATCTCTCACCAGCAAGGACAATTCGGGAGAATTGAAATATAAGAGCACCGCTGACGTTTTGCGCCAATTATATGCAAAGAAGGGTGTGTTGGGCTGGTACCATGGGCTCTTTTCATCTATTTTGGGGACTGCTGCCCAGAACTTTAGTTACTTTTACTGGTACACTATAGTCAAGAGGGTATACGCTAAACTATACCGTCATATTCCTAACCACAAGCCCACCACCTTGATGGAATTATTCCTCGGTGCATTGGCCGCAGCTATTTCCCAAATGTTCACCATGCCCATCGGAGTAATTACTACACAACAACAAACCGATAAAAGACAACGTAACTTGTACCAATTGACCAAGGAAGTGTTGGAGCAAGAAGGAATCACCGGATTGTGGAAGGGTCTTCGTGTCTCGTTGGTTTTGTGTATCAATCCATCTATCACTTACGGCTCATACGAAAGATTGAAGCAGATCTTGTATGGCAGCAAGGAATATTTGGGTCCTTTGGAAAGTTTTTCCATCGGAGTCTTGGCAAAGTCCATGGCTACACTTACAACACAACCTCTTATCGTCTCTAAAGCCATGTTACAAAAGAAGACACACAAGAAGGGCGAAGTCAAGGGCAATGGCGAAGAGGAAGAAGAGGAAGAAGACATCAAATTTGATACCTTTCAACACGCATTGGCGCATTTGTGGCACACAGAACAGTTTAAAGGCTTGTACAAGGGTATTGGACCACAATTATTAAAGGGAGTTGTGGTACAGGGTTTGTTATTCATGTTCAAAGACCAGATAGACTTATCCTTCTTATACTTGTTGAGTACTATTAAGAAAAAAAGTAGGACAAAGGTATAAATAAATGGAATCACATATATAGTAATATGTAAAATGACGTCCCATTCTCAATAAATGTTGCACCCAATTCAGCCTGGATTTAATCTACCGTACCTGTATGGCCCTGAACCTCATCATCTTGAAGCCACCAGGGCTTGTGCCCTAATCACATGACTTATATATTCTAACTGTAGGGTTTTGTGGCGTGCACATAAACAATTTTTAAATTTTTCAAATTTTTTCCTCACCTCCTGCTCCAACCTCACAAAAGTCTGTTTAATTTGGCAACACTTCTTTCTAACTAATCATACAGAATTAAGCAAACATGGGTAAGGGAAAGCCAAGAGGTCTTAACTCCGCTAGAAAATTGAGAGTCCACCGTCGTAACAACAGATGGGCCGACCAATCTTATAAGGCTAGATTGTTGGGAACAGCTTTCAAGTCTTCGCCATTCGGTGGTTCTTCCCACGCCAAGGGTATTGTCTTGGAAAAGATCGGTGTTGAATCCAAGCAACCAAACTCTGCTATCAGAAAGTGTGTCAGAGTTCAATTAATCAAGAACGGTAAGAAGGTCACTGCTTTCGTTCCAAACGATGGTTGTCTTAACTTTGTTGACGAAAACGACGAAGTCTTGCTCGCTGGTTTCGGTAGAAGAGGTAAGGCTAAGGGTGATATCCCAGGTGTCAGATTCAAGGTTGTCAAGGTTTCCGGTGTCTCCTTGTTGGCTTTGTGGAAGGAAAAGAAGGAAAAGCCAAGATCATAGATTATCCACGATCATTACAACTACAAAAGATATCTATATATCTATTATATATATCGAAGTCATATAATTGAACATTTATGTGTATTATTTTTACTTATAAAGCCAAGTTTCTTCCTTCAATAGAAGGGCCACCCTTCTTCGTCATCTTCTTCTTGGTCGACATTGTAACCAACCGCGAGTTGATTTTACGGAAACGTTCGTCATATGCTCCGTTATTCTGTTGCTGCATTCTTCTCAACAACGATGCATCAACCTTAGGCGCAATCTTGTACGCAGCAGTTCTGGCACTTGGAATAGCAGCTCTCTTTCTTCTGGCAGCGTTTTCTTCATATAATGTCTTGGCCTCCTTAGGACGGTTACCACGAGCAGATGCCAATTGGTTGGTATATTTGCTCTTGTGATAATCATTAAATTGAATTGTACGGTCCTTGTAAGAGTCACTCTTGTTCAAGATTGGCCTAGTCCAGTCACCAATCAAGCGGTCCACAATCTTTTTCAAGTTGGGCTGTGTACGTCTGGAACGTTGATAGAATACCAACACTTTACCTATTCCACTGGCAACCAAGTGATCTGTCTTGATGGGTAAGGTTTCCAATGCCATGATCAATTCCTTCTGAATTTGGTATGCTGGCATCGATGCATCAGGCAAAGGTTCCAACCACAACCGAACAGCCTCTAGTAAGTTGTTGTCCAAAATAGAAATAGCCAAGTCTGCTCTGGATAATATCTCTGTCACTTCTTTCAAAAGCTTCAACTTCTCTGTTGCGATTTGCCCCGTAGAGTTCTTTTCTACATCCCAGTTGGCAGCCTTGATCATCTGGTCTTTCAAGTAATCAATCTTATCATCCTGCATTCTTTCCAAGTCATCTTCGTTTGCCTTTCTCCGTCTGGTTGGGTTCTTTTTTATAGCAGAATCCATGGCTTCTTCAAGTAATCTTCTTCTTCTTGCCTGTGGATCCTCGTTGCTGTAATCGATATGATCGTCATTTACTTCCGAGTGACTTAAAACTGGCTCACTGCTGAAATTGAGCAGTTCGGTATTTCTCTTTGTCTTTCTCACGTTTTTCTTTTTAGTGACGCTTCCAGCATCACTCTTGTGGGCCTGCAACGAGTAGATATCTTCTTCTTCGTTAACTATTGGATTTGGCTCATCATCGGCAAACACATTTGCCATCTGTGATGGCAAATCCCGTGAGGAATCACCAGCTCCCTCTTGTACTTCTTCGTAATCAGACATATGCTGTTGTCTAGTTTTGAGATGTTTGGATGATTAATTTTGATGGGTTTACAAAAAGGTCGTGCGAAATAAAATCTATCATGGTATTCATATCCATCAGAACCACTATAAGCCTATGGACTTCCTGATACATGTTACATATACTAATATACTTTTAATAGTATTGTCTTGATATATTGATTACAATTTATCTCATAAACTGATAAATTTGTTGATATTTTTATTTCTTTTGAGTATCTTTGTTAAAATTACTGCTAAATGACAGTTTTTTGGCCTTTTACAATCTCCACAACTTGTTTGACTGATTTATCATGAATCTTAACAAAAATGCTCATTACACCAAAAGAACTAGCAAGGTTTCCTTCAGATGATCCGAACTCAACAACTTGGGTGATTATGTCTTTATTTTAGGATAAGCAAGAAATCAATTTATAGCAAAGTCTATATTTTTCCTGTATCTAAAATTTGCTCACGGTCAAAAGCTACTTACCAAATCCACTTACAAGTATCTGCAAATGTCTCAATACATTGGCAAAACCATCTCGTTGATCTCCAACAAGGGCCTTCGTTATGTTGGTTTGTTGGACAACATTAACAGTGAGGATGCTACCGTTGCTTTAAAGTCAGTGCGTTTGTTTGGTACAGAAGGTAGAATGGCTCAGAACGGGACCCCCAACTTGGAAGTAATGCCTGGTTCCGATATCTACGACTATGTTGTTTTTAGAGGCTCTGATGTCAAAGATTTATCTGTTTTAGATACTCCTATCGATCTTGTGAAGCCAGAACTTTACCAGTACTACACTGCTCCAAACCCTCAGAGCCAACCTCAAGCAACGTCATCTGGCCAGGACGAAACAGCACGCGCTGCTCCTGAAACTACACCTGCAGCTAAAACTGCATTTGATACTGCTGCTACGCCTACTACTAAGACAGACGTTCCCACATCAACTCTGTCTCAAGAGCAGCCACAGGCTCGCTCTGAACCAGCACCAGCACCAGATTCTGCCGAAGTACCAGCTCAAGACAAGACACAAGTCCCGAACCCCGAACCCGCGAGAGCTCCACAGCAACGTAACACTCATACCGCGAAACCAAGAGCTCCAGCCATTCCTAAGGAAGAATTTGACTTTGAGTCTGCTAATGCCCAATTCGAAAAGGAATTGGTGGCCCAAAGATCTGCTGAACCTTCAGGATACAACAAGCAGTCGTCCTTTTTTGACAACATTTCCTCTTCGAATGAAGGTAGAGGCTCCATGAGATGGGCTGAAGAAAAGAATCTCAACATGGATACATTTGGTGAAGCCTCCATTCAAAGAGGCGGCCGTGGCCGTGGCCGTGGCCGTGGAAACTGGAGAGGAGGTAGAGGACGTGGTGGACGTGGTCGTGGAAGAGGTAAGAGTGATTTCGACACCAAACCTGAATGGGCCTAAGTCATATTGAAGTGTGTAGAATAAAAGTACGAGGTTGAATTATATTGTATATCTATAAATGTTAAATTCTAGCCACCCCACCAATAAACAACTTCTTGCTGATTTCCTCATCTTCATCCTCAAGTCTAACAAAGTCGCCATGCTGCTCAGTAAGGGAGTAGATCGAACTAAAAAAATAGTTGATCAATGCTTTTCTCACGAACCGTCTAACATGTTTAAATGGATTTCTTGTTTTGTATTCTTCTCCATTATAATCGTGACTTCTGATTAAATTATCTTCAAAGATGTGAACAAGAGGGATATCCTCAGAGCTAGACTCACTATTAGTTGCTCGGATTTTTGCCAACATCACTTGTACATCAGGAATGCTGTCAAGAATATGATTATTCAATGCAGAATCAATCTTGACATCTTCCATGAATCCGTATCTCAAGATACATCTATAGTGACCAGGTATCTTCATTGCACCCACCAAAACCCTCTCTTCAGCGGGAACATAAGGAATCGACAATGTTCTGGTAGTGCAAAAGATGAATACAGACGGGATGGATGAAAATGTCTGAATCATTTTGGCATAAACTTGAGGAAGGGTGTTTGGCGAGTTCAAGTTATGCATGGCAGCATCGTTATGCATAATGGCTATACCATCGTGTCTCTTTAAGCTGGTAAGACCAAACTTGGAATTTATTCTTAACAGACCCTCGTCCTTATCAGAATATTCTGATTCTGCATCAGACAGAACTGGTTTAGGACGGCCAAGATTCAAGTCAACAGTTTCTGGAGCCCTCTTGAAAGCTGGGAAGATATCGCCAATTTTAACTCTAGCCTTAAATTCTTGACTAACTTTTCTGGATCTGGCCCATCTCCAAATACTTAAGAAAGTGAAGACCAATACACACATCATAATAGGAAACCAAGCACCATGTGGTACTTTTTTCAAGTTGGCAACAACCATCACAGCCTCCAAGGGGATGAATATCAAGACGAATAATACTGCCCAGATTATATGAGCTTCATAGACGTAAATGATGCAAAGGAAAATCAACAGAGAAGTCACCAAGAAATCAAGAGTAATACCCAAACCATAAGCAGCAGTGACATTGTTACTGTTCTGGAACCCAGCCGTAGTTGCACAGACCCCGATCATTAACAACCAGTTAACGGTTGGAATGTAAACCTTCCCGGCATAGTGAGAAGAGACATGCACAATTCTTAAGTTGGGAAAACAGTCCAAGTTGATCAACTGGGATACAATGCTGAAAACGGAAAGAATCAATGCCTGACTAGCAATAATTGTACCTAATGTAGCCAAGACAAACATGACCCAGTAAGGCCCAGAGCCAGTTCCACCCGGAAGTGATAAAAAGAAGGGACTTGTGTAAGCTTCTGGATGCTCAACAATATAGGCACCTTGTCCCAAGTAGCAAATGATCAATGCTGGGTACACAAAGCATGTCAAAGTCAATTGAACTGGTAACCTACCAAAGTGACCAATATCAGCAAACATGGCTTCAGCCCCAGTAATCGCCAACATTGCACCTGAAAACACATCAATGCCCCCATGCTTCAAGATATTGATAGCATACCAGGGCGAAAGTGCCTTGAAAATACCTGGATGATATTTTGCAATATTGTAGATTCCACAAATTATTAAGCCAAGTAACCAAAGGAAAATAATGGGTGCAAAAAGGAACGAGACCTTATGCGAACCAAATTGTTGGATAATAAACAATGCAATAAGAATGACTTCAGAAACAGCCAAAACATTAGAAAATGATGGTTTGGCAATCTGGATGCCTCCAATAGCACTTAAAACTGAGGTGGTAGGAGTTAACAAACCATCAGAAATAACCAAGGCGCAACCAAGGAAACATGCAAAAAGAATAAATTTTTGAACCATTCTGGTAACAATAGGCTTATTCTTGAAATCCTTAATGAAGGATTTGGAGCTTTTGTTTGAACGATAGGAAGCAGTGGTATCTTGCCTTGAGATTAATTCCATGTCAGAAATCTCTGGTGCACCAGGAATATGTACACCCTTGGGTCCGATTTTTAAACAGCGAGCAATCTTCGCGTAAATAGCCACTTGACCACCTTCACCATTGTTAGGACCAAGAAACAAAACGATGCAAACGTATTTGAAAATAACAATAATTGTGAAGACGTAAAAGATTACCGAAACACCACCGTAAATATCATCTTTTGTTGGTGGGTTCAGGGTGTATTTGATGGAGTTCAACACATACAATGGTGAAGTACCAATATCACCATAAATAGCTCCCAATGATGAAAAAGAAAGCATCAAGATTTCACTCCATGGTTGTTTCCGCACTGGAGATGATCGTGCTATATCATCAGAGGAAGAAATTGAAGCTTCTTCGTCATAATCGCCGTGTCTAGAAGATTCGCGTACAACATCTGGATCTGGAATAGCTAAAGATTCGGTATTCTCGATTGAATGAGCACTTTCGGTTGTCAAGTTATCTTGCAGAAGACGCGTCTTTAGAATTTGAGAGGCTGACATACACCTGAAGCAGCGATATTTGTTTAAGAAGCGATTTCAAACATAGTGGGTTCTAAGTAGCTTTATATATAAAAAGATAAAAATAGTTCTAGGTTGAGCTGTAACTCCACTTTCCCGATAAAGACTTATTGATACAGATACGAAATATGAATCAACCAAACAGATTTAATCCTACGTCAGGACTGCAAAAAAAGTTGTTGTTTCAGCTGCCGAAGAGTAGTGACGACCAATGAAAAAAGTACGTCAAAATAATCCCTCATAGTTAAGGTGAATTGGGAAGATTTTTAATTACCGCGAAAAAAGCTTTTAGACACTTCATCGGGGCTATTTTTTAATAATGAGGGGACACGAATTCTACTAGCGTTCATGTAGCGAATACAATAAAATAAGTGAAAAATTGTTCACAATAAAATGGAACAACATTACTTTGGTTACACAAACCCTAGAGCCATTTCGATGACATATGATAAATTATTTTTAAACATTTTTTTTGTAAGTTTTCGCAGCCCAAGGCTAGGAATTTAGAATGGTCATATGCGAGGTGTCAAATTTTAGTGTTGATGAAGAAGAACAAGGAGTGAGGCACATTGAACTCACTTGAATACATGCTACGAAAACCTGTACGTTGAACCAGCAAAGGCTATTATTGTGCACTTGTTATTGTTTCCCTCGGCCCTTATACGTTAAGCCTCACCATGTGCGAGTAATTAGATTGTGTCACGTCACTTTGCTGCATCGAAGATTGGGCAAGCGGCGTAGCGAAATTTGCGAGATTTTTGGAGAGAAAAAAAACCCTCAAAGTAAAATCGCTCAAATCTAGCACTACTAACGAATCCCCATGTAGGTTGAATATTTGTAGTTATTTGAGACATAAGACATACCTGCAGAATTAAAGGGAGTTGAGCAGACTTTGTAAGCTTGTCTGAGGTAAAGAAGCCTGCTATCCTGTGGCAGGAATAAGTCCTATTTCCAACTGACCTGTATCATATAGTTCTATAAGTAGGCGATTCACAAGACAACTCCTAGAACTGGATATAACACACCAAAGGATGTACAAACGTTTGTTATTTACTCAACTTTACCTGAACTTTGTCTGGCTGTGGACCTTCTACAGTTATACAAATCATCGCGATACGCGACATCTTGTTGGATGACGCGACATTCATGTGATTCGTTTGACGCGTCTCTAACCTATATTGAACGCGACACAGAAACATCGCTACAATACTTCAATGACTGAAGAACGTATTGCTGCATTCCCAGATGGGAACTCATACGTGATTCACGCAGGCGATAAGCTTGTTATCGGTAACAGTGAAGGCTTGGCCAAGTTATTCATCACCGATGAACCAGACTTAGAACCTGCTTCCGTGGATATATTTGAGAATGTGACGTCCTTGTCACAATATGGAGAGAAGCTTGCATTGACGTCAACAAGTGGTAACTTGGAACTTGTGGATTTGGACAAAGGTGAGTCAACTGGGATGATATACCGCTCAGGTTTGGGCTTAAGAGATTCAACTATTATCAATGAAGGGAAGCGTCTCGTTTGTGGAGGAGATGATAATAAGTTGGTGACGATTGACTTGGAGAACCCAAGTAATTTTCTGGAAATCTCCCTTCCTGACCAGCTCTGTAATATTTCATACAACTCAGCCGGTGAGCTCATCGCAATTAGTTTATCCAATGGGTGCATCCAGCTCTACTCTGTTATTAACGAGCAACCGAGCTTGGTACACACAATTCAGAATATACTAAACATCAAAATCTTCACTTCGTTTGATAAGTTTGATGCTCTGGCTAATTCTGAAGAGCTCATCTCAGTCAAGACACAATGGTCATCAAATGGTAAGTACTTGATCATTGCTAGCGCCACGAATTCAATTCAAGTATTTGATAGATCGGACTGGACCCTGCCCGTCAAAAATTTTGTCATTTCTGGTAAGGTAATTGACTTTGAGTTGAACAACAGTCACCTTGCAGTGATAACGTTCGATTCATCAGTGAAGATTTTTGATTTTGATACAACGAAGCTTACAAAGGAGTATAATCCTGAGGATATGGAAGGGGGCTACCTTCTTAATGTTACATGGCATAAGGGTGCTTTGTATGTCGGTACTACAAATGGTGAAGTGCTAGCTTTCAAAGATATGGTTTCTGAAAAGAACGATAAAGCCATCAGCAGTCTTTTCTTGGATGAAGCCGAAGAAGAAGATGCTGATGAAGTCGACGGGGATGAGGCGAATGATACTGATGGTTTGCTACAAGATTCTGATATCGAATCAATGGTAAAACACGAGAAGTACAAACTCCATGAAGAAGATTCCATGATCATTGACCAGGACGATGATGTACCTCATTATCTGTCAAGAAAGCGTCAAAAACCCAATGGATTTGCTTTGCGTACGAGCCCACAACCCCTTATCGAGACAGACTTGAAGCCGTTCTCACCAGGATCCACACCATGGAACTCAGACGGTAACCAGAGTTCCAAGAGATATCTTTCAATGACATCTATTGGATACGTGTGGTCGGTGCAAACCTCTTCTGACGAAGAAAGAGCAAGGCTGCAGACTATCACTGTTTCATTCTTTGATCGTTCCATCCACAAAGATTACCATTTCATTGATTATAGCAACTTTGACTTATCTTCTATCAACAGCAATGGTGTCTTGGTTGCAGCGTCAGGTTATAGTGACAAACGTAATGTCGACAATGGTAAGTTGTACTACCGAAGTCACGATTCTGAACAAGATGCATGGGAAAGACAAATACCTTTATTGAAGAACGAGTATATTACTTCCGTGAGTTTAACTGACTCCAAAAGTGATGCTATTATCACAGTGGGTACGAGTTTTGGTTACTTGAGATTCTTCAACTTGCATGGAGTCTGTATCAATATCATGAAATCAATGCCTGTGGTGACATTAATTTCATCACCTGCTGCCACCTTATTCATGATTAATCGTGTTACTGAAAATGTTTACAGTTATTCTATTATTGATATTAACCAAGACTACAAATTGATTCAGCAAAATGTTATGCTTCCATTGCAGAAGCCCGATGATGATATTCCATTGATAAAAGGTATCTTCTTCAATGAATTTGGTGACCCCTGCTTGGTAGGTGGGGCCGATGATACCTTGGTTGTATTGCAATCATGGAGAGAAACTAGTAATTCCAAGTGGATACCTCTCCTTAACTGTTACAATGTTCTCACTGAGCACGGAACTAACACCAACAAGAAGAACTGGAAATGTTGGCCACTAGGAATTTATAAGGACAAATTGAACTGTTTAGTGTTGAAGCATGCCAACCAACATCCTGGGTTTCCCTTGCCATTACCTATAGAGTTAGAGATCAAGTTGCCCATCGCTGTGCGGAAAGAGAAAATGAAGAACGACTTGATGGATGAGTTGAACGACGAGATCGTAGATGAGGTCAATACCGAACAGGATAATCCTGAGGAGAGCTTTTTACGGTCTTTAACCATGGGCAAAATTGTCAGCGATGCCATCAACGACGAAACTATTCAAGAGTCCCAAGAAGATATCATGGAGCGGCTAACCAAATACAGTGTATTGTTTGACAGGTCATTGTTAAAACTCTTTGGGGAGTCTTGTAAAGAGTCAAGATTAAACAAGGCGTTGAGCATAGCCAAGTTGATAAAGACCGATAAGGCACTTTTGGCCGCAGCCAAGATCTCAGAAAGAATGCAGTTTATGAACTTGGCCCAGAAGATAGGAAAGTTGAGGGAAGAGTTGGTGAGCTTGAGTGATGAGGAAGATGACTAGCATACATAAGACAAGTGAAAGTAAGTTATTATCAATCTTTTGTTTGAATTGTATATACAATGGTTATAAAGTTATTTAAAATTGCTTTCTGATGTATTGGAAAACGATAGGAGCAACCCACAACACACCAGCAATCATACCAGCAGTGGTTAAGGTGTTGCGAGCATACTGCTCTTGCAATTTCATCTGTTCATCACTTGGTGGACCGCCGTACATAGTTGAAAGTAGTGTGTTGGGAGAAGATAAGGCTAGTAATTGCGATCTTGAAAAATTTATGATTGGATATTTTACCCGGACACTCTCACTTTGATCAAGTTACCCACGCTTTAGGTGCTTGCTTTCCAACAATGACTTCAGTGAAACCGTTTCAGATTGAGGATATCTTTGATTTGAATCCTGTCAACTTGGATCCGTTAACAGAGAACTACAATTCAGCATTTTATCTAGAATATTTAATTGAGTGGCCATCGCTCTTCTTTAAGTCTACGGAAGTTTGCCGGGACTATGGCCAGGCATATGAAATAAGCGGTTACATGATGGGTAAGACTGAGGGGAAATTGCTGAAGAAGGAATGGCACACACATATCACCGCTGTGACTGTTCAGGAACAGTACAGACGATTGGGATTGGCTTCCGAGCTCTGTGTCAATGTGGAGAAAATGACCAGTGGGAAGCCTTACGATGTGCTATTTATCGATTTATTTGTCAAGGTAACAAACAAATTGGCACGTAACTTATACGAGAAGCTTGGATACAGTGTATTTCGACGCGTGGTTGGGTATTATGGACGCGATGTGCCGTATGACAAAGATGCAATTGACGACGATATTGATGCGTACGATATGAGAAAATCGTTACCATGCGATGTTCATAACGAAACAGTAAGGGAAAATGGAGACAAGTTCAATGTGTTACCACAAGATGTGGTGTTTTAACAGATATATTCCTATTTGCTGTCCACAGCCGGGTTAATACAAGTACATACTGCGTTACGACTACTAGAAAGTAATATAGTGCTTAGCAAGATCTTTCTTTTTCACGCCTTGTCTTCTCGTTTGCACCTTTCCATAAATAAGAGACAGTTCAAGTCTACCCCATTGTATGAGTCATGGGTTGCAATTTTTTATGTAGTCTGAACTAATTCTATTTTTCATTGTATCTGACCATCAGCTTCGTATTTGAAAGGGTCCTATCTCACTTTATTTTTTGCATTTCAGTAGATACTTCAATTGAACTAGGCAGTAGTGAATAATATCTCGTAAATGAGTTACCATTGCCTCATTCCTACATATCTACATGTAACGTCATCGCTTCAAGTTATTTACCTATTATTGATTTAACTCCGCTGGTGCTTCTATGACTCAGCAACCAGTGAAAAAACCTGATCATAAATTGAGCGCACTTACCCCAAAAGTATCTCCACCTATACAACAATGTCTGCTTATAAGAGTTTACTTAGAAAGAGATGGTCTCGTGAAGACGGTGGTTCCAATAGCAGCTCGCGTGCTGTATCGGAATCCAGAACTCCGTTGCGTGAAGATGATTCCGATTACGAGGAAGACACAGACCAGGATTTGCAGAACATTCAAGACTTGCTCCAATTGAAACTTCTGGAAATTGAACTGAAGGAAGAAGTCGTTAAAGAGGATACCTTTAATGCTAGTGACAGAAGACAGTACCATGCTACGTCGTTGAACAAGTCTCGTATCGAGTCAGAAGCAACGACCATGGTCGATATTATTCATTCGTTGTCTTCACCCAGAACTCAAGTTTCGACCACTTCAAGAGAATTGTTATTAATTCAGTTGTTCAAATTGATTGTATCGAAACCATTATTGGTCAGCAACGAACAAAATCTCAATACTCCCAATTATATTGACGAGGAAAAAGTACAAGCAGTCGTTTCAATTTTCACTAGTGGCGATTACAGAACTGAGGTTGAGTTTGTATATCTCTGTCGGTCTGTTTTTGCATTAATCCTGAGTAATATCGAAGACTTTAGCACCTTTGTCACATCCGATTTCTTAACGCATATCAAACATTTGATTGAGGAACCCGCTACAAGTGTTGTTACCAACTATGCTAAGGCTACCTTGGTCTCTGGGTTCGTATGCTTGAACCTTATTTTACACAATGACTCGTCGAGTTTTGGCATTGACGACCAGATAACCTGGTTAATTGTTCTTGCTGAAGGATTCTGCAAGAGTGCAATCAGTTTGAAGAAAAAAGTTGAAGGAGGCGAGAGGGATCATTCAACCTTGATCAATGACAAGAACGAAGACAAGAAGCTTATAGCTGAGGCATACGAAAGAGTGGAGGCAGAGGTTCAAGTAACTGTTACGTCCTTGCACGGAGTAGCTTGTCTCTTGACTTTGTTGCGGAAGGGTGACTACCTTAACGATTTCATGGCTGATTTAATGTTTAGATTGGTACCAATGTTGGATAATGACGAGAACCGTGACATTGCGAAGGCTGCTGCCAGAACCATTGGGGTCATTTATGAATTATATCAGTATGAGAACCCAAATGGAGAAGAAGAAGATGAAACCGAATACAATGACAATTCTCCATACTATGAACAAGAAGCATTATTTTCTATTTTTCAAAGGTTGACAAATTTGTCTTCGAAAAAGCTTTCAAAGAAGGACAAGAAGGAGTTCAGTTCGGTATTCAGAGATGTGCTACAGACTTTAATGGCTTATGTTACTGTTGACAGTAGGAAGAATATCTTGAACCAGACTGCAAAGGGTAAAGAGATTATGAAAAATATAATGGGTTCAACATACATTCGTCTATCCAAGTATAAATCGCTTCCAATTAACAGTTGGTTCCTTTATGCTAGATTGAGATCGTTGAAGTCGTGCTTCAGTTTTGGGCTTCATAGCCAGTTGGTATCAAACCAGACTATTCAAGACTGCTTGACAGTTCCAGATTCAGAATTCTCAGGTGTTGCCGAAGGGGAATTTAAGATTGATGATCAAAAATTGGGTGAAAAGGCGTATGTTGACTATGTTGATGAGTTAATCGACATGAAACATGAACTTGATGACAAAAAGAGAACTGAACAGATTAGGAAGGCCAGAAAGAACAAGCATGAAGATATTCAGCAATTAGAAGATCTAGAAAACCTCAATATCGAGAATTAATTGAATTACAATACTTCTAAAGATAATTCCACCAAGTTTTCACTTGTAGAGACGACCTTTACTTTTGTGAGGTCTTCAATGACGTAAGAGGCACCGGCTTTGAGCAAGATGTCCTTATCAAAAGTTGATGCAATACCAATGACCTTGAACCCGGCGTTACAACCACTGCGAATACCAACAGGAGCATCTTCAAAAACAATTGAAGGTTCCACCAGTTTAAGAGCAACGTCTGACCCAATCTTATTAGCTTCAACCAACTTCTTGTAAGCCGTAGCATAACCTTGTGGATCAGGCTTTCCTCTGGTAACATCGTTAGCCGTGATGAATACCGATGGTAGTTCGAGTTTGGGAAAGAGAATACGGTACCAGGCATGGGCATGGTTTGCTGTGCCCGAAGTGACAATAGCCCAATTGGACTTGAAAGATTCCAGCAATTGAGTGAGAAGGACTTTGGCACCGTGGATCTCTCTACCCAAATGGCCGTTTCTTTGAACAATTTCTTGTTCCCACTGATTCACTGATTCTGTATCGTGTGGCCTGTAAGGAAAGTACTTCTTGAGGATTTCTTGTGTTCTTGAACCGTGACTATCGTGGAGAAACAGTTCTAAATTCACCAATTGGTCGGGGAACTTCTCATTGTGCTCTGCAACTACTTCTGACCAGCACTTTTCCACAGCCGGAGTTGAATACAGAAGTGTACCGTCTAAATCAAAGAGAATCGTATTGGTAGTGATAGAAACCATTGTGGACCCCAAGTGGAAAAACAGAAATATGCTCTTTATATGTCGAGAGAGTGAGTTTTGTCAACCTAATGAACGTGTAGAAAATGCAACGTAAAAAGTACTCGGACCATCTAAATCACGAGCTCTGGTCTAACGGCCTTCGTCCTAGAATAGTAGCAGAAGAGGAAATTACCGGCACAATAAGAAGTAAATATACAACCTAGGATACACAATCAGCAATCTTAAAGGTATTACACGCTCTATCTTTAAAAACGTAGCTAGAGTATTGATTCGCTTGAAAGTTGGAGTCGGGTGACGCGAGTGTAACATGAGTAATATTAAGTTTTTAGCCCCAACAAAATTGTCATTTCGCTTCACAAATTCTCTAGAGGAACGGTAACACAACGTGGTACGTACAATTTACTGAAAATATTACACATGGGAGCTATAGCTTAAACTTGGTGAAAACACAAGGGGTGATTTCTCATTAATTGTGAGCACTATTATGCTCAGAAGGAAAGTTCTTACAATTAAATGTGAACTTGACCTACATTTTCTTTAAGAACAAACAGAACAGTAGAACTAGACAATGAAATATGCGACAAAAGTATGAAAAAGAGCGGTCACCACATACATTTCTTTGATTTAAGTCTAAATACGAAATATTGCTTTTCGAAGAGGCCCTAGACATATTATTCAAATAAAACTTCCGGTTAAACACCCCAAATATCAGAGTGATCCTATCAATGGTGAAAGAGCATAGATTTCAACTCCTTAATATCAGCAATGAATCATGAATTGTTCTGGATCATATTATTTGAAGCCATGATTTTGACCTGCAGTAATGTGGCAAGGACTATTTTGCAGCAATCCAGATCATATAGCAATATTAGCAAAAAATCCACCCACTAATTAGAGTCCAAATAGATCAAAATACTGAAGTATTACCTCAGGATGCAAGCGTGCCAACGGCTTGAAGTCGAGATTTTTGAAGCAATGCTTCTTCTCCACGGAAATGATATACATGTTCTTATCAAAGGCATATCGCCAATTTCCGTGTCCATATAAGGAGTAATTGTAGTCCCGATACCAATTACCATAATTCACCCACATATTGTGATCAGCAAAGATTGAAAATCGACACAAGAGAGCAATTGAGGAGAACATGAACAACAATCGCCGAGCAAAGAAGTTATCAGTGTAAAGCAAATCACGATATTCCGAATCAACTAGCAAAAGCCAGCGAAAGAATGGTACTGGGTAATTATAATGAATTGTTCTTTCCATAGAGATCTGTAGCATCTCAGTTGCAGCAAACAATGTATGGTATTCGTAAGCTGAAACTGCATTAGTATCAATATCAGGGTAACATTTCGCCAAATCAGCCAACAACTCAATGATGACTGGGTATGATGACTCCTTTACCGGGATGTGCTTCACATCTACCTTTTCATCAAGGTAGAATAATGCCAGAAACTTGCTATTAAAGCCACTAGGGAAAGCGGTAACAAAAGTCTTCTTTATTCCCCCTGATATTGAAATCATATCAGCTTCTGATTTATCGGGAGAAAGTAGAGAAACTAGGCGATGTGGGTGAACACCGAGAAATGCAAAAAGAATGATTGACGACACCGAGACTTCTGCTGATGCTTTTTCGCTTATGAACATTCCATCATCTATGACTTTGTTCGTTTGGTTCAAGATCGAAATGAAGTACGATGTTGTTGCTGCATAAAGCGTTTCTTTCCCATGGAGTCCAACGTTGTTATTAAGAAGATTACACACCTTTCCGATGGCTGCACGATTTTCAAGGGATTCATTTTCATCAGTTTCCTGGAGATAGGTGAGATCACATAAAGGCAACAAGTTCAATGCAGCAAAAGAAAAGATACTATTTCGTACCAAGGAGCTTTCCAAGAAAAGGGTGGGAACGTATCGTGACCACACGCGATGAACACCTTGATCCACACCAAAAGTGAACAAGGGAATGCAGAAGTGGCTGAAAAAGTTGAGTAGCCGGAGTTCAAATGTTGATATATTCAATTGGGTGGTTGGTGAATTAAGAACAATTTCTGTGGATAACTGATCAAACGAAAAACCTTGGGATAAGGCTAATGCTTGAGCACTTCTTTCACTAGCTCTGACGATAGTATTGATGGTTTCAGCTGAATACTCCTTGGTGTTTGAATACTTTTTATTCTGTTTGAGATTGATTTGGGACTTATTGACTTTGAAGGTGATTTTGGACTGCCTTGATACGCTCTTCTCAGAATCCGAACTCGAGGTAGAGGAAGGACTGCTTTCCTGAGATGGATAGACGCATTCTCGGTTGCGATGCACGCAATATTCACACAGCGGGACAGCTTCATCGCACTAGAGGAGTTAATAAAAACGGGTCCAAAAGTTATCAGACGAGAATAACGGTACCTTTATCTTTAATCTTCTACAGCTTAGACATCCTTTCTTAGATCGTGCAGGTCTTGGCATATTTCTGCGAAACTGTAGGAAGAGGTCAAGAGAAATCATGACAAAACCGTTATCTACCAAAATTGTGCGATTCCCTGATTTGCTTACATAATGTCAATAGAGAGGGGTCCCACTAGCTAGAAGCTTCTATTGTATGTAGAGAAAGAAAACTATAAATATGGCACGTTTGTAATAAAGCTAACTGCCGAGAAAATAGCAAAAATTCACATAAAATGTCAAGGTCAGGGGTCTTCCTCCAACAATAGCATATGTTAAAATCTAGCTCGCGTGGTTTTTTCGCAAAACTCGATTCGGCAGTTCGTGTGTTGACGTCTCGTTTAGGGTGTGTTTTTTTGTATGTCGGTGTGACATCACACAAAAAAACGTTCAATTTCACACCACTGGATCTGAATTTCATGGCTCACACCTCGGGGGAAGTGTAACAGAACCCCACAAATCACAACATTTATTAACAATATTGGTTCAATCAAGATATATTCCTTCCAATTAATTTTACAACTTTCTGCCATATCTTGGCCTTTAATTCATCGTTTGCCGATTCGTTTGCTTCATGTCTGAGTTGTTCTTCTTGCGACACGGAAGAAGAATCGACCAAGAATTGGACGTCAACCCCGACGCTGTACCACTTGTGGCAGAGTATGAGGATTACGATCCCTCGCTCTCTACTCAAGCGATTCCACAAATCAAACAGGTCGCACTCGATATCCTTAATACCACCAGCACATTTTCTCCAGACACAACATCACAGCGGAAGAATATCTTTATTCACTTCAGTCCTTACTTGAGATGTTGTCAGACGGCCGATCTTCTTATCACAGACCTTAAATTGTTGTTACTGGAACGCTATCCCAACTACAAGATCCGTTTTCAACTCTTGGGGGACTTTGCTCTCAGTGAATGGATTCATGACCGAATGAAAAACAAACCACCATTTATAGACTCCAACGATGCTTACAACATGTACACACCCAACCTAAAAGTGTTAAAGAACCGTTCCGCATGTTCCAACTTCAGGCCAACGACCACTCTAGGACCTTACAACGAACCAGATCTAAGCTACAAGGATTATCTGGCAAGATGCAAGGCATATTTCAAGAAATTGCTTGCTACTTACGACAAACCCACCTACATAAAGAATCAAGATATTATTATTGTTGTTACCCACGGCTATGCGGTCAATAACTTTATGTCATACTTTATGAACCACCCAATCTTTGACGAAATCCCAGAAGCAAGAATTAATTTTGCCAAACGTATACATCGAGAAGAACCTCCAAAAACCAGTGAAGATGATGAAGATCCGTGTGATCCGACGTTGTTCACGTGGAAGCTTTGCCTAGATGCTCTTGACTTGTTAGATGAAAATATTGACTCGACACTTAATCTTGAAAGTGATATTGTCTACTACAAGACAAATTTCATAAAGAAAGATGAGCTCAATCCAAGTAACAAAAAGAAGACGATTAAGGAGGATAATCCTCGTCCTTCTTTCAAAATGTTACCTACCAACTCGACGGGCGGAGCCGAAACCAATGATACAATACGTCACAGCCCTCACATTAACTACAACCCCATTATCCCGGCAGCTAGAGACTGGTCACCTCAGAAAATTCGTAAATTTATGATTAAAACGGAATTTAAATTGAAAACGATGAATGACGAAGCTTTCAAGAAGACATTCGACTTATCGAAGAAACCCGCGAAACCAATCACTCCCGAGGTTTCACCAACATCTTCACCAACCAGATCAAACTCAGTTATTGATTTGAGTAAGTTGTCTTCAAATGAAGAAATTTATAAGCCAATGAGATTGAGATATTCAAATGCATCAGAATTTTCCATCAATAGATTGAATTCCAAAGTCAACTCACAGGTTAATTTGGCCCAATTTCAACGGTCTGAGAATGCTTCATCTAACGATAGTTCAACTGTGGATTTACCTAAGTTTGCCAGAAAAAGAGCGACTTCAAACCCTAATGCGTTTTACAAAGAGCCTCTCAGTTTGCTGGGAAGTAAGATTAAGTCCTCAAGCTCAGATTTATCCCTTGACTCTGCTTTAGCTGCTGAACAGGCTGATGATTTGGATATTATCAAGGAACACAAGAACGAGCCACTTAATCTTAACCAAGTTCAGGAAGATCACACCGAAATTTATTCGCGATCGCCGCCTCCTCCACCTCCACCTAATTTTGGCTCCGTTAGTCGAGCACGATCGTTGAATTATAAGCGCTCCAACAATTCAGGAAAGTCTCTCTTGGCTAAGTATCAGAAAGTACAACAGCAGAATGATAACGAGGACAATGACGATGCAACAAATCGATTATTTTCATTATCATTCAAAGATAAGAAAACAACACAAGCGACGTCTCCGAGCACGTCCCCGTTGCAGACAGGGATCAATCGCTCGCGAAAGAACTCCATTAAATTCATTCCTTCTGTTCTCAATTATGAACAGTCGAACAAGAAAGATGAACAAGCTGTAACTTCCACTTCTAATGAATCAGCCAGCACTCTTACTGTCGCCAAAGATTCCGAGAAAAAGAACAAATCTATATTCTACCAAGTGAACTCCGACGACGATTCTCAAAACTCAGATTCTGATACTTCCAACGACGACGAAGATGCTCCAACTGGGAAGAAGAAGAATAGCCAATACATCTGGTTTGGGCAGAATCGTAATTAATCAGTATATATTACAATCCACTCCCCTACGATAAATGTGCAGGATAATTGGAGCCCCAATTTTATATCTACATGTAATTGTCAAGTCAAAAACACTATAGTATATATATGACTAGGAATAACACGGCAACTTTCGGACTATCCAAAGACGTTACAGTCCCTATTACCATCAAGATATGCCACCTTCAAAGCACGAAACCGCACTCCTTGGTAAATCTATCCACAAAATTTGAAGACCCGCTGCTGTTTCGGATTCTTTCCAATATTTATAGCAATTCAGACCTTTTCGTGGTTGCAGGTGTCTATGACGGTAACAAGAATCTTGTTTCTATACCAGTGCAGACATCGTATAAGTCTTTCAACAATAAGAAACGTATTTGGAACGACTATTTGACGTTGTCTTCTACATATGCCCTGCTCACCATTGACTCATATCTTCGATTATCGGTATATGAAATCGTCAACACTAAACCAAAGATTTTTGGCAATGCATATCTTTCCTTATTCAATACTTCTACATCTACACTAAGAAAAGGGTCCCAGAAAATACCGCTTTACACAGATGGAAGTCAAGATATCATATACGAAGATATTCCCGGACTCACAAAATTAGAAGAAAACTTGATTAGGTACGAAAATGGGGATTTTGCCAGAGATCCATGGCTTGATAAGGAAGTATTTGCGACCATTAATGACATCAACGATACGAATACTGACCATGATTATTACTTATATGTCGAGCTTCCAAACTTTGAACTCCCTATTGTATATTCTGACGATATTTACTCAACCACAGCTCCCATAACTCCCTTCACTGACGTTCGACCAGTATCCGATAATCTTACTTCTAGTTTGGTTATCAATTCAATAGATATTCCGCTTTCTAAATCTCACGGCCTCAAGGTCCATGACCCGGATTTCCAGGCAGTTCCATTTAACAACGTCAATAACCAAATCATGTTGGACCCAATTGAATTAAAGTACCATAAACTTGAAAGAAATATCAACAATAACACCATTCTCGATAAAGAATTAAAACCTTCCCCTCAGATCAGAGACGAATTAATCAAGATCCTTCTTAAACCATCCAACATCGAATTGAACGACATTGAAAAGAACCTTATTTGGAAGTTTCGGTACTTTTTCAGCAAAAATAACAGTGATTCTAACACTAGTACCAGCACAACCACAAAATCCTTCTTGCCCAAATTCTTGAAATCTATTAATTGGGAAAATGATTATGAATTAAACCATGTATTTACTGAAATCATACCGAAATATTGGTCAGTCGATAAGTTACAGATTGGTGACGCCCTAGAATTATTGAGCAATTACTTTAACCCATACACATTAGCATCAAGTGTTGTCTCCTCAACAGCAAACCTGGCCACTCCCAACACAGCCAAGGGTTCGAATCAAGAAGAAAACAAGTTTTACACGATTTTTAGACACGTTACATTTTTGAGGAAATTCGCCGTCGATAGACTCAAATTAGCTAGCAGTGATGAACTCCTTTTGTACCTTTTGCAATTGGTACAGGCTTTGAAGTACGAAGCACTCATCTATGAGCATAAACCACCGAAAATTAACTCATCGGAAAACTTTCAAATTTTGAATGAATTGAATGAAGATGTGGAACTATTAAAATCACCTTTGGCCAAGTTTTTAATCGAAAAATCTATCGAGAGTGAATCTCTAGGTAATTTCTTTTACTGGTACGTCAAAGTAGAAAATGAAGACCAAATAAACCGTACTGGAGGAGAACCTGTTCGAATTTATTCAATAATTTTGAACAAGTATATTGAGAGTCTCAAGAAGTATTCACATGCGAATAAGGTTCCTCACTACAATCATTTGAAGCGACAAATTTGGTTTATTAAAAAGTTAACTAGTTTAGTCGACTTATTGCGGACTTCCTTCAAGAAGAACGAAGCTACGGCGAAGAAGATTGAATTTTTGCGTGAACACTTGGCTGTTTCTTCAAACGAGCTCTTAAGTTTTGAACCATTTCCATTACCGTTAAATCCAAGTGTGATTATCTGTGGTTGTTTTCCAGAAGAATCATCTGTATTCAAGTCTAGTTTGGCTCCCTTGAAGATTACTTTCAAAACAATAGAAGGTAAGTCGCACTCTACTTCACAGATATTTGGTAAGAAGAACAAATACGGCAAGTATCCGTTAATGTTTAAAATTGGAGATGATTTGAGACAGGACCAGCTTGTGATTCAGATCATTAACTTGATGGATCAGTTATTGAAGAATGAAAACCTTGATTTGAGATTGACTCCTTACAAAATTCTTGCTACAAGTCCCGTGGCAGGCATGATCCAGTTTGTGCCAAATGAGACTTTAGATACGGTATTGGCTAAGGTTTATCCTAGTGGTACCGATGACTTTGGTGAAACCAATGGCATATTAAACTTTTTAAAGCTACACAGTCAGGAACTGCAAGCTGTTGAGCCCATTGCTACCAGTGTGTTGAATATATCTCAGAGAACACAAGCAACACCTCTTGAACGTCATGCAATTTCTTCTGACTTGGGAGTTTCTTCAGTGGTGATGGATAACTATGTCAAATCATGTGCGGGCTACTGTGTCATCACATATTTGTTGGGAGTGGGAGATAGACATTTGGATAACTTGTTATTGTCACCTAGCGGGAAGTTTTGGCATGCCGACTTTGGATATATTTTGGGACGGGATCCCAAACCGTTCCCACCCTTAATGAAGTTACCCATCCAGGTAATTGATGGTATGGGAGGATTGGAGCACGAGAACTACAACATCTTCAAGGGTTACTGTTTTATTACTTATACGACGTTGCGTAAGAACAGTAATTTAATTTTGAATTTATTCCAATTGATGTTGGATGCCAATATCCCCGATATAAAGATCGATCCTCAACGAGCAATCGAAAAGGTTCAAGAGAAGTTCTGTCTTGAGATGAGTGAGGAGGAGGCCATTCTTCATTTCCAGGACTTAATTAACGATAGTGTCAATGCATTTTTGCCTGTTGTCATTGATAGATTACATAGTTTGGCGCAGTACTGGCGGGGATAAGAATCAATATATATACATATATATATATATATAAGCACGGTTAGTTCAATAACCGTGTTGTTTCTTCACTGGATTTGGAGGTGGGTTTTTTAAATCTACGGCGGATGACTGTAAAGAGTGCTGTAAAAAAGCCAAATGGAATGTTGAAGAACGTCCAGAATCTTGACGGGCGGATGGAATTCAATGTTTGTTCAACAGCTAGTTTCAATTCGGCTAAACCGTTGTTATTGTGAATGACAGTATTGGCCCGACTGATGCGTTCTGCATTGGACATCTGACTCGCGATACGTTTGGTAGCATCTTCCGGAGTTAACTCGGGATTTCTCTTCAACAACCTGGATATCTGCAACTCATCCAGGCATGAAACCGTGATGGTGTGACCACAGAACTTATCAAGCCCGCTTTCAAAGAGTAATGGTACGTCCAAAACGACTAGATCGTGAACACGGATATACGCCCTAAGAACCTGCCAGGCAATTTCTCTTCTGACTGCGGGATGGACAATTCCGTTCAAAACAGCTAGCCTTTTTTTGTTCCCAAACACAGCCTTTCCCAAGGCAGCACGGTTGAGCGACTTGTCGTCATTTACCAAGTCAGGAATATCCTTACCAAACGCAGCGACAATCTTCTTGTACGCAGCCTTGCCTGGAGCTACAACTTCTCGGGCGATTGTATCAGCATCAACAACAGCAACATTGTTAGCACGAAAAGTGGACGAAACAGTCGATTTTCCTGTCGAAATCCCTCCTGTCAATCCTACAATAAGCATCGCTACCTAAATTAGATTTGATTAATTTCGCATCTAAATAAAATTAACATTATGCTGAAGACATACATCCTCGGTGCTGGAGCCATGGGATGTCTCGTGGGCCATGAATTACGGCTCCATGCTCCTCAAGCCGCTGCTCCTATTATGCTTTTCCGGAACAAGCTGAGATTGGACCATTTCCGGAGCCACGACAGCACACTTACGGTGACTACCCTACTTGATTCCAATATCATCAGCACCAAATCGGTTCTTGGAGGCGAGTGGCGTCCTCCAGTGCAGAACGACAGACCAGAGATCATTGAGAATCTTATTGTAGCAACCAAGACATTCCAAACTGAAGGTGCTCTTGCGCCGTATATTCCCCATTTGAACGAAAACTCCAACCTCTTATTGTTACAGAATGGCATGGGCATGGCTCCCCACTTAACAAACCGGTTCTGGCCTACAGGAATGGACAGACCCAACATCTACCAGCTCATCAGCACTCATGGAGCATACAAAACGGCGCCCACGAAGATCCATTTCGCTTCACCGGGAAAACTCTCGATTGCATACATTCCTGGTCAACAAAAGCACAAAGCTGGACCTATACCGTCACTTATAAACGATATATGCGATACCCCATCACTCAATGCCACCTACATGGACTACGAGCCGTTCATACTAGAGCAAGTGGAGAAGTTGATTGTCAATGCATGTATTAATCCGCTAACCGCGATATATGACTGTTTCAATGGCGATTTACTCCATGGCTCACGAGCCGTGGTAATCATGGAAAGAATTGTGAAGGAGGCTACGGAATGTCTTGTTGCCGAACATCCTGAATTGAGAACAGCTGCTCTGTTTTTGAACCACGAAAGATTGCTTGAAAGTGTATTGAGCGTGTGTCGAGCCACAGCACAAAACAGCTCGTCCATGAGGGAGGATGTGCGTCGCTTAAACCAAACAGAAATCGACTGGATGAATGGGTTCATTGTGAAGCTCGGGGCCAAGCATGGAATTGCTACTCCAACAAACAGTTTGCTCCGCAGTATGATATTCGACAAGTTGAGTATCAGCCGTGCCGTTGATACAAACGCTGTTCCACTATAATTCTGCTCTATAGCGCAATGCTATCTGCTTGCTTCCACGGTAGAGCACACCGATCGCTTGCTTGCAGGCACGACTATCCAAGTTAGTGTCGTTGTTGTACTCCAACTCTACCTTCTTGTCGCAGTCAAAGATGATTTTATTGAGTATCTCGCGCAACAAGACGTTTGACTTGGCCTGGTACGCAGCATCATCGGTGATTCCATTTACCAAGGCAAGTAGGCGTCGTGATTCGTCCGGGATTTGTTCTTGGAGAGTTGCAAGTGCCACTGTGGTTCTGAACGAAACCCCGGACTCCAAACTGATGGTATAGTCACCATAGTAATCATGGAGTTTCAAGAATTCCGTCTGTTTCTCGGTAAATAGCTTTAATAACGTACGGGAAACGTCAACATCGTTCCATTTGTTTCCGTTTGGTATCACAAATCCGTATTCACACAAGAGAAAATCGTTGGAGTGTGGTCCGTAGCTCAAAAGTAACTGGTCGTCTGGCTTATATGCTGTGGTTGTCATAACCTGGAACCCCGTTGTGTCGATTTTGAGGGTACATTCGTCGTCACACGAGTGGTTAAGGAAATCGACGTATGGCGCCATGGTGAAGTTGTCGCTGGTGTTCTTGCTTTCTGGCAAGTCCATGTACAAACAACGCGAGTTGATACACACCCAGGCCCATAAATAAGTTGTTTGAGACAACAAGGACAGTGGGTCGTCCACCAAGGAAGCTAGAAGATCGAGCACGGCATTATAATCGGTGGTAAATCGATTGTAGACATCGTCTGCATGTTTACGAGTTGTAGGTGGAAGCAAGTCCAACAAGGCTTCGTAGTCTGGTACGCGATGGATCTGCCAGTACAACGGCATGAGATGGAGGTCGTGGGCATGGGGCAACATGCCAATAAACGGTTTCCAGAAAGAGGTGGGTCGCTGGCTCTCAAATGCAAGGTACATACCCACGAGCTGAAATGACAGTAGGGCTAACAATTGCTCGAGGGTGAGCTTGCTGTAGATTTTGGTGAATTGGTCATCGGTGACATTCCCATCAATGAAGATATTGAGGTAATGGGGGTCCAGCAATTTGATGGAAGGGTTATGGCGTGTGATGTGACGAACAACTGTGGAAGAATTGAGGAGAAATGACGGTGGGATCCGTAGAAGCTGTTCGCCGCGTCCGATGGGTTCCACAGCGACAATACCACGACCAGCATTGGCTATATCTCTAACCGCAATCCTGGGTGAGATGTACGAGTGTGTAGAGGGTCGCAATGTCTCATCCTGGGTGTTTTTGATCCATTCCAAGAGTGTGGGAAGTGACATCAATAAAAGGGTGTATTAATGTCTATGGACTAAAAAGTAACATTAAAAAAAAAGATTAAAATATATTTAATGTCAATGCGGAGGCAACGCTCTTGGAATCGACAGCGTTCCTGAACTCTTCGAAACTGAGACGTCCGTCACCGTCGTGGTCGGCCTCCATCATTGTCTTGTCAACGATCTGTTGTAACTCTTCATCCTGTAAATTTTTACCCACCATCATCTTCATGACAATAAATAACTCGCCATTGCCTATAAAGCCGTCGCGGTCGATATCATAAATCTTAAAAGCAAACCGTAACTTGTCGACCTTCGAAGTCTTGCCACTGAACGCAGAAAGACCCACAATGAATTCCTGGAAGTCGATATTGCCGTCGCCATCCTCGTCAAAGATATCCATGAGCCTTGTTGCAAGTGGGTTCGACAGAATGCCGGGAATCGACAAAAACTCGCCCTTGTCGATGGTTCCAGAACCATCCTTGTCAAGCTTCATAAACCGTTTCCTCAACCGGTCTATCTCATCTCGGTCAAAGTTGGTTCCCTCCGTGAGACTGTCCAATAGCTTTGATGAAGCAAGTCCCATTTTAGCTGCCAGGTACGAAATCAGTAGTCGCTTTTTTCTTTACACTTTCTATTATGTAAGCCAAAGACGCACACATTTTTTCATCCTGTGCACGCGCGCCAGGTTTCAAAACATTTCCATGGCCATAAATCCACCACTGGACGCCAAAGGTTGTATTTCGGTCGGTCATGAACATCAATCTCGACACTGCAAAGGATACGCTTTGTAAGAACATTCTTATATATGGCTACTGCAAGTACGAGAATAAGGGCTGCGCCTTCAGTCACAACACCAAGGCATCAACCAAACCACAACCTCCACTGGGCAATAAAGCAGCACATACAACTCCGTCAGCCCTGCCTGCCACCGAAAAACGCAAGTTCAATTTCAATACACCGTCGTTCCAGCCTTCTGTTCTGAATCTATCCAATAAATTTGCCACTTTATCGCCGCGTGTCAAGGAAATACCAGTCTTTGTCCCTGGTGCTGTCTCTTCCGGCACCACCAACGGTACGCTGGACGAGGGACCCAAGAAATTCAATGCCTCTACGCCATCTTTCACACCATCAGTCTACGAGGATCCGTCGCAACCCTCAACTCCCCCAATACCTGCCTCGACCCCTCTGCAACTTCCACCAACCCAACAGCAGCAACAACAGCTGCTGCTGCAACCACCACCACCATCTCTGCAACAACAACACCTTCCATTACAGGCACCCGTCCCCACCACAAACAATCCTTACATCTCTATGAACGGCATTCTTCCTCAATCAGGAGAATACTATCACCAGCAACAGACTAATGCCTACCCTCTTCAGTATCACTTGTACGCACCCGAACCTCCCCCAAGATTACGCATCCCGCTCCCTCCCCATGAAGCAAACGTGAATACCTTGTTCATTGGAAACGAAATAAGAGAATCCCTTCAGCGGAAGAACGAGGCCACTTTGCAGACCCTACCCCGGTCCAACTTACCTGATCACATCAACGCCTACCACTCATTGGTACCGATTGACCGAACGTATGAACCTCATTCACGTGCCTGGAACATCCCAACGTCTCTCTACAAGGTATTTTCCAACATTGATGGTAATCCTTATGCATTGAGACGGTTGGACCATTCGTTTGTGATATCGAATGAGGCTCCGTTCCGTTTTATCAAGCGATGGAAATCAATCAAGTGCCCCAACATAGTCCAACTTCATGACGCTTTCACATCAATGGCATTTGGGAAATCGACGCTCATATTTGTCTACGACTACTATCCCGAATCAAGTACGGTGGTGGAACACCACAAGCGCATTGGTAAGCCTGAGCCAATAACCCAGGAACTATTGTGGACTTACTTGGTACAACTTGTTAATATATTACAGACAATCCATGAAAAGGGGTTGGCTGCACGCTCGTCGCTTGATTTGAGTAAGATCATTGTCACCAACAAGAATAGAATTCGTTTATCGAGCTGTGGAATAAGTGACGTGTTGCACTATGAAGAGGATGAAGAAACTATTGCCCAAGTTGGCCGTGCGACATTTATGAAGAATTTACAGAAGCAAGACTTTAAACAGTTGGGCAAGATTATGATCGAGTTGGTATTGCTCTTGACGCCACACGCCAGTCGAATTCAGCAGGGTGACATTCCTGAGCAACTTCGGATGGTCAAGAGTTTGCTTGTCAACTTTGACGATGATTTTTTTGCCGTGATAACCCAATTAACGGCTGAATTGAGCGACAATGACGTTGATTTGTTGCAAAAGATAACAGAAAAGTACCTTACAAAGCACTTGTACCGGGTGCTAAATGGCTTGCAGGATTCACTGGATGTATTGGAGAGCCAGCTATCATCAGAGTTGGAAAACGCACGGTTGTTCCGGTTGTTGGCCAAGCTCAACTTTATTATTGACCGACCTGAAACCGAATGGAACGAGAATGGCAATAAGTATGTCATCAAGTTATTCCGTGACTACGTCTTTTTCCTGTACGACGAGTTCGGCAAGCCGGTGGTGGATCTTTCCAAGGTTCTTATCAACTTGAATAAGGTAGATGCAGGGGTTGATGAACGCTTCTTATTAGTGCTGCAGGACGAAAAGACCTGCATCATTGTGAGCTACAAGGAGATACGTGACACTATAGAGTCAGTCTTTCGAAGCATTACGAGAGATTAGTAAATATAAAAAAAAAGAAACAAACGAAAAAGAAAGGTGAATGTAAAGTTGTAGTGGTTGGGATTTGGTCGCGTGCTGTTTAGTAAAGGTGAGGGCCCTGGGTCATGAATTGAGATGAAAGTGCCGGTTTAGGCCCGAATTTGAAAGATATTTGTAGTCTTAGTCACGTTATGTTTTGTGACACCTGACTCATTTGCCGATTCTGGGCATTTTCGCAGAGGCTCACACTTTTCTCCGCGAAAGATAGGGATTTATCCGATGGCCCTAAGGATATGATTCTGACAGGGAAAGGTACTCCTTTGGCTTTAGTGTTTGGATTTTCGTTTGGTGGTTGCACTGTGCGGTTAACATGACCAGTATTAATAGTGACAGTTATTTGCGTGACTGTACGGTGGCACTGACAAGCACTTTTTTTGCCTTCTTGGTCCCTGAGGGTTGGGAGTGACTCAAATCATACTAAAAAAAAGAAACGCTTCTGTGTCATTTTTTTATGTACAGGTGGACAACAGGAAATGAGTAATCTCCCACCCACCACACTTTTTGTATAAAAGATAGCGCGCACCACCATAATTTCAACATCCTCCACCACTGTTCTCATTGAACTAGTTACCCAACTACATTGCTTTTTCATCTTTAACCTTCCAACTTCATTTTTTTCCGTCTCCCCTACTCACACCTTGTTTTTTAAGCGGCTTCACTTGGTTTCGGCGTTCCTTTTATTTCCATTCTTGTGTCTAACTGGTTAGATACTCCCTCCTTTAACAAATATCAATAACTACCCAAAAATAAGGTAGTACTTTATCACTTTTAAAACTACTTTACCAACTTTATTTTACTTTTATTTCCTGCTCGTGTTTTATAATGATTGCTCAACCATACTACTAGGCCATACAGCCCAAGTGTTCCTGTTCCTGTTATTCTCCTCATTGGTTTTATCTGCTTTATCATAAAATATGTTATCTCCTTCCACCCCATCGACTAAGGAAGGGTTTTCTAAGTCTAGCCTTTTGTCAACAAAGACAATCTGCAACGATTTGTTGACACCACCTCCAACTAGTTCATCATCCCCTCATTACAAAGATGTCTTGCCTAACAACTTCAAGTACTACAGCAAGCACTTGAACAAGACCCAATTCAACTTGATATTGGTGAACTGTACAATTAATCTTACAAATCTCTTGTACAAGAACTTTTCCGACAACAATCTGACGATTGAAGAAAAGGAACTCAAGTTCTTTGTTATCGAGATCTTGAGACGTTCCAAGACTTCAATCCAGACCTTGCAATTAACTTGTTTCTATCTCGTGAAGTTGCTCAAGTCTGAAATCGATATTTCAAGTGATGTGTTGTTCAAGGACCCAAAGAAACTCTTTTTGGGTCTTCTTATTGTCGCCTCAAAATTTAACCAGGATTACAACTATTCATTCAAGTCTTGGTTAAAGATCTGCGGTATTAAGGAGGAAGAAACTTCGACCAATCCTATTTTCAATGTCAGAATCTTGAAGGCTATTGAAGTTAAGTGTCTTGCAATGCTCAACTATGATCTTTATCTCAATGGCTTGAAGTACGAAAACTGGTGCAATATCTTAATTATCTTTGGTTACGACTTTATCAAGTTTCAACTTGTCGCTGACAGTACCCCAGAAGGCCAAATTTTTTGGGAAACTGACGAAGCAAAGGTTAACAAGAAACTCCAGAAGTGGTTTTCTTTCTTTGGTAAAAATTTGAACTTGAACAATTTGAACATGATCAGGATCAACTTTAACAACTATTACTCACAACAACTTGGGACAAAAGTTTTGGTAAATAAGAAACAAGAAACTTCAGTCCCTTCTCTCTTTGGCTGTGCTCCTTCAAATAAGAGAGCATTCGAAGAAGATGTTGAATTTTCGGCTAAGAAGATCAAGTCTATTTAGGTTCTTTGTTTATTCTTGAATTATTGTATTGTTTTATATACATAGCACTTTCTACACATAAAATTACATTTACTTACATAATGTACAAGCAACCATCGTTTCCCCAGGCACCATAAATATTAGATAAAGGCATAAAACCATTATTCTGTTTCATGACCAGTTTGTTCTCATCAATACTACCATCCAGTATCAATTTGTTTGTGGTCTTACCAATGTTGTATCCTCTTACGTTGACTTGTCCGCGATTCTCTGAATTGAGTTGGGAGAGCTTGATCTCGTCAGATTGGAAAATACAGCCAAATGATTTAAGGCCATTGATATTATTCAACCGGTAATCAAAGACATCTCCCAATATTACCGGACCGGCAATATTGTAATATCCTGATTCGACCACCAACCTAGAAGAAAGGAAGCATCGAAGCTCATTAAGTTCAGCTGATGAAAATCTGGCCGGCGAACTCAAAGACTTATTAACATAGATCAACCTCAACTGGGTTGGACGCCACAGTGAGAACTTACCCTTTGATAGCCAGGCTAATTTTTGGTTGAAATTAATTTTCTGAATCCAATTGAGTTGCTTCATAGCTCCTGTTATATCAAGAGAGGCTAACTGCACATCTGAAATTGACACCACAGTCGGTTTTAGTTCGGAAATCTTTGTCCATGACACTGGAGGTGACACAACTACAGTTGACCCACTTACAAACCCCACCAAAACCTTTACCAAATTGTTCAATAACTGCTCGTTGGTAGGTTTAGTTGACTGAACAATCACTATTCTATCACGAGAACTCAATTCGTAACTTACCGGCAAATGTTTCAAGGTTGATGCAACTGAACTAATAAGATTCAACTGGGTGAATTCAACTGAGTTTAATACTGCAGCATTAATTTGGGTCGTTAACGTAAGTGCGATTCCTTTGTCCTTGACAAAGTTGTACTCGTTGGTAAAAGTCTCCAATTCTCCAGTTGAGAAGTCAACTTCCATTCTTTTAAAACTGTGTTTGTGAGTGCCAGAGAAGAAGAGAGTAGTATTTTCATCAAACTGTGCGAGGTTTGATTCCTTATCGTAAATCTCAACATTGATTTGGTTTACAAACCCGCTAATCATCAATGCAAACAGCTTGATGTTAGTAAGAACGTAACCAATTTCTATCTTGATTTCAGTAATTTCGTTTTTCAAAAGGTACTCAGAAATCTTTGCAACCTTTTCATTTAAGCTTAAGATAGTAATAGATTCGTCTTTGAGGGTTAAGGTTTTTGTCCGATCGTTAGATCTGGTTTGATTCATCAAAATTTCCCAAACATCGCATAGGTTTCCGTTTCTCAACTTATAGTGGTCGTATCTGATATCTAATCCAACTCTCAATCCTTGAGAATAATCAAGTTTGTTGCTTCTATAGACTGCTGATTCATCAGGAAGCCGAGTTGCCTCAATGACTGATTGTTCGTTCAAATAGACCTCACTAACATCTTTGGTTGTATCGATATACCGCTGGTAAATAAAATTGATCGCCACAATTGCCACCAAGGTGATTGCCAATGTATGCCAATCAATCATTTTCCCCTTAAATTTGATACAATGGTTGGCTTGATGCGGTTATATAGAAAAGGACCTTGTCTCACGTGTTTTGACTTTATTCCCTATTCATAAAAATTTTATTTTATGAGGAACATGACGACTTGTTTTATTTTTTTGGCTCTTTATCGTATCCCCTCGTATAATCTCAAACAATTTCTGGCGTTTTTTGCATAATGAAATGAGGAGATACTGTATACCATTTTCTTTAGTTGTCCAATAAGACAAGGTGATGCGCCACAGCACTGAATGGCCCCTGACCTTTTACTGTCTAGAAAAAGTAACATGATCACCTGAAATAGAATAGCCGAATATTGAGGAACGCGTCTTTTTTTTTTTGGGTTCATTGGTTCATTCAAAGTTAAGTACTATTGTTACAGGTATAATTGGGCTAGTAAACATAAGAAAGGTGCTTGTTCACCAAACAATTGACAGATACTCTTTATTTTTCTATGTTCACCATTAATGATTTGTCTAGATGTCGCTGCTCCGTTTGAATAGGCGATAATTCCTCGGTAGCACCTGTATGGCATGTAGTGCAGGCTAAAATCAACCGATAAAACAAAAATCAAATAACAATGCGTTTCTTTATCCCAAGGTTGCGAGGTAGTTATCATCTTGTGGTGTTGATATTGTTGTGGCCAGCAGCTTTTATGCTCCATGAACGTATATTACCAAACAATGCAGCCCATAAGTGTGAATGGAACTCGCCCAGCACGAATGCAACCAATATTTTGTTCATAGCTGATCCCCAACTTATAGATAGCCATACGTATCCTGGGCGAAATGGATTGCTCCTCAAATTGTCCCAGCACACGGTAGATGTGTACTTGAAAAAGAACTACAACAGTCTTATCAAATACTTGATGCCCGATTATGTGATATTCTTGGGTGATTACTTGGATAATGGCCGTGGAGCCAGCGATAAATACTTTGCTGGCGAGTACAAGCGATTCAATCGTATCTTTTATGACAAATTTAAGAATCGGTACATCCGTGGAAAAAACTGGTTTGTTAATACACCTGGGAATCATGATATTGGGTTTGGCGATGGGGTCGTGACCACGGCTCGTGAACGCTACGAGACTTCATTTGGCCATCCCAACGATATAAATACCATTAATGGTGTGGAGTTCATCACACTCGATACGCCATCATTGTCCTCAGATAAGTCTGAGATCAACGAACATGCTCGTCTGTTCATGGATACGATTGATGCTAAGCTGATGCCTAGAGTGCTTCTCACCCATGTTCCTCTTTACCGTGACCCTAGAATTGAATGTGGACCATTGAGGGAAAGTCCTGTGTTTCATGCTAAGGGACAGGGGTACCAGTATAAGTCGACAGTGGATGAGATGTTGAGTCATGAGATCTTGGCCAAGATCCATCCTGATATCATATTCACAGGAGATGACCATGACTATTGCGATATTATACATCAGGAGACGGGAGCTCGTGAGATTATGGTTAAGTCTATCAGCATGGCCATGGGGATCTGGTACCCAGCAGTACAGCTATTTTCGTTTTCCAATGATGACAACAAGTTTAAATACGTCACCGAAATGTGTTACTTGCCACAGCCATACGTCAATATTGTACACTACGTGGTGTGGGCTGTGCTTTCTGCTATCTTCATCTTTTTCTGGAACCTCAAACAGAAATCTGGACGGTATCATTATACGTCAATCTTGCCGGTAGCAGACACATCCATAGAACTCCATCAGGCTCCAGTCAGTTCACGTAAGCTCAACAATTTCTTGCACGAGCAGGATCTCCACGATCTACTGACTCCATCAGCACACCCAACGTCCAGTGGCTACTACTTGCATTCATTTAATTTTCTCTCGTCGCCACAACGGGCACAGAATGGCTTTAAATTGAGGAGTCTTATAGCAAGGATCAAGGCGTCCTGGACAAGAATCTCCCACAAATGGAACCTCGTACCTTTTTTTAAAGAAGTTTCTTTTATGGGCACGCTTGTGATCGCCATATACTATATAATGTTCTGTCTCACACTCTAAATAGATCAAGGTATGTACAGTCGAAATATCTCTCATTTCGCAGCCAACCTGAGCGCGCGGATAATTGACGTGTGGTGCAAATCCCGTACAAAAATATGTGTCAAAATCGCTGCGGCTTAAAGTCCTGAAACACCCACATCTTGAGCAACCAACATGTAAGTGTATGAGATAATTCTTTTCCAAACATTAAACTATCACCATGGGTTGTGCGGCCAGTGTGCCTGAAGCTGAGGAACAAAACCCGTTTCTTAAGGAGAAACGTATTAATGATGCAATTGAGCAGAGCTTGAACCGTGTCAAAGCCCAGGAGCGCAATGAAGTCAAACTCTTGTTGCTCGGCGCAGGTGAGAGTGGTAAATCGACAGTATTGAAGCAATTGAAGTTGTTGCACAAGGGTGGGTTTACTCAGCAAGAACGGGAACAGTATAGCCAAGTCATCTGGTGTGATGCTATCCAGCTGATGAAAATACTCTTACACCAGGCCAAAAAGATGGGAATTGTTCTTCAATCCGACAATGAAAGTGGCCCTCTTTCGAAGTATCGCGACATAGTGTTGCGGACAAACATTGATATAGGCCATTTGGTTGAGTATGATATTCATCGAGAGAGGAAAAGGAAACGTGGTATCCCAGTTTTGGATGACGACGAGCTGGACGAAGATATCCTCTTCAATGAAAACAAGTCACATACTCGGCAAGAAATTGCCGAAGCAATTCAGCAGTTATGGGTTCAAGATAGCGGTATTCGGCAGTGCTACGAACGGGCTAATGAGTTCCAGTTTGAAGGTTCGGCAAACTATTACTTTGAAAATATTGCCCATTTTGCTGACCCATATTATTTGTGTACTGACACTGATATCTTGAAGGGGCGTATCAAGACTACGGGGATCTCCGAAACTAGTTTCCTTGTTAATTCGCTTCGGATTAAGGTGCTCGATGCTGGTGGCCAGCGGTCGGAAAGAAAGAAATGGATCCATTATTTTGATAATATTACTGCGATCATATTTGTTTTGGCAATTTCCGAATATGATCAGATGTTGTTTGAGGATGAGAGGGTTAATCGGGTGCACGAAGCAATTGTATTGTTTGACACGTTGTGCAACTCCCGGTGGTTTGTCACCACGCCTTTTATTCTCTTCTTGAACAAAATTGACGTTTTTGAGCAAAAGATAAGCAAATCACCGCTTCGCAAATACTTCCCTGACTACAACGGCCGGGCCGATTCGGTGGAGGATGGAATCAAGTTCTTTGAAACTAATTTCTTGCAGCTCAATCGTACCAAGAAGCCGATATATGTCCACCGCACATGTGCTACCGATACCCAGTCCATGAAGTTTGTGCTTTCTGCTGTCACTGACTTGATTGTGCAGCAGAACTTGCAAAAGAGTGGAATCATTTGAAGTCTTTCGTTGATGGCCCACTCTAACATTTCTTAATAGTGTTTTATCTTGTTATGTTATATTAATATATACGGGGTGGGGGTTCAGTCTACCATCTCATCATGGCCATTTCGTTTCTGTTTCTGTTGTAGTCGAGCAAAGCTTCGATTTGACCAGTACCAGAAACAACAATGTCCTTGTCCCACAAAGCGGCTTGGGCCCAGGCCTTGACGTCGCTAGTGGTGATGGCATCGATCTTTTCCAAAGATTGAGAAATGGAGTTTCTGTAGCCAGTCAACAAGACCTTGTTGGCAATGTCAGAAACAATGTCGTTGGTGGTGCTGTGGGCTCTCAACAAGTTGGTCTTGGCGATGGCCTTACCACGAGCAACCTCGGCGTTGGTGATGGATATCGACAATCTGTTCCATTCCTTCAAGGCAAAATGGGTGAATTCATCGACAGCAGCGACGTTGGAGATTTCAGCGTTGAAACCCCACAAACCAGTATCGGAGTACGAAGTAGAAAAGTGTGTGAACTTGTCAACAAGGTGGTACTCTTGGACAATGGAGGCCAATTTGGCACTTGTGTAAGGAGCCAAGGCGGATTGATGATCAAAGTTACCGTAGATGGCAGCAGCAACTTGGGAAACTGCAAATGCTGGGGACGAAAGGCCTTCACCCTGGACAGCGATGGAAACATAGGCCTTTGGCAAGGTGTCGTCTCTCATTCTGACTTCAGAACCCAAGAAACTAGCTGGCTTGGTAGCTGGCTTAATGCCTTGTGCAACCTTCAAGTTCTGTTCAATGGCATCAACAAGGGCGTCGTGGTCTAAGTTACCGGCAGCAGCAACGACAATGTTGGAGCCAAGCAAGTGGTTTTCCAACAAACGGACAGAGTCTTCAACTTGCAAACCAGAGATAGATTCTGGGGTACCGTGAGTTGGCAAACCAAGAGAGTAGCCTTGGAAAGCAGAAGCATTCAAGTGTTCCAAAACCTTGGCAGAAGGAGTGGATTCAACAGCATTGGCTTGGGCAGTCAAAGTTGCCTTAGCGGCAGCATAATCAGCCTTTTCCAACAAAGCGGTGGAGTTGGAAGCAATGGAGGCGAGCAACTTACCGGCTTCAACGGCATTGGCGTTGGTGGATTGGGCAACAATACCGTTTACTTCCTTTGTGTTTTCGGCAGACAACAAAACACCGTTTTCCAAGCCAGAACCCAAGATATTGGCGGTCAAAGCAGAAACACCGTTGGAGTATGGGTGTTCAGCTCTGGAACCAGCACCAAAGTACAACCCAACCGTAGCACTGGTGGCATGTGGGTTAAGCTCGGAAGCGATAGTAACACCATTGGCTAATGTGGTATACTTGGTTGGGGCATTTGCAGTCGACACAAAACGACGAGCAGCTGCACTCTTGGCTGCAGAACGGATGACGGCAGAACCACGGATCATGTTTATTGTACGGGAACTATTATGTGATTGTGAAAAGAATTGAAAATTTTATTGGTGTATTTTAGGTGGTGCACGCCGACCAATCAAGAGGTGGTGAATTACTCGTGCTATATACAGGAACATACGATTCTTACAACTCAAAAGGTAATTGGGATTCCATAAAATCAAAACTTCTAAAATTACTTGAACCCTCTATGATAAGCAAACAATGATGTGTGATCACATACCGTTGGTTGATACAATTAATTTAAAAAAAAAAATTTTTTTGATTATGATTCACATTTTCATATACTGTTGGTTAGGAGAAGAACAAGAACAGCTAGCAAGAACAATTATTCGTGTTCGTATAGTTTCAAAAGAGAGTAGTATTCCTGGTTTGTTGTTGCTGGTCTTGTTGGCTGCGGAATAATGGCAATTTGATTTTGTGCATCCGATATCGGTTTGACCAGATGGGATTTTGCAGCAATTGTATTGGCAATATTGTGAAAATCGTTACGTGGACGAGGCAATTGGTGGTCGGATATATTGATCTCCTCGGGATGAGCGGTGTTAGAAATTGTATGCCATTTACCGTGCGATCCAGGCACCTCGCCCAACATAGATTCCGTGTCTGTGTCAATAAGGTTAATTTCTTGTGGTTGCCTGGTCCAAAACTTATATTTGGGTCGCGGCATGTCAACCAAGTCTTGTATTGAGGCTGCTAGGCTTTGTGTATCATTACCAGATTGGCAGACACACTGACACTCGGGTGATTCTTTCCATGACTCTGGTTCTACCACTTTTATATGAAGGGTAGATGTGTCCAAAATATGTTGGAGTTGGCGGTGGGTTTGTGATACTTCATTTTGTACTTCAAGTGAAAGGTACTCGTCAGCTCTGAGTTTGTATTGATCGATAGGAATCGTGCGTAATGAAAGAAGACGCTGGTTCTTGAGTTTGGTTTGAATGATCCGTGGGTTTCGAGTATCTCTGTGACGTTTTTGTCGAAAGTCAATCAAAAAGTAATCAAGACGGTATCGAAGTGAATGCACAGCGTTTTGGATGGTGTGCATAATTCTAAGAAAACTGCAAAAAAAGTTGTAAAATATTCAATCAACAACGCAAGATTGAAATGATACTCGTTTGTTAGAGTGGTGGTGTAGGGGACTAGTGTTGCTTTTAAAGCCACTTGCAAACAGTTGCAAAATTGTTGCGACACAAATGGAGGTGACACAACTTTAAAAAAATTAATAGTAGTAACTGGGGGACCTCCTTTACAAAAAAATCGTTTATCTGCACAACTTTATGATAAATACTCTATATACAATGATCAAAGTTGAATGTAAGCTCTTTGTTGCATGGCTTGCTTATGCATCTGGGCCTTCTTGTCGTAACCAGAGGACTTTCCTTCGTAGGCGGAGATGATTTCTTCGGCGAGCCTCACCGACATATTGGGCGATTTCTTGTTCTTGCTACCCTCCAAGATCCAGTTGATAGCAAATCTGTTTCTTTGTCTTGCATTCAACGGGAAAGGTACCGTCATGTTCTTGGCATAACCTGTAAGAACAGTCTTGGTTGTGATTAAGGGACCCAACTTATCCAAAGTCTCTCTCAATATCTCCACTGGATCCTTTCTTGTCTTCAAATAGACAATGTATAATGCTTGAGATACCACTTTTTGCGCTTGGGTCTTTTTGCCGTGTCTCATGATAAGGTTGGTTAAATTTTCAACAATAGGATCGCCCATTAATGGAATGTTCTTCTCAGCAAAGGCCTCGATTTCGGCCAACTGTTGTTCAGAAGGTTCGAACTTGGTCTCTAAAAACGGTTCTGGGTGTGCCAACTCATTAAGATACACTTCAGCTTCAGTTACAGGGGTTCTGTTGCCTGACTTCAAGTGCTTAACGGCTGCTAACCATTCATCGACATCGGACTCACTGATATCGGTCTTATCTATAGGGTACAATTGGGCAGTTAAGCCAATCTTGGACGCGGATCCGGAATTGTATCTGACAGCAGCAGCTCTGACCATTACACGAGGAACGGTTCTGGCCACGCCCCTCCATATGGATATCGACATGTTGATGTTGGTAGTGGAGGTGGTTCAAACTGATGAAAATTTTCGATGTTTTGTAGTGAGAAATGTCGTTTTTTTTTTAGAAATAAAGTGCAGGACAGTTCCAGACATAACCACTACTTATAGAAAGATTCCAGATGTTGCCAGAGCTAGATCCCGAGCTTGCGTCGTTTCTTCGTGAGGTGGCGGTTAACAAAAACTACAACATAGATGCTGCAAGCTGGAAAGTTGTTTTGGCGCAAATTCTTGCGCGACTCACAGACTTGTTACTGATGGGGCAGACTGGCGACCAGTACGGGGTGCGTCCCGAAGGTATTAACCTTCATGAAGCCATGCAGCATCAGTATGAGCAGATCAAGCGGCAGTTAGAGCAAAATTTCAGCGAAGGGCCTCCATTTACAATTCCAAGACTTGCAGAAGTGGTGCTTGATCCCACCAAAGAAGGTTATAGTTTGGACAATAATATGCAGCTTCTCAAGTATCTTAATGCTGTGGTGAAGTTGGTTCAAGTATCGTCAACGCTCCATGACTATCCAGAAACTACATTTACCGATGGCAGCGACACTAGCATTATTGAACAAGTAATCACGAGCCAGGCAGCCGTGAGTATTCCGATGGTGGAAATCCCCTGGCTCAAGGATACGGGCCGAAGAAAAAGAGACGACGACGAGACGAACGGCGGTAAAAAGGCTCGCACTGACGCCCAAATCAACAACTTCAACGATAAGTGATACAATTCTAATGAAACAAAGGGGAGGTACATAAAAAATGGTTCTTTTACTTTACCGGATAGGGGACCGTGATCTCGACCGCGACCGCGAAGCGGGGGTATAAGAGTCAGTCCGTGGCTCATATCTATCGGTGTTGTGGCCAGGAATGTAAGAATCACGGTCGCCACGTCTACCGGCAGCCCGGTATGGTTTGGGCCCGTTGCGGCCATGAGGTGGAGGTGGCGGAGGCGGCGCCGGATAATCCAGGAATCTGCCTCCATTTCTGCTTCTACCGTAAGAATCACGATCGCGATCACGACGGCCTCCACGCCCACCAGGCCCACCACCACGTCTTGGAGAATGGTATGGGCGTACAAAGTCGCCGTTCAAAAGGGTATGTACAGCAATACACTCATCTCCTCTTGTTTCGTACTCGAGTTTCCATTTACCATCGCGAGGACCATGGTCCTCTTCGAATACCCATTGATTGATAGCTTTCACTGGAATATAATCGACATACAACGCATGTCGGCGAGCAGGCTCGTATGGTCTGGGTGACACAGGTGGAACAACAGCATCCTTTTCTTTCTCCGTTTCGAGACGGTCCAATTGTTCATTGTACCGACGTGTTTGGTGGTCGAACCGTTCTTGTTCACGCTGGTTGTGTTCAAGCTCCAACTTTTCATCTTGGTCTTCTGGCGGATACAAGGATCCAACCAACTTTTCGCGAAGATAAATGGCGCCATCTTCAGAACTGACAAGCACAATGGCGTGGGTTCGAGACCTGTTCAACCAAGCACGTTCAATCTGATGATCCCCACCATCTTTTGCTAATTGTCTCAAATAACTTTGAAAATGAATGGCACTTAACGGCCTACGAAGATTGGCTATGAACAACGCTCTGGTGACGTGGAACAAAGGCTTATCTTCAACACGGTACAACACATCTTCTTGCGCGTCTCCATCCACAGGCATAGCCAATCCCTTTAGATCCACACGCGGTCTAGATTCCTGGGCTCTTTGCTCATCTCGATCGGACATGGCTCTCTTGTTTGGGTGTGACAACGTTGTTTCTGATGATCTTTAGAGGGAAGTCTAGGAGAAAAACTAAAAATGTCGCGCGCACGGCTTATTTTCCATACCTTCTATCTATACAGTGAATTTATATACAACCGATTTTTGGGCTCATGCCGTCCAGAGGGCGCGAAACAAGTCCCATAGACCGTTGTTGGAGGTCTCTAACACGTAGACACCGTAGATACTGACAAACGTGCCGAATGTCAAAAGGCCCGAAGCGACTTTGCTCCATGCATTCCACACTCTTTCTGGAATATAGTCAGTGATACAACTCATTAGGCCAGCATGACAATGGAATGCAACCAACGTGGCAAAACTAGCATCAATAAGCGGATATTCAACACCAGCAGCAAACGGAACCATAATCAACGGTATCATGCTCACAGAAACCATTCTCTCATATGTCCAATGGTACCCTCCATCGTAATTACTCACTAACGGGATCTTGTATGGCTCATTGACCGTACCCACTATGAAACCCGGTGGCTGTTCGATTTTCTTAAACTTGGAGAAGTCGGGCTTCAACGATAAGTATCTTGGACCAAGTCCAACCCACGATCTATAAGCAACTGGACGGTAGAGACTCAACATCTTCGTTGAAGGTTTTTTGATCACCTGCGAAAATTTTCGATTGTCTACAACTAGAAACCTGATGGGGTCCCCCTCGCCACCACTGATGCTTTGAAGATACTCGTGTTATCATTACTGTCTATTTACACATCACCATTTCTTTCTTATATACACATTCGTTTCCTACCACGATGCAACCTTGACACCAGGGATAAGACCAGCTCTGGCCCTGTCTCTGAAAGCAGTTCTGTTAAGCTTGAAATCGCGGATCAACCACTTTGAATTACCTGAAGCAACACATCTATCTCTGATTTGATTGTATGCGGTGTATTTAGGCATGGCAGTCAACTGTAATTGGGCCTCCAATCTGGCTCTTGGTGGTAAGTCAGTGTTTCTGGCAATGTACTTCAAGGCATTTCTAGTGACCTCGTGTTCCTCATACTGCAATCTCTTAAACTGGTCTCTTATGACCCTAGCGTTGACAAAGCTGTGCTTGGGAATCTCAAACTTGACAGGGAATCTAAATGGCATATCAACTAGTTGCGGTACGAGTGCAAGAGGGAGTTTTTCACCTTGAATATTTTCAAGCGAGAAAGTATTAAAATTACCACGTCATTCAATTGTGCGTAAATATGAGAACATTTGATATCGTGCTCTGACACCAGTAAGCGAATGTATTTCGATTTAGAGATCTGCAATGCTGAATCAAAGTAAAGTTTTAATGAACTCCAACAATTCCCTGTATCTAGAATCCCTCTTGTCCGATGGGAGGAGGGGGAATAAGCTTTTGAGAAGGAGGATATTAGTGACCATACACGTGATCAGATTGATAGGATATTACTAAGATTCCACAGATTTGCGGTAACGTAGGACATGTTTACTGGATTAATTGAAACCATAGGTACTGTTTTGGAGTATAAGGAACTTGATACGTCTGAATCGGGTGGTAATGGAGTATCGATAACCTTTGGGGACTGTGCTTCGATTTTGGAGGATGTGCAATTGGGCGATTCGATCGCTACCAACGGAGTGTGCTTAACGGTGACGGAGTTTGACGAGGCAAAGTCTCAGTACAAGGTTGGTATTGCTCCCGAAACGTTGCGTCGTAGTGATCTTAGTGTACTAAAGGCAGGATCCAAGGTCAACTTGGAACGGGCTGTGACCAGTGATGTGAGAATGGGGGGCCATGTCGTCCAGGGACATGTGGATACAGTTGCGTACATCATTAGTCGTATTGCTGACGGCAACGCTATCACGTTTACCTTCGAATTGAGAGATAAGGAGTACATGAACTACATTGTTGAGAAGGGATTCATTGCTGTTGACGGAACGTCATTGACAGTTACCGCTGTTGATTATCATGCTGGAACGTTTTCCATTATGATGGTAAGCTATACCCAAACCAAGGTTGTATTACCATTGAAGGCATTGAAGGAGACGGTTAATATTGAAGTTGATTTGACCGGAAAATTGATTGAGAAGCAAATTGAAATCAATTTGGCCAGTCAGATCAATAATGAAGAGAGTGCATTGGCCAAGTTGATCTCGCTGCTTATTGATAAAAAGTTGGCTGGAAAGTAGTGAGAATTCACATTCAAAACCTCACCGTAAAATTCGGAGCAAAATGTAAGCTATGGTAGTTTTTTTTCCTGCGCACGTCCCTCAAACCTCACGCTCACAAAAGTCCTGATGGCAAACGCACGAACGCACTATACTTTGACCAACAAAGACCATGGATATTATTTTAGGAATCAGAGTGCAGGATGCCACGATCATTGCCACGTCCAAGGCTGCTACCAGAGGTATATCTGTGTTGAAGGATACAGATGACAAAACTCGTCAGTTGAACTTACACAACTTGGTCGCCTACACCGGTGAAGCTGGTGACACTGTCCATTTTGCTGAATACGTGCAAGCTAACATCCAATTGTATAGCATGCGTGAAAATGACATTGAATTGTCACCAAAGTCGACGGCCTCGTTTGTGAGAAACGAGTTGGCTAAGTCGCTCAGATCAAGAAAGCCATTCCAGGTCAATGTTTTGATAGGCGGGTTTGATACCAAGACTAGTACCCCTTCCTTGAATTGGATAGATTACTTGGGAACCCAGGTTGAATTGCCGTATGGCGCACATGGTTACGCAGGATTCTACGCCACTTCCTTGTTGGACAAACACTATAGAAAAGACATGAAGTTGGCCGAGGGTTTAGACTTGTTGAAAATGTGCATAAAGGAATTGGAAACGAGAATGCCTATTGACTTCAAGGGCGTCTATGTGAAAGCAGTCGACAAGGATGGTATTAGAGATATTGTCTTATAAGAAATAAAAGTTGAAATAATGTGAATTACCCTTTTTCTATACATTTTTAGACTCTACAGTTACCGATCTCTAAGACCAAGATATCAGAAGCTCCCACCAGTTTCAATTCATCCATGACATCACCGATCTTCTTTCTTTCTACCATGGACGAAACTGCAACCCAATCTTCTTCATCGACCTTGCTCTTCTCCAAACTCGACACAGTGGCTGCTCTTCTACCAGGCGTAATACTTAACACAGTCAGCAAGATCGATCTTGGTGCATTGTAGTTACACAAGACAAATCTCTGGGATGCCAAGATACCCTCAAATCTCTGACGGATCTTTTCCACCAATTCGGGGAACTTGGGTTTCTTGGAAGAGAACAAGTGGGCACTCGTGGTCAACACGGTATCGATAGCCTTAAGGCCCGCAGCCTTCATAGTTTCGCCCGATTCAACCAAATCGACAATGGCATCGGCAACACCTAAAGCACACGAAGCTTCCACTGAGCCACCAACATACTTAATCTGCGTAGAAAGTGTATCGCTGCCCTCCAATTGCTTGAAATAGTCTTGCGACAATTTGGTGAATGAACTAACAATCTTCTTACCCACCAATTGATGTGGTTCGTTATAAGGCCCTTCAGCAGGCACTTGAATCTGGAGCTTACATGTACCAAACTCCAAGTCTAACAAGTCGTCGATGGAGTCGAATAATTCGGCTTCCTTAATCTGGTCCATGCCAGTTATACCCAAGTCACAATTACCTTCGGCAACAAAAACAGGGATATCGGCTGCTGGCAAGAAGATCAATGCCACAGGCAAAGTTGTGGAAAGAGCAATGTCTAATCTGCTCGAACGTCTGAACTGGATATCGGCGCCTTTCAATAAATTGCAGCATTTTTCGTGCAAACGACCCTCTGAAATAGTTAGTACTTGAACTCGGTGCCAGACGTAATTTGCGTGGCATTTCTTTACTTACTCTTGGGAACTGCAAATAACAACCGGTCGGGGAGGTGGTTAACTAATTCCATGGTATACTTTGATGGCCTAAGAACAACGTGTAGAGATTAATGTAAAAAACGTTGGGTTGAATTTTGCACCGAAATGCCGGACATTTCAGTATGAGTCAGGTCCGATATATATGCGGGTCCTGCAGGTATCACGAGTGATAAGCGTTGCACTAAAAAAAGAACCCGCGATAATCAGGCTCGTCCGATGCTGCTATTACGTAGTTTATTAATGGTGTTATTGTCTGTTCGTTCATGCATATGCTTCTTGTTGACAAGAAACACATATCTTCCAGGACCGCATCACCATCAGCGGCCCGGTATAGCCTGTCATGTCTATATACAGTAATGCAATTAAATAGATTGTTTTGAAGCGGTGCGAGGCGACGACTCTTTGGACGTCAGCGTGTCCAACTCGTCGCCGCCTTCCTCAATGAGACTGCTGTCGTCCGAGTCATCGGCATATCGCAGAAAACCGGTAGTGGGCGGCGTTGCTGCCATGCTGGTGCCTGTGCTCGATTCAGGACTCGGTTCGGATCCCAGCGGCGACGCCAGCGCGCGCGGTACTTTTCCGCTGCCATGGCCATACCAGTAGGTGTTGAAACTCCAGTTAATGAGAATCTTGTACATGTCCCACGGAGTGAAAGCGGGCCAGAGTTTGTCGATAAATACAAGCGAACATGTGGGATCCACACACTGCCACAAGAGAAAGTCTGACAACCGGTACGTTCCTGATGTCCGCACCAAGACATCAAGCGGTGGCAGTTCCGAGGTGTACAAGTGCTGGTCGATGCTATCTTCGTCAATGATATAGTCGCTGCTGTGCTTGACACTCTCATCCACCACGCACTTAATCGATCGCGTCATTTCATCGCGTGATGTGTAGGGGAAGCACACATTAAGAACTGCTCTGGTATTGTTCTCGGTGATTCGTTCTGTATCGTCCAAGATTTGACGAACATCAGGAGGAAGTAGCGCTAGGTTACCTAAGATCTTGATCTTAATACCGTACTGCTCACAAAGCTCGCCGTGCTGCGAAATCTGTTGCATCTTCAGCTTGGCTAAGTCCATTAACCACTGCACCTCATAGCTCAGTCGTTTGAAGTTCTCGATCGAAAACGCATATACAGTGGCACATTTTACTCCTGACTCGTACAAGAGCTCCAAGATGTTGGCCATACTTTCGAAACCCAAGTTGTGTCCTTCTTTCAATTCTATCTTGTTGTTCTTTGCGTATCGGCGGTTGCCGTCCATAATTAAGCCGACATGGTTCGGAGTAGGACCCTGGTTAACTATTCTGCCAAAAACCTTCTTTACTGAGGTAAGTGCCTGGCTATAGCCGGGAAAAGTAGTGAGCCATTCCGACATCTGTAGTGACGACTTACGGGGTTTTTGTCTCAACATCGCAAGTCTCGTTGTCATTTTTCGGTTCGCATGCGCACGACTTCCTATCGTCATTCATCCCATCCCCACACCAATTGCATATTCTGTGGTATTCAATACATCATCAGAACTAGACAGCAACAACAATTGTCGCCACTGTACTTTTGTGGCACAGATGTAAGTCCGATAATCGGCTCGGGTCACGTCCGTTTCAGTATGATCCTAGAAACCCAGAAAGGAATAGAACAAACACTATAAAATAAGCGAACTCAAGCGCATACTGACATCTTTTGGAGCCACAGTTACATATGCAGCTACTCTGTTTCTTTTTTTTTCTGGATCCACAGCTTATTTGGAAATAATACGTTGATCAGGTACTTAGTAAGGCACATGCGATGCGACAGTCGTGGCGATGCACCGACCGGCCCACTTACGTAATATCTTGCTGCAAAAAATAAACACTGTGGCTGCTAAAAAATATGTGTAGGAATATCAGACCAGAGATTGCATCATCTTCTCCACTATATATAAGCTCACAGAGAGTAGTTAGAACACTGTAAGTACCATGCCCGTATCCACTGCTAACAAGTACGATCCCTCACAATTTAACACTGAACACAACGCCAAAACGCTGTCGGGTGCTTATACCATCAGCAGAAAGAATAGCGATCACTCACAATATCCTGAATTTTTACCTACCTGGAACAATAACCAGAAATATCCACCTCTTGCTTTCTTTAAACATGTTGACAGGGCAACATTTGCAGACCCACTGCTTTCTCACCTTTTCCCACAACATGGGGAAACCACCAAGAACATTACACCAAAATTTGGTACTGAAGTTCACGGTGTCCAGCTTTCTCAGCTAGATGATAATGCAAAAGACGAGTTGGCACTTCTTGTGGCACAGCGTGGAGTGGTTGTGTTCCGCAACCAGGACTTTGCCCTGTATGGACCCGAATTCGCTGTGAAGTACGGAACATACTTTGGCCCGCCACACATTCATCCAACACTGGGCTCTCCCGAAGGGTTTCCAGAGTTGCACGTAACCTTTCGCGGATTATCACAAAATGAATTGGATTCAGCGTTTAGAACACACACCAACAGCATTTCGTGGCACTCGGATGTTTCATACGAGTTGAACCCGCCCGGAATCACGTTTTTTAGTGTGTTGGAGGGACCTGATGCTGGTGGCGACACCATTTTTGCGGATACCGTTGAAGCATATAAGAGACTCAGTCCCACAATGCAGAAAATGTTAGAGGGTTTACATGTCTTGCACACGGCTGAAGACCAAGCCCACCTCAATCAGCTGGCTGGAGGAGTGTTGAGAAGAAAACCTGTTTCAAATATCCATCCTATTGTTAGGCAACATCCCGTCACCAAGGAGAAGTACTTGTTTCTCAACCGTGAGTTTGGCAGGCGAATTGTAGAATTGAAGGAAGAAGAGTCGGATAGTTTACTTCAGTTCCTCTTTACACACGTTGAACAAGCCCATGACTTGCAGTTACGTGCCAGCTGGGAACCCAACACAGTTGTTCTCTGGGACAACAGACGTACTGTTCACTCAGCTGTGATTGACTGGAACACCCCAGTATTGAGACACGCGTTTAGAATCTCGCCCCAGGCCGAACGTCCGGTAACAGATTTAAAATACTTGAACGATGAGACTTACTTAGATCAGGATGCATCTCAGTACTTGAATTCTTACAGGTAGAATACAATTTTTTATGTTTAAATACGACTCTCTGGTTATAGTTGGAATGAAAATGGAAATTAGTTTTTTTTTTTTGCAACTATTTGCATCCAAACGCGTAAAATTTTTCGGCGTTTCTTGATCAATAAAGATGAGTTGGTACCAGAAAAACCATCCTAATATCATTCCCGTGAACCATACACCAACAAAAAAAGACTCCAGCTACGTTCAAGTCCCTTCTTCGCTGCCTATTGCTATCAACTCATCTCCACAATCAAAACCTTTATTTATGCCACCAAGTATCATGGATGTTGCCAAACAGCAGGCTTTGGAGGCCAAGCGACAGGCTATCAGACAACACAAAGACTTTGATATGGTAAGAAAACGATTCTACTATCTTGAAGAAAGTGACATCTTCAAAGGCTTCGTCAAAGGTAAGGGAAATCTTAGAGACATCACCCAATGGCTCTCCGACAATTACAGCAAGACCGATATCTTGGGCAAGATAGATGCCAAAAGGGCACATGAGCGTGAGGAAGAAAGAAGAATTAAACAATTGGCATCTGAGGAACGAATGAAGCATGAATACGAACAACAGTTGAAGAAACAAGAAGAGACAGAGCAGCACAATACTGAAGACGAAGATGCATCACCGATAAAGGTCAGAGGCAAGGCCAGAGTTAAGGAAATAACCTCACCAGTTAAACACCTGCCGCCTCCAAGTACAGTGGCTTCAACAAAGGTTGAAATCAAAAAATCCAAAATGTCGATTCTTGATAAGTATAAGTTCAAACCCAAGGCTCAAATTACGATCGATAGTTTCACGCAACCTAAACCTGAACTCAAAAGACGTAAACTTGTACGTGGAACAGCCGACACCCGTCTTCCGTCTCTCAATGACCATGTTTCATCTATGGTAGTCCAAGATGACTTGGATGCGTTGGAAGAAAAGATAAAGCAGAGTAAGAAAAACAAAAAGTATGAAGAAGATGATCATCTTGAAGATGAAATATTAAGTGACGACATGTCGGAGGAAGATGATGAGGCAAACTTCCACACAGGAATTACATCTATTGATGCTCAGATATTTGAATTCATTAGCAATGCTTCTGCCCAGGATATGATAGAAATATGCGGTATCTCGCCTGGTGTTGCTGAAGTTGTTATTTCGCAGAGACCATTCAACACTATTTATGACATTGCTGAGAGTGACTTCATAGACCCAGATGCAGACGTTGATCCTACCAAGATATCGAAAAAGAAAAAGAAGTTGGGATTGAGAATTATTGAAAGTACCGAATTCAGTTTGAAGGGATATAGAGCAGTTGACTCGTTAATCAAGACATGCTCAGAATATGGTGATGCCATTTTCAAGCAGATGAAAGAATGGGGTGTTAAAGTCACTGGCGAGGGTGAGTTGGATGTTGTTGAGCTTGATCCTGTGAATGACGTAGTCGAGGTTCTTGACTTAGATGACGATGAAGATGCGGAAGATGTAATCATCACTAATCATAAGAAGAAGGGCTTGAAGTATGTCAAGCACAAACCATCATTGTTAGCTGAGGATATCACATTGAACAATTACCAGCAGGTCGGTATCAACTGGTTAAACTTGTTGTATCAAAACAAACTTTCGTGTATTTTAGCAGACGAAATGGGTTTGGGGAAAACTTGTCAAGTCATTTCATTTATGGCCCACTTGAAACAAAATGATGTGAAGAAGGGTGCTCACCTTGTCATTGTTCCTGCTTCTACCATTGAAAACTGGTTGCGAGAATTCCAAAAGTTTTGTCCTGATTTAGTTGTTCAAGCTTATTATGGTTCCGTTAAGGAACGTGAACAACTTCGCTGGGACCTAGCCGATCAGGATTTCGATGTTATGGTCACTACTTATAGCATGGCTGCTGGTTCATCGCCAGACTTCAAGTTTTTGAAAAATCAAAACTTTGATATTATTGTATATGACGAAGGGCATTTCTTAAAGAATTCTGGAACTGAGAGGTATACCCGATTGATGAAATTGAAGGCCAAATTTAGATTATTATTGACCGGTACCCCATTGCAAAATAACTTGAAAGAATTGGTATCGTTATTATCCTTCATGTTACCGAAGTTATTTGTGGATAAGAGAGAAGACTTGCAAGGTTTGTTTAACCAAAAACTGGGTAGAATATCTACCTCATCGTCGTCATCAACTCCTACTAATTATAACCCATTATTATCATCGCAAGCTATCAATAAGGCCAAAACCATGATGACTCCTTTTGTTTTGAGACGTAAAAAGTGTCAGGTGTTACAGCACCTTCCAGCAAAATGTCATGAAATCATTAAATGTGACTTGACTGAGGTTCAAAGAAAGATTTATGTCGAAAACGTTAACCAGGCCAAAGTCACTAAAGCTGAACGTGAGAGAAGAAGATTATTGACCAGAAGGGAAGAGATCGAAGCAGCTAGAAAGAATCCTATTCCTACTTCTTCGAACGTTCTCATGGCCTTGCGTAAGGCCACATTGCATCCTTTGTTGTTCAGAAACGTGTATCCTAACGAGAAGCTAGAGTTAATGGCCAAAGCCATTAAGAAAGAACCAGAATATGTTACGGCAAACGAAGCTTTTATCTACGAAGACATGCAAGTAATGTCTGATTTTGAGTTGAACAATTTGTGTGAAAAATTCCCTAAAACACTTTCCAAATACATATTAGATGACAGTGAATTTTCCAATAGTGGTAAGATCACTGTGATGAATGATCTTTTAGATAAGATAGTCATACAAAAAAAGGAAAAGGTATTAATCTTTTCTCTTTTCACTCAAGTTTTAGATATTTTGGAAAGATGTTTGACCTTGAAGAAGTACAAATTTGTCAGATTAGATGGATCTACATCGGTTGAAATCAGACAGGACATCATCGATGAGTTTTATGAGGACGATACGATTCCTGTGTTTTTGTTATCGACAAAGGCTGGAGGGTTTGGTATCAACTTGATTGCAGCCAATAACGTGATTATCTTTGACCAATCCTTCAATCCACATGATGACAAGCAAGCTGAGGATCGTGCACACAGAGTCGGGCAAAAGAAGGAAGTTACAGTTTATAAGATCATTAGTAATGATTCGATTGAGGAGAGCATGCTACAATTGGCCGAAAACAAATTACAACTTGATCAAAGAATTAGTACCGAAGGTGAATCTGATTCTAAGGTAGAGGAACAGACAGCATCGTTGTTTGAAAGCTTATTGTTTTAATTTTTGATAGAAATGCACAGGACAATGCACACCTTAATCTTGTCTCTTTTTCTATTTTCCTCATTCTTTTGTTGCAGAAATTGATGATAGTTTGCGCTTACATAATATTAAAATTATTTCTAAACAATCTGAGAAATCTTCATTAGTAAGAGGATTAATGATGCTTGGATTACATAGAGGCTTGAGCTTCGGTATCCGTGGAGTAGTGCTGAGGTCTAAGCCTGTAACTGGACTTCAGTTGCGTAACTTGTTTATCCAGACAGCTGAAACGCCGAACGAGAACGCATTGAAGTTTATACCTTCGATGAAGATACTTGGGGAGAACGAAACCAAAGAGTTCTTAAGTGGAAGAGAGGCTGCAAGTTCTCCATTGGCGGTGAAACTATTTAGTGTGGATGGGGTGAAGTCGATCATGTATGGATCTAACTTTATCACAGTCGAAAAGTCGAATTACGAACAGGAGTGGTCCTTACTAAAGCCTGAAATTTTTAGTATTATAACTGAATATTTGACAAACGGCACTCCAATTCTAACGGAGGGACATTCCATCTCTCTGGATATGGAAATTAATGATGATGATGATGAGGTTGTGTCTATGATTAAGGAATTAATTTTTACCCGGATCAGGCCTGCTATCCAAGACGATGGTGGGGACATCGAATTTGTCAGTTTCAGAGAAGAAGACGGCACAGTATTTTTGAGGTTGATGGGAGCATGCAGATCGTGCGACTCGAGCTCGGTGACTTTAAAGAACGGAATTGAGAGCATGCTCAAGTATTACATCGAAGAAGTTCAAGCCGTTGAACCAGTAGAAGAGGAGGCGGAAGAGGTTGTGGATACTGCTATTTTTGAACATACTTCCACCAGTATTACGCCTAGATCGAGGGACGATTTACCACCAAGTTTATAGATTTATATTTTTCGTAGTGGGATGGATCGTGTCGGTATCGCGGAGGACCGCATTGTAGATAAGAATTTCACAAATAGTACATACATATTACCATGAAACTTAATTGGTCAGACTTGTGGAGGCTATTTTCTTTTGAAACCCTAAACATACTTTTCAAATGTTGCCAGGGCTCATTATTAAGTCACGGCTATCACATTGCCAAAAAATATCTCGAACTGACCCTTATGTTGCTCGTTAACTATGGGTTAAAAAGAAATTTTGTCATAAATTATTTCAAAAAAAAAAATTAAAACGGTTTAATAGCTACGGAAGGAGACAAGCCGAAACGGGTCGGTAAAGGCAACTTCGAATGTAGTTGTCAGTTAAAATGCTATGAACAAATACGAATAAATCAAACTCCTAACCAGGCACATGTTTCAAGAAATTATTCTTCGTCGTTAATTGAATCTTGGTCCTCACGTTCATGTGTGTAATAATATCCTGAATTGTAAGGTACGTAACCATAGAGTTCCTGGCTATCAACCGATCCGGGCCGGCTTCCAGAATATGGAAATCCTTGCATATACGAATACGGCTGACCTGTAGCAGGTGATACATCTGGTACTAAGTAGGGGTTGTAGTAAGGAATTTGAGATTGAATCATTGGCGGGGACATGAATTGCATATATGGATACATTGCTGGAATCACAGGCACCAAGGGTGGTGAAACAATTGGCAATGTACGAGGTGGTTGCTGTCCAAAATGTGAAGAATTCATAATTGGAACATTGTAGAAATTGCTTGGGCAACTGTTGTTACCGTTTGCAGCTTTGTTATTAGTCTTCTGAATTGCAAACGAAGATTGAATCAATATCGGACTGGTATTCCCTTCAATATTAATCAACTTGTTGTTCGTAAGAAGAATAGCACGAAGGGACATTTTAAAGTCATTGTAAAATACAAACCCAATCTTTCCAGATGAATTCTTAGCCCTGGATGAATCCATTCCCCCCTTATCTGTTTCATCCTTATAAAATTGCGGCTTGATGATCCGGGCAGACTTGATGACCCCAAATCCTTTCCAGAAATGTTCCCATAATTTATCGTCGTTGTTGAATAGGATCGGAAGATTACTCACATAAATATTGGTTTCTTGATAATTCACCGTTTGGGAAAAGACATTAGTTGAATATAAAGTGCTGGGCAGAGACGTTAATACCTCTTCTGAATCGGAATCATATACCAAGTATCTGCAGTTGGCATTTTTAAATAAATAAGTGTTATGTTTGAATTGCGCAATGGTCATTCTGATTCCAGTCTCCTGTAATTCTTCTGGTACATCAGTCGTGTTTAATGGTTCCAAATTCGTTTCGTCCAACTCACAGAATTGAGTCCAAGTCAAATTGTTCAAATAATATAGTAATTTCAAAACCTTCATCAGGGCACAAGTAGTCTTCTTAAACTTGATGTAACCGTAATCAACTAACTTCAATTGTGTTGTGGAAGACAAGTGCTCTGCAGTATTAAAAATTGGGAAAAATGTCAGGTCAATTGGGTTACCCATCGAAGTAATTTTGGCAACAAATTGATAGAAAAGATCCAACGTAACGTCAGGAGGAAAAAATTTCACCAAGTTTTCAATAAAAATGCAATCAAATTCATTGGCAGTGGAGCTGGTTGACAATGGTGTTGATGGTATTTGTGGTTTGTATACCATTCCACTGTAGGCACCACTATTGCCTCTTTCCCGTCTATGTAAATATTTGTTCAAATATAGTGGAATATTTTTGTTTTCATTGAAAGGATTAGGTACAAGCTTATTAAGTTTGGATATGACAATGTCTATATCATGGTAATTTTCAAACTTGGCAATTGCAAAGCAGGATAATACAGAATTTATCTCGCTATGGAAGATTTTGATTTCGCGGAGAGACCGAAAATGACTGTTATCAATAAAAAGTTTGAACACGTTATTCTCATAAGAACTAGCGTCCTGTTTGCGAATGATGGTGCATTCCTGAGATGTGTCGAGTACCAACGACTCTGAAAGGTTCTTAACAAATAAAACACCTGGGTGGGACAAGAAATTTGAATAGTCCAAGTGGTAGTCAAGACTCTCGCTATGAGAATCGTTATAGTCCTTTATTTTATAAATCAAATCGTCAACAATGTGCTTATTTGAGTCTGTGCATGATATATCCACTACACCCGAATTGGATTCTGAAGTATCGAATCGCAATGATGTAGCATCCTGTAAGTCAAATGCTGTCAAAAATTGTGATACTTCCTCGAGGCTTTTTTTTGAGCGGAAGTAGATATGAATAATCAAAGGAAACGAGCAATTGTTGATGCCAGTTTCTGCTTTTGTGAACAAACACGCGTTGATCGAATCAATTAGGTCTTGTGAGAATTTTGGTGATTCCATAACTGTTGCTACATCAGCACTGGAAAAGGCAGTGACGAAGTCAGAGTCAATTAGCAGAGCAGTAGTTGAGTCAGAACTTGCTAGGGAAATGCTGGTGGTTGAAATGGTAGTAAAAGACGACGTACTAGTTGAGGCTGGGGAAGACAGGCGCAAATAATCCATCTATTGAAGAATGTTGCCACCAATGGAGGACGCGAAAATTTGGAACTGAAGAACCGTTAGTGAAGATGAAAGCAATGTTGCAACTATAAATAGCTGACGCGACCTATTTGTTTGACTGTATAGGGATTGGAAAGGGTTCGGTTAAGAAGAGATGGCAAACTATTTATAACAGAAAAAAAAAAGCGTAGTAGTTTTCCGAAATTTGTAAATATAGTCTGGAGGCAAACATGATCACTCAATTTCCTAAAAGGTATTATAGATTAGCGTTAAATCGTATCTACATGTACGGGTTGTGAAACTTCGCAAAAATAAAATGCCTGGCAAACTACAAGAGAACTGGAATAAAAAATAATTCTCATAATTTGGAACAATAAAGTGCGTGGTTGTGCATATAAAGTCACCTTCTTCGCCAAAACGAAATCGGTGATTCCGACAAATCAACTTTTTTACTATCATCGGGGAAAGCAATGGTACAGAAAATAGAAGAAGTTGTGGTTGATGATGTGGAATATGTTGTGGTAGTTACATACCACGAGAATCCCAAGACTCCGGTAACAATTTACATTAACGAAAAGAATAACACTACCATGGGAGAATATCTTTACGTAATCGAGTCTCTTACGATGCAATTGGCCCAAAACGTCGAAGGGACTAGGCTTTCAACCTTGATACAACTACTTAACAAAAAACTTCAACGGCCAGTGTATCTCAACCTAAATGGACAGATGAATGACAGTGGCGTTGTTCCGTTCTTCCATTCTATTATTAACATGTGCATGTAATGATAATAATTATGCGTTTTTTGATACAGAGGCGTCTTGCCATAAATGGCCACGTCTCATTTGCACACTGCATCAAGTCATCTACGGATTTTTAGTGGACTGCGCCGTTTGTGTCACGGCGAAACAGCCAGTGTCATCGGTTCTTTAACTCCGCATCATTTCTTTTTTTTCCAGCATTAGACCCTGACCCACGTCACTTTTCTATCGCTTAAAAAAATAACCAAGTGGACTAGATGACAAACGGCCAAGAATTGGTAAACGTTAAGTTTTCATTAATGCATTCAATGTGTAAAAAGTATATGCTTGTCTGTAGACCAATAATTTGCTGTCAATTGCTTTCAAATTAAATTTGCTATTATAGTTTTTTTTGGCGCGGCGGAGCAACAGAAATGACTCTAAACAACATAGGGAGCTCGGCCGCGTCAGACCAGGATTCTTGCAAGTTTAAGATATTTTTTGATTAAGGGATAATTAGTTTAGTCAGCAACTAGAATGCTATTATGTAATCGCTTGTGTAACTACAGAAAAATACCTTTCAAAATTTACCACCTTAAGGGCGCGCCTTATGCAAAAAGTTGACTCCAGTGTCCAAAAGAGAAATCCGTTCGAGAGGAATCTTAGCGAAAATTGTTTTAAGTTCCTATTCTTTGTAAGCATCACACCTATTCGAGGAACTTTTTCGTATTCGTCTCTTTCTATTAATACATTATTTTTATAATAGTAATTAATATTATTTTTTTATTATTATTTTTATTGGATTTAATCGTGGAGTCTTTACAAAAGATGTCTTCGAAATTAGGGGCACTAAGTAAGTGCAACCAACCAAATTGTCTCACTTTTTTGTTGACTCATAGGTGCTTCTGTATTCGGAGAATTATAACGTAGTTTCTTTAAGGTTTCGAATAAACAATTACACCTGCGCCACTGATGATCGAAACAAGAATATATTCGGGGATATTGGAATCGCCGTGAATTAACCCCGAGACAACTAAACTCCGATAATCTCCTTTTTTTTTTTTTATCTTCAAAAATTAAGGCATTTGTATGTACATTATAAAACGTATTGATTATGATGGTTGTCAGCAGTGGTACTAAACTTCAGTTGGGCCAAAGAATTCATACTTGATGTTTGGAATTCTTTCTTCTAATTCACCTCTTACAAAAGTCATAAATCCACGTGGACCAAGTAAGTAGACATCCTTTTCACTGTCAATGAATTCTAAATCTTCCTTGGAAATCTTTCTCAATTCAACAGTGTCGATTGCATCAGCAACAGCGGTTTCGTCAGAGAGGAATTCTTTAATGGTCAAGGAAGTTGGATACTTTTCCTTGAGTTGCTTCAAGTAAGGAGCAAATGGTCTCGAACTGGCACTCTTGTTACAGTTCAAAAGAGTAACATTACGACCATCATGCAATGATTGTTCCAAGATGGAAATTATTGGAGTGATACCAATACCACCAACAACTAAAACGACATCCTTAGGACATTCTTCGTAAACGAAATTACCAGCAGGAGGAGCAACTTTAAGCTCATCGCCAATCTTCAATACATCGTGCACGAAACCAGAAATCTTACCATCTTCAACCTTTCTGACGGAGATACGGTATTCATTTTCAGTTGGGAATTGAGAAAGAGAATATTCTCTTGACTTTTCTTCGGTAGAACCTGGCAAGAGCCATCTGATACAGATGTATTGGCCCCTCTTTGGGATACCGATTTTTTCATTAGGGTTAGAGGGCTTCAAGTAAATCGATTTGACATCTTCACATTCATCAACAAGCTTGGTGACAGTAAACTTACGGAATCCGGACCATGGTTGTTTTTGGTATTGAGCAAATTCAGCGTCGATCAAGAGTTGGGCCAAGTTACCATAAGCAGCACTCCACGCAGCCAAGAACTCAGCATTGGCAGTTTCTTCACCCAAAAGCTGAACCATGGTCTTCAACAAGGATTCACCAACAATGGGGTAGTGTTCGGCCTCGACCTGCAAACCAACATGCTTTTCGACGATCTGGCCAACAAAAGCAGTCAATGGGGTCAAATCATCAATATTTTTGGCGTAATTCAACAAGGCAAAAGCAAGAATTTTTGGTTGCCTCAACAACTTTTGATCAGATTCATTGAAGAAAGGTCTAACAACGGGGAAGTTGGTAAACATGTTTTGGTAGAAAGTTCTTGTTAAGAGTTCACCACTTTGTTCTAGAACAGGGACCGAAGCACGAACAATAGCCTTTTGGGCTTCAGTAAGTTCCTGGATCTTGTAAATTTGTTTGGCTGTACTCATGTTTCTAATAATTGGTTTGGATGTAGTGAGTTTTCTAATGAAGTTCATCTTGGGAAATTAAAGCATTGGGTTGCGATGCTTTTATATTTTCATTTCATAAGAATTCTTAGTATTTTGGTGTCACTCTTCTGGTGCAGAAAAATATGGAGTTTTCGAAGTCTCCTGATCTTTGCAGTTTTCCGTGGAAATAAGAGTTTGAAATGGTTAACAGCACTTTTGTTTTGAAGCGTGCTTTTGCAACCTGTCCAACTTTCTTATTAAAGTTTCATCTGGCACAAAATGATTGTATCGTTCTGTTGCACTTCTAGGTATGGCTGTATTTCGAAAAAGTATGGTGTATTTGAAAGTGCCTTCTGTTCAACTTACCAAGATCTCTTCCGTTGTCTGAATTCTACTATTAGTAAGGATGAGGTACTGAAAAAATATTGTGCATAAGCCAATTAAAAGCTTGAGCATGAGGACCGTTTTTACCCGTTTCTTTACAAAATAAAAAATTCGCTCGAGCCTCGAAAGAATTTTCACCAATAAAGTAAGTTAGATATGAGCTTATTTCTACTAATCTAACCTGTATACAACAGATTTAGTGTGTGGTTGTAAAGAATTCGAACAAAGCGATCGTACCACCAACAACCACACTGAAAGTCGCTTAAAAATCCTCAATTCTTAAAACAATCTTACCATCTGTCTCTTTTAGTGACCTTATACGATTCTTAAAATCATTTCTCCAGTCGATTACATCGTCAATACGAAACTTTAAATAACCCTCCAAGACTTGTTGCAACCCTTCACGAACAGCGTCTAGGCTAACCTTTAAATCGGTCTCATCATGGTAATTGTAGTTTGTCATAGTATTGAGAAAATTCGACCTCCACCCACCTGTCCATGGGTTGACAGTTTCGTTATGTGGTATCAATTCATCAATGGTATATGTAGGAACCCGTACCTGAAAGCTGCATGCCGAGACAAATGTAGAGCCATCCTTTTTAGGTTTGAGAAGTTTCGTCAAAAGTGGTTCCTTGGTGTTACCATTGAATAACTTGTACAATGGTGCGTTGGTGTGTGTATGAATAGGAAGCTTCAACTCGTCTAGTTTCTTGAACTGGATCGATGTAGTTTGTAAGTACCTCTTGCTGCCAACAATATCAACTATCATATCCAACTTGTACTGGTGAATATTCTGCTGGTCAATTAAGGCGTCGCTGTCGTAGTATTGGGTGGTGAAGAGTGCCTCTATGATTTGGGCGGCCAAGTAATCCGGTTTCTTCCAATTAATCGGAACTTTTTCTCTGGGCAACACGATGTCCTCGTTCACCAGATCAAAAGTAATCAAACTGATCTTCTTAATAACCGACGGGTCATAGTACTTGCCCTTACTGAACATATTGACAAATTTATTCATGTATGCCTCACTCTCTTCACGGATTAGAAGCACAATATTAAGCATGGAAAATGAGTACAGGTTCGAGTTTAAGAGCTGGACAAGGGTAAGACCCAAGTTGGTATCGGCACCATTGATAAGGATACTAGCAGTAGGACCCGGCTTCAAATGCGAAAGGATACTCTTAGCGTGACAATAAAGAAGTGGAAACGTTGTCAACTTGGCCAATGGAGTAAGTTCACGCTCAATCGGGTAAGTACTGTCCTTTGTCGTTCTGACTTGTTGTTTCTTGGCGATTGTTGGCTTCTCCACATTTGTTGCTTGTTCTTGTTCTTGTTCTTGGTCTTGGTCTTGGTCTTGGTCAACATTTGGGACTGCTGGTGATTCTGGTTGAAATGGAATCTCATCATCCGAATCAATCCCAAAGTTTTTGTTATCTTCAGTGTTACTTTCAAATGAAAGCTCAACCTCCAATCCTTCCAAATTATCAAGAGTAGCTTGGTCGATTTTAACGAGGATATCAGAACCTGGGATGATCACCAAGCTGGTTGATAACGCGCCCTTTCGTCTTGATGGATCGACGAGACCAAATACGAAATCGCCTGGAACAAAGTCGTGGACCGATGAGCCGATTTCGGCTACAACTCCAGCAAACTCGTAGCCAAGACCGACCTTCACGTTGCTGACATTGAGGAGATACTTGTTGATTTTTGCAAGATCATAGGAATTGAGGGAGGCGTACTTGATGTCTACCAAGACGTGGGTTGATGCAATGGGTCTTTCGATGGACGGGTAGTGAAAATTGAGTTCGGTTTCCTTATTCTGGACGGAGATATCCTTAATAGCAAGAAGCTTCAAGTCTCCGAGGGGCGGTGCCGGTGCCGATTCCCTGTGAGATCTTGGTTTCTTGACAAACAGAGGCAATGGTTGAGGCCCCGGAGTCTTTGGTTGGAGGTACGCCAACTCAGGCGGAATCTTGTGGAAGGGGTTTGCCTGGAGCTTCTCCTCTTCTTTCTTGCGGAGCTGCTGGTGATGTTGCCGCAAATCTTCTGCGGGTGGTGGCGCAAACCCCACTGATTTCTTGGGCTGGTCGGGACTGGCGGACATTGCTGGCAAACTATGATGGGTTATCTTAAAAATTTAATGTGCGACCGTGCGTTCATTTATGTAACCGCGAATGGATGCGTCGGTTTTCTCCTGACTACAAACTACCTGGATCGGATCCCTCGTTTATTTGGTCACACGCCCAAAAGCTCACCGTAGACCGAATTAAACCCCGGTTAAAATATTTTTATTCCATGCTTACTATTACAATTATGGTTTTGTAGAATTGTAGTGTTCTCTTTTTTTTATAGAGGGAAATTTATTTATCTACACAGTTTCTTAATGTGGGTGGCCACAGCGATATGTTATGCCGTTTCCTTGGTGGTGTCGTTCTTCGGAATACGATTCCATGTCAATCTCTACCGATATCCGTGGTACTTTCTGGTTCCCGTCACGCTCGCTGTCTTTATTCCCGTCTCGATAGTGTTCCTCTTACCGATCGACTACGTGTCCCACAGCACGTCCCTGGCAGTCACCTGGTTCGATCTTCCCGATAACGCCATCTTGTACTTGTGGAAATCCAACTACTGGACAACGTTCTTGTTGACGTGGCTCCTCTTGCCGTTACTCCAGGAATATTACCGCTCGGGCCACCACAACCCTTGGAACAAGTTTAAGGATGCAGTCAAGCGCAACCTCCGCTTTCAACTAATTGTACTTGGTGTATCGATCATTGGCATCATCTACCTCATCTTGGAAGTCGGTTTGACCATGGGCCATTTGAAGTTGATGATCATCGCTATGTCCCACATCTACTCATTGATCTTGGCCCTTTGGTTGATGGCACATGGCCTCGTATCAATTCCTCGTCTCAAATGGATCCAGGGCAACTTGATCCAAAACTTGAACCACTACTACTTGAAAGTACCGAAATTGGTCGACAACTTGGAAGACACCAAGATTACCGTCAAAGACGAAGTGTTACAGGTCCTTGCATTGCAAAAGAGTTACACCACAGGCTCACAGGAAGACTTCAGGTTCAGGGACTGGATTCTTGAACTCTATGCCCGTGTCCCTGGCGACTTGAAGGAATCAATGGAAAGACAATACTTACAAGACCCAGCCAACTCCATATCGCGTGACCAGGTCACGGAACTGTTTATGACCAAGCTTAGTGCATCATTCAACCAGAACCTCAATAAACTTACGGCTTACGAGTCTGAGTTTGATAATATGCTCCTTCAAATCTCCAAATTAGAAGACATTTTGCATGCCAAATCAAACCCCAACATTGAAGAACGCAACCAATTGAAATTCAGACTTCAGAACTATCGCTACGTTTTGTCACCGCGCCTCAATTTCTACTATTTCTACTATGTACGCCCCATAGCGAGCCGGGTGGCCTCTGTGATTCTCTTTTTGGCATCATTTGCAATCATCGAATCGGAGTTCTTTCATCTGACGAAACTTTCGTTGGTCAATTCCTTGATATTTTCGACGGGAATCAGCAATGACGGGTTCTTGCAGTTGGTGGTGTCAAGTTTGGTGTTTTCGTACATGTTATACGCCGCGTTGAACGCATTGACACAGTTGAAGGTGTTCAATATGTACCATTTGGTTTCACGTAACTCCGACCCGGTTTCAACCTGTTTCTATGCCATGTACATTGCTCGGTTGACGATCCCGTTGCTGTACAACTTTATCACATTGTTCATCTCACGCGAGTCGATTTTTGAAGACTGGTTTGGAAAATCGATCCATTTGACGGGGTTATTTAACTTGTTGAATAACTGGATTCCGCGGTTTGTGCTCATTCCCGTGGTGCTAACTACATTCAATGTCTACGATAAGTTGAAGAAACGGCTTGGGCTCGGCGATTTCCATGATTCATGGACGGTTTTTGACGATGATTCAGATGAAGAGCAGCAGCAGCAACAGGCATTGAATGAAGGCGAGAGCTTGAGTAGCCGGCGCAAAGAAGTACTTATCGTTGAAGCCAAACGGATAGTTGAGCGAGAAATGACAAGACGACTCCATCCATTGGGCGGCGATAACTTGCGTCCGTTCAACTTGGCATCGGCTGCCAACGCCAACTACGAACAAAACCGTCAGAGTTTCCACGACACGTTGGCGCAACGGATCGATGTTGCACCGAACAACGATGAGCCCGAGATCCAGCGGACTTTAAATTCCGCCGCGGCCCCTCCAGCAAGTTTCTGGAGCCAAATTGGGGGCGCGATCTCGGGGATCAGAGAGAGTGTTTTGGGACGCGAAACGTACCGTGACGACGAGGCGATGGACGAGTTCAACTACGACGACGATGCTAACGAGCACCTTGTTTTATAGAAAGTAGTAGTAATAATAATAACAACCCCCAAAAAAAAAAAAAAGAATGTATATATTAAGCGAGCTCAAAAACTACCCCAACTTTCCGCAACCAACAACTTCCATCAAACAAGATGTTCAACATACGCCAATTGCCATGGCAGAAGCTGTGGTGGTGTATGAACAGGAGCAGGCGGTTTGTGCTGGACACCATCACGTTCACACCGGTGGATCGAGCATCAGGTAACATCGGCAAGTTTCGCGTGCCGCTTCTCAAGGCCCCGAGCCACTTTGGCCACTACTCGTCGCGTGTCAACCGGTTGTACAACGAGGATCGGTATAGTGCCCATGTGTTACTGTTGGACGACCGTGCTGTGTTCAATTTCAGCGTGTTTGACGGCCATGGCGGCGACAAGTGCTCGACGTATCTCAGCAGCCAATTGGCCCGACACCTCGAGGACGCGGACGTGTTGGTGCTGGACAGCACTGTGCGCACCGAGTTGGCAAAACGGTACTGGAAGAACATAGGAGGCTACTGGAAACGGTGGTACAAGCACGCTGACGAGACGTTTGACGGATATCGTCTGCATCGCCAGATCGAACTAGCGCGTGTTGTCGTGCCGCCCGACGACTACTACATGCGCATACCGCTTCTGTTCTTGGAAACTGACTACCTGTTTTTTGAGCAGGACGATAACCTGTCAGGATCAACGTGTACATCGGTCTTGTTGGAGACCGTCAGCACCAGCGAGCCGGCACCGGCAGAACTGTACTATTTTCAGCGTAACACCATCTCAAAGTTGACTGTGGCACAGGTTGGTGATACTAGAGCCATCTTGGTTGACCGTACGGGGCAGGCCCATGCGTTGACCGAAGCACATCATCCGCTGAATCCGGTAGAGGCATCGCGGCTCCGGCGATTTGCAGCTAACTTCTTCATGACAGATTCGTTTGGTGAAGAACGGTTTATTTCGTTGGCCAATACCCGTGCGTTTGGCGATATCAACTATAAGCAGGTGGGTGTATCGGCAGAGCCAGACGTGTTTCAGCGCATCATTGGCGATGCCGCATTGATCCAGCAGCAGCTCACTCCGCAAGAGATCAAGGAATGGACGGTGGGCGGCATGGGCGGCGACGAGTGTTTCTTGGTGCTCTGTACTGACGGCGTGACCGACGTGCTCACCGACCAAGAGATTGCCGACATTGTCATGGTCCATTTCAACGGAGTCGGCCACCCCAAGGCGACTCCACAGGCTTGTGCGCGCGAAATCGTCAAGTTCGTGGAGTACGTGGGAGGTGACGACAATGCCACTGCATTGGTGGTGCGGCTCAACGGCTGGGGAAACTGGCCTGTAAACGACCGTACCGGTGCTTTGAGACAGGCCCGAATGGACGACTTTAATCCTCGGTCGGGCGACCGTGGCTAGCTCCATGGTGCGTCTAAGTCTACAAAACTAGAAATGGGTCGAGTTTTTTTTAAGCATCACATTATACATATATACAAGCTAGTTCTTGGAGTATTTATACAAAAATCTCTTTCTGGTGGCAGCGTACTCGCCCAACTTCGAGCCGACCATGTCGTCGGTGATCTCGACTTCGACGTACTCCTTGCCGTTATGGATCTGGAACTGTAACCCAACAAACTGCGGCAAGATTGTGCAACTTCTCGCGTTGGTACGGATGGGCGTTCCGTTCTTGATAGCCTCTGCTATCGGCAACGGCACGACATGAGGTCCCTTCCAGGCCGATCTCTTCAATAAGACAGCAGCAGCCCTCATTTCTGAATGGTGAATCGTCGTTGATTAACGTTGTAGTTTGTTCAATTTTTCACTGGGTGCGCGGGGTGCTGCACACAATACGAGGCATCTCATTTCTCTCCATGAGATGACTCGTTACGTTACTCATGTTCGCTGCCCGTTTTGATCCAGCAGCCGCTCCGGTGCTGTCAAAGTTGGTGAGTCTCAAAAGAAGACGTGTTGAGAGTGAAAGTGAAAGCGAGAGTGAAAATGAAAGCGAGAGTGAAAGCAAGAGTGAAAGCGAGAGTGAGAGTAACAGTGATAATAACAGTGATGTTGAAATGGAAGAGGAAAGCAACATGAACCAAAGTGATGAGAGCAGCAGTGAGCGTCATGATTTAAGCGATAGTGAGCATATAAAAGAAAACAAAGAAGAACTGGATGAACCAATGGACGATCCACAATACATAGCCAAGCATTCAACCATATTCCAGAAATTCAAGAAATCGACGGCTGAACCACAGATTGAGTCCAGTGAGAGTGAGAGTGAGAGTGAAGAAGAACAAATTGATACTCATGACTTGGCACCAATGCCCCAGCCAGAGTTACCTCGCGATAAACGTTTGGTTGCCACCTCTGCCCATCTAAATAACTTGGACTGGCTTACCACTCCCATCTACGCTTCACCACAAGACTCCAAGCCATTTTCTGAATTTCCCCTTTCGCCGTTTATGCTCAGTAACCTCGAAAAGAACCAGTTTTCTCTTGCTTTTTCAGTCCAAATTGCTGTCATGAACCTTTTGCTTAACGATCTCTCCATCAATAAGCTTCTGCCTGATCCACAGGGCGACTTATTGGTTAATGCATCTACTGGTTCGGGTAAAACTTTGGCCTATCTGATTCCAATCATTGAAAGTTTACACAGCCGCATAGTGCCACGTGTACGAGCCATTGTCCTTGTCCCAACCAAGCCATTGACAGGGCAAGTTAAAACTACATTACTCCAGTTATCTCTGGGTACCAACTTGCTGGTGGTTAATTTGAAGAATGATATTTCTATTCGTGAAGAGGGCGAACGAATCAGAAAAAACGAGCCCGATATTATTGTCGCCACGCCCGGTAGATTGGTCGACCATCTCAATAATGGATCACTTAATCTCGAATCATTACAGTTTTTGGTAATTGACGAAGCCGATCGCTTGTTGAACCAATCTTTCCAGAACTGGTGCCGTGTCGTAATCAGCCATCTCGACCGTAAGATTAATATTGCCGGACAATGGCGCTTGCCCGTCAAGAAGTTGGTGTTTTCGGCCACATTGACAACAGATGCTGGGAAGTTATCGGCCTTAAACTTTGAAAATCCGCGTCTTGTTGTTGTTAACGACAAGAAACAGTTGGTCAACGAAATGTTCACGTTGCCTTCAACGTTATCGGAATACAAGTTGCAGTTTGGTACATCGAAATCTTCATTGAAGCCGCTTATCTTGGCAAAATTCTTGTTGTCGCAGGAGAAATTGGCTAACGTGTTGGTGTTTGCAAAGTCGAATGAGGCATCATTACGATTGGCCAAATTGTTGGAACTCTTGTTTAAACAACTTTCCCTGATTCCCATGAATATTGCATACATCAATCTGACAAATAACAAGACGGCAGTCCGTACCAAGATTTTGAAGGAATTCAGCACGCAACGAGTCAATATTTTGGTGGCCACCGACTTGATTGCACGTGGTATTGATATCGCTTCGATCACCGATGTCATCAATTACGATTTGCCCAACTCTTCGCGGGAATATGTCCATCGTGTGGGACGTACGGCACGGGCAAACCAATTGGGTTCGGCTTACAATTTGTGTTTCGGTAAAGGTGAAGTAAGCTGGTTTCACAGAATTGTCCGTAATGTTGGTAGGGGAGTGAATGTTGTACAGAATTTGGAGCTTGACTCCAAGGAGTTGGTCACTGATGCTGATGAAGCAATATATAGAGACTGTTTGGAGCATTTGCAGAAACAAGTGTTCCAAAAGGAATAATAAATTTCGCAGCCAAAAAAGATTATTTGTAGAGAGCACCAAATTTGGAGATGTTTTGACAATTTTGTTAATTTTTCGCAATCCAAAAAATTTCAAAAATTGATGGTTTAGAGTATTTTTACTGATGACTGATTCTCTTGAATCCTTAGGCGTCAAGCTCGTGGACCAGGACCAATTAGAAACTTCGATCACCAAGAAAGCAAACCAAGCTTTGATTAGCAAGGATGCTGAACTAGACGAGAAACGTTTGGAGAAAGCTATAAAGGATCTTGCAAACACAACCTCGCGCATCACTAGCCTCCAAGATAAGCTCAATAATCCACGAACCAAGTTAAGTGCACGGAAACAGTTACGGGATGATATCAAATGGTTTGAGGAAAATGAACTTGTGCCACGCCAACAGGATGTTGAAGATATACGAGCTCGTCTTGACGAGAACATGAGCCAGCTTCAGAAGGCAAAAGAACTTCAGCAGCAACCAGAAACTGGTCGTAATGAAATACTTCCCGGAGAAACCGAAAGAGAATTCTTAATAAGAACAGGGAAAATCACGGCCTTTGGAAATCAAAATACTTTCCATCAAGATTCGCCCGTGGAAAGTGGAGCAAGTCATGTATTTTTACGAGCTCCTGGTTTCGAAGACGATAACGGAGTTGAAGGCGATAATAATGAAGATGATGACGAAGATACTAATGTTAACGATTATGAACCTGCTGTAAAAAAACGTCGGACAACCAAAAATATAGATTTTGTTGTATCAGACGAAGATGAAATAGATGAACAAGAAGACGAGGATGAAGGAGACAATGATGAATATGTTGACAAAGGAGCAACCACAAAAGCTTACAAACCGCAACGAAATGTCGATGATGGGGACGAGTTATTTTATCAGACAAGATTGAAGGACTGGATCGCTAGACGTTCTGCTCTTCGAATTAGTGATGATAGCTCTGATTCTGAGCCGGAATGGTTCAAACCACATCCAAAAACAGCCGATGCTGTGTTAAATGATCAATTTAGATTACCTGGCGATATCTATCCATCGTTGTTCGATTATCAAAAAACATGCGTGCAATGGTTGTGGGAATTATACTCACAAAAATCGGGTGGCATCATTGGCGATGAAATGGGTCTAGGAAAGACGATTCAAATCATCTCTTTTCTTGCAGGTCTTCATTACTCCGGATTATTGGATAAACCAGTGTTAGTAGTGGTTCCTGCCACGGTATTAAACCAATGGGTCAATGAGTTTCATCGCTGGTGGCCGCCGTTACGTTGTATAATTTTACACAACATTGGTTCTGGGATGGGGAAAGCAAATATTTCAGAAGAAAAATTGGAAGAGTTCTTGGAAAATCACGATCCTACCGCTTCAAAGGCATCGTTAGGTGGAATATCAAGTCAAATAAATGCAAAAGAAATTGTGGATCGTGTCATGGAAAAGGGTCATGTTCTTGTAACCACATATGTTGGTTTGAGAATCTACTCTAAACACATTCTTCCTCGTCAATGGGGGTACGTGGTGTTGGATGAAGGGCACAAAATTAGAAATCCTGATCTGGATATCTCGCTAACTTGCAAACAGATCAAAACCTATAACCGGATCATTTTATCAGGTACACCAATCCAAAATAATTTGATAGAGCTTTGGTCATTGTTTGACTTTGTGTTTCCTGGGAGACTAGGCACACTTCCAGTGTTTCAACAGCAATTTTCTATCCCAATCAATATGGGAGGGTATGCCAATGCTTCGAATGTTCAGGTACAGACGGGATATAAATGTGCTGTGGTACTACGCGACCTCATATCTCCATACCTATTGAGAAGATTGAAAAGTGATGTTGCTAAGGATTTACCAAAAAAGAGTGAAATGGTGCTTTTCGTTAAGCTTACTAAAATTCAACAAGAGCTTTACGAGAAATTTTTACACAGCGAGGATTTTAATTCAATTTTAAGGGGAAGAAGAAACGTTTTGATGGGAGTAGACATCTTGCGAAAGATTTGTAACCACCCTGATTTGGTTCAGAGAGATGCGTTAATGAATTCAAATAATTATAATTATGGAAATCCAACAAAGTCCGGGAAAATGCAAGTTTTGAAAAATTTGTTGCAGCTATGGCAACTGCAGAACCATAAGACTTTACTCTTTTGCCAGACAAGACAAATGTTAGATATATTGGAAAAATTTGTTACCAACCTAAAGGTAATTGAACCTCAAGAGGACGACCCTAAACACTTCACATATTTACGAATGGATGGTTCGACACCAATTGCGAGAAGACAGGCATTAGTTGATCAATTTAACGAGAATCCTAAATTGAATGTTTTCTTGTTGACTACCAAAGTCGGTGGTCTTGGGGTAAATTTAACTGGAGCAGATCGAGTAATTATTTATGATCCAGATTGGAACCCCTCGACCGATATGCAAGCAAGAGAACGTGCATGGCGCTTGGGTCAAAAGAAGGACATTACCATATATCGTTTGATGACTACGGGGTCAATCGAAGAAAAGATATATCATAGACAAATTTTCAAAACCTTTTTAACCAATAAGATTTTGAAGGATCCCAAGCAAAGAAGATTATTTAAGGTTAATGATTTACATGATTTATTTACCTTGGGTGATCAAAATGAAGTCGGAACAGAAACTGGTAATATGTTCAGTGGATCGGAGAAAACATTCACAGAAGGAAAGGAGCGGAAAACATCTACATTATACAAAAAGAAACACGATAATGACGACGATTTGTATCAGGTAGCACGCATAATGGGTGTTTCGAAATTGGATAAATTCGAAGGAGATAAGAGCGACAATACAACTGATTCGAAAGACGATAATCGTATTTTGGATGGTATTTTTGCCAATAGTGGTGTTCACAGCACGTTACAACACGATGACATAATAGATTCGGAGAACCAAGAGATATCATTAGTAGAAAAAGAGGCGAATAAGGTTGCTAATGATGCAGCACAGGCGCTAAAGCGCTCAAGAATGCTTTCTCGACGTAATGAGATCGGTACGCCTACGTGGACAGGAAAGTTTGGGCTTGCTGGTAAGTTCGGGCCCAAGAACACCAGCAAAGGTACCAGTACCTCGCTGATGTCATCGACATCAATTTTGAAGGAATTGAGGCAGAAGAAGACTGTAAAACAAACAGTGTTTGATAAAAAGAGTGACAATGATACTAATGGGCTTGACAAGGAAACGACTCTCAAGAAATTAGTCGAATACCTCGAATCGCAGCCTGAGAAGTTTAGTACTTCCAACAAAATCTTGCAACATTGTGGTATTTCAGTTAAAAAGGAGAGTGACATGGTGTTGATGAGATCAATGCTTCGAGAAATATGTGTATGGGAGAAGAGTAGAAAGGGTTGGCAATTGAAGAAAGATTTTGCAGCCGAATAAATAATCTTTTTGGTAGTGGCAAACAAAAAAAAAACATGGGTCCCCACCAACTTGTAGTCTCGGATACGGAACGAATCGTACCGGTGAAATCAAATTTTAGAAACTATTTATTATGATACATCACTAATTTATTGATGATCTGTCCAGCATCAGATGTCGAGAAATTTAATATGGCGTAGGTTTAATTCCTCCCTCTCCAACATTGTACAACGATGCCCACCACCTGAATTCGACACAGGATGCACTTTTTGCCAGATTCCTTCTTTTCCTTCAACACATGAAATAGATTACGCCAGGAATTTAAATGGAACGAAAAGTGATCCATGGAAACATTTATTAGTATTGAGCCATGGAATTATTGATTTTAATACAATGCTGTCGAAAATTGAGTTGATTCCGGGCTCTCTAGCCTCTGAAATAAACCATTTGAAATCTAAGAATATGAGCCCAATGCATCCCGTATTAGTATCAAATATATTGATGCAGAATCAACAATTGCTTCTTCAAAAGCATGCCGTGGAAAAGGATGAACAATTAGTGTTCTTGTACCCTGAAAGAAAGGCAATCAAATTTGACATGGCTGATACGAAGAAATTCATTCGTAAGTTTTTGGTGCCACAAGACTATACTCCACAAGCGGTGTATAACCCATTCAAGACAAGCCAACTAGTAGCACCAACCAATCCAGCTCCCACTGAGGTTGAAGAATTCAAGTATAGTGAATACAGTATCCCAACAGACTTAGTATTGATTTGTGGACATACTCAGCGAGATATCAGATGTGGCAAAATTGCACCATTATTGGAACGCGAATTTGTAAAGGTGCTAGAAAAGGAAGGACTCGATAAGCAAGTGGAAGTAGGGTTGATTTCACATATCGGAGGACATGCATATGCTGGAAATGTCATATATCTCCCATCAAGCAGCCCAAAACCTGTCTGGTACGGCCGCGTATTTCCTGACAAGGTTCAGGGGATTGTCAAGGAGACTATACTCGGTGGAAAAGTGATTAAGGATATATATCGTGGGAATATTTGATTCAAGCAAGACCCTTTAGATATCAGATATGGTTCATTAGGCAAAAAAGCTAAAATACTTTACTCTATTATTAATTTTGAATGCATCATATGCCTACTTCGTTTTAGAAGCACTCCTTCTATTTCGGGAAATAGACTAGGATTTAAAGTCTCAAGAAACTGAAATCTCGCTACCTCCCAAAATTAAAGTATGAGTTAACGAAAACACTAAAGAAATCCGCCAAGACTATAATGAAACTCTAACTCTGAATGAATTAAGATTATATATTTGGAAACATATTACGTTAAATCCTTCATTAGTAGCGCAAATGGTTTAGTGGTAAAATCCAACGTTGCCATCGTTGGGCCCCCGGTTCGATTCCGGGTTTGCGCACTATGTTTCTTAATTTTTTAGTTTTGAGGTTGAGATGCATTATTTTGGAAAATTTTTTTAACAAGTTCCCAAAAAAGCTTCTTACCGTTGGTCATGCATTCCTTCACAGCCTTGATCAGTTGTCAATTAGGAGAAAAACTAGATTTGAACAAGTGAGCCAGAAAATATCTTTCCAAGCAGTTAAAATACGATGTTTAGAACTAAGCAGGGGTGATGATTTCTTGCAACGCGTCAGTGAGCATTAATATATGCAAAAGCATGGAAGGACAGGATGCGGAAGTATCCCAGCCGCAGAAATGTAACCAGATTTGCGATTCATTACGATGAGAGGATTTCATCCTGTAACACAAGCGAATAAAATAATACGTGAGATTAAACAGCGCTACAAACACCGCCAACCAAATCCTACTCCAATCGACATGGATTTTCTACGCATAGTTTATTTCAATTCTAAAAATATTTAGACAGCCATGGGGCTTCTTTCTCCAGAACGCCTCAAACCTCAGAATAATCAATTGATCGAAAATAATGGTTGTGGTGGTGTGTAACAGCTACCAAGCATAGGATGAAATCCCCCTTTCAATTGAAGTTTCTGACAATGAAGCATATGTGAAATGTATCAGAACCGCTTCAAATTAATCGTTAAAACGCCTCAAAAGAATGGTTACTGATAGACTTTTATTTAATTGTCCCACGTATGTTTGGTTCAATGCATAGAGACGCCATAAAAAATTACTCAAAAAAAAGAATCGGCAACTCCGTATGCATCCCTACCCACGAATCTAGAATACGAAAGGGAACGATAAGATTTCCAAGACTTTTCTAGTCCCTAGGTTTTAGGCTAGAAATCGAAGTATTGAGAATAAGATGGAAGGGAGAGGTGTGAAAATCATGTAATAAATCGATCGTAATGGCTGGTCTAGACCAATGCCAATGTGTGCAAAATTTTTTTGCATTGTCTGAATCACTTTCGAATATATCAAAACATCATACGTTGAGGACTGTTTCAAGAGTTGAAAGCCGCCAAAGAAACAAACCTGAATCGAGTCCTTTGGAAGATCTCACAGAAATTTTGAAATTGGTGCCGTATCCAATGAAATTCCTAGTTTAGGAGTGGGCACGTGAAGGGACAAGTAAATCAAAACATATAAGGTCACAAAGTATATGCATGCATTCCAATAAGAATAAAAAAATATGCACCATCAATGCAGCAGTCTGAATTAGGAAGGAGAAGCAAGAGTAACCGGCAAAGATGTGCAACTAATGGAAAAGTTAATGTTTGATAATGAAGAAGCTAGGTCAACTTAAAGAAGCGAGGGTTTATTAAAAAAGTTAAATGTTGAAATATCCGGTGTATGCAATATAAATCTTTCTCCACGTATAAGTAAATGCATTGGTTTCTTTTTCACAATATTATTTGACCTATTGTAGCAACCAAGGGAAAACAACCCAACATCACGGTTAAGATAATGAATCTCTGAGGTCTAATACTCTTTCTATAAATGGACAATAAAACATCTTGGCGACGAATGCAGAATCGAATCACTGAAGAAAAAGGGAAGACTACATAGCGACGTTTGTGTCAGATATGTACAATATGCCCTAAAACACGGGATCCTCCCAAGACGTGAACCAAAAATTTTTAATAAAAAATAATTGAAATCCAAAACTAGTAAGACAAGCTAATGAGTAGGTGGAATTGTGCATACGTTCTAGCCTATAGGCGTTTCATAGCTCAGGACTAAATAATGGGATGGTCGGTTTTATACATATTAATCTTTCAATGCAGTAAGGTACGGGTATGTTCCCTTGGGAAGAATGAACCATCAGTTGGTGACGCTGATCAGTTATTCCTTTTTTTTCGATCTACTCAACCTCGCAGGTTTGCAGATGCCATCAAATTAAGGTTTGTCTAAATACGGCTTAGGAGTAGGCCCCAAAGAGTTCCAGCTATCATGTACAAGTCTTCACTGGCGTATACTTGACTATGAAAGAGTTAGAATTTTTGAGCCTCACCTGTCATTTGTATCTCCCCGCCTGAAACTGATGTAGGGCATACTGTAGTCGGGTGCCCCTTACCGAGCGACTATATTTGGTAATACTTTGAATTAATAAAAAAATGACAAGAGCCAAAAAATAATTAGACTAACAGATAATAAGGAGCAAAGGGTAATTGTTTTTTTTGGGATTTACATATTATCAGCTGGGCCTTAATCACAAGTTCCAGTTGTTACTAGACTAGGATCGTTGGTGTTTCCTAATTGGTTTGATTGATACGGATGATACATCTTTGAAGACGCAGGTATTTTTTTAGGGTTCCATCCCTGACGTTGCATGATGCAAATAGCGTCCTTCGTTGCGCCTTTGGAATAACAGTACGCATAACAGGCTGCATACTCGATCTTGTAATGATATTGAAGGTTGCAAAATATATGTGGCGGGAGACCATAATCATATGCTGTTAAACTTTGCAAGCCGGGTTTCCAGATTGGTACTTACTGCGGAACTTTTTGAAGCTGTGCCGGCGGTAGTCATTGTTATTTTTTTATTTCCACACACTTTTTTTTTTACTGATTATTTTTTTATTGATATTTTTTTGTGACTGAGTATTGGATAACCAAAAAAAAAATAACAAAAAAAAATCCAAAAATAAAATAAAAAGGAAAATCTCAACGAAGAGAAGAAAACAACAAACTTCATATTATATAATACATTTGAGTGGAAAAGTTGGCAGTAAGAAAGTACCAAACCGTTGTTAGTGAATGTCCATCCTGCTTGATAAAAAAGTACCATCATCTACTTCTATGGTACAAGATTACAGGACCAATTATATCCCACAACAACCATCCAATTCTATCAAGTACCCGAACTACCTGATGAACGGCAACTACCAGCAACAACAAACGGCTGGGCAACAGTTCAACCAACCATATGCAGCTTATTACGCATATAATGGTCAGCAGCAACAACAACAGCAACAACCGCACACACAACAACCACAGCAACAAACACAGCAGCAAGCACAGCAACAACAAACACAACAAACACAACTGCAGGGACAGCAGCAGTCTCAGCAGCAGGCCACTTCAAATGGGCAACAATCTGCGGCTGCACAAGTTTCACAAACAGCCAAGGGTGCAACAGGCGCTGTTCAAGGCAGTGACGGCACGACCTCATCGTCCTTTGGCTACGCCCGTTATCCACCATCGTATGGCCCAAATTATAGCATGTACCAACAGGTGCCCAACCAGATGACCCAGCCTCAATTACAGCATTATAATCAGTTGGGAGCAACTGGTGCTACCACCAGCACATTTCTGAACACAAATAACGGTCAGAGTGCCATAGAAAAAACAACTGAACCCCAAACAAACTCGCTGGTGGGGCAGTACCAACCTTCTGGGATCCGCCCTCGGGTCACCACAACTATGTGGGAGGACGAGAAAACTTTGTGCTACCAAGTTGATGCCAATAATGTTTCAGTGGTCAGACGAGCTGACAACAACATGATCAATGGTACCAAGTTGTTGAATGTTGCTCGGATGACTCGTGGTCGCCGTGACGGGATTCTCAAGTCCGAAAAAGTAAGACATGTGGTCAAGATCGGCTCAATGCACTTGAAAGGAGTCTGGATACCGTTTGAACGGGCCCTTGCAATGGCTCAACGCGAGGGTATTGTGGATTTGTTGTATCCGCTTTTTGTACGCGATATCAAGCGAGTTATTCAGACTGGTGTGACTCCAGCGGCCTCTACTGCCAATGTTGCAGCCGCAGCCGCAGCAGCCGCAGTAGCACCAGGAGTTAAAGCTCCAGCAGCAACACAGGCAACAACAAGCTATTACCTGGCATACCAGCAACAATATCCCCAGTATCTGGCCAATGGAACGGCTCCCACATCGAATGGTACTACTCCCCAGACATCCGCAGCCAGACCAACCAATGGCAATGTGCAACAGTCACCACAACAGCTGTCCGATCCACTGTATCAGCACCAACAGCCACAGCAACAGGTTTATAGTTACCAACAGCCATTCTACGCCGCAGCCGGTCTGGGTCCCAACCAGTTTTACCCCTACAATCCCTCCAGTAACAACTATTCCACCTACGGGTCGCAACCAATGTACTCGACCTATGGCTACGTCAATCAACAGGGCCAGCAACAGCAACAGCAACAGCAACAACCACCACAGCAGCAATATGCGGCCCAAATGCCTTCACAACAGCCTCAGCAGGCTTCAGAAACGTCTCCAGCCCAGACCACGGTGCCCTCACAAGCCTCGTCAGTCAATGTCGCTGAAACGGCAAGCACCGGTGCTACATCCACTGATAAATCGGTCAAGGATGAAAAATAATGAATGTTACTTTCGCTACACAATGAAACAGCTAATAAATAAGGTCCTAGTCGTCCTTGTGTGTTTGTGGCTATGATAGATTTTTTGATAATGTATTATTATTCTTGCAAGTTGGTTAACGACACTATGAGATGAATGCTAGTTAGAATCTCATGTTCAATACAAATGCAACGCATTTTTGCCTTTCTAGAAGTAGACCAACATCGTACCTTTTCTCCCCATTTATGCAATGGAAGGGCTATCTTCATGTATGATTACTACCTAATTACCCACATACCTGTCGCCGTTGACACTCCAACCTTACTTTACCACCACATACAACCCTGAATCCTGTCTATAAATTATTAATTTTTAAAACCTCTTTTTATTATCTCTCGCTCCCACTCATTAATTTTTTTTGTGCTTACTCCTTATTTTTATTATCTATTTTTTTTTGGATTCATATTCCACCTCGATGCGTTTCTTTTCTTCTCACCAGTAATGGACCCATCCACAGTCTGGAATAATTTTATTACAGGGTTATGAGTTTGTTTATCAAATAATACTGTAAGCGATTCGCCAATTTAAAAAACATCCTACCAAGTGCCCACACAACATCACCCCATTTCTCGCTATCTGCAACCAAACACCTAAATAACCTTCAAGTTTTGTGAGGCGTTTAAGGTTTTCTCCTGCACTGCAATGTAAGATGCACTACAGGATTTTCTGGAAACTCCAAATTTTTGTACTATAATAAAAAGAATATCCTAAACTGGTAACCGACATTTTTTTCGCTCCTTGACTACAACAAATCAATCTACGTCTATTCAGTAAATGCCAACTTTTAGGTGCACCTCTCCTAAACTAATGTCGGAAGTATCTTTTGGAATGAATGGACCAAGAATTTGTAGGAGTTCGAGAAATATATCTTGCATCGACGTTTTAAAAAAATTTTGTTTGACCATTTCATTCTTTTGCGTTTATACAAGTAGAATCGATCAATATTGACATGAAATATGCATACTCCCTTTGTCGTATCAGATTCAATAGTGGGTAGACATACATCAATCACAATTTAATGTGCACTGAAATTGCTCAATATTCCTGTATGTGGAGAGAGCTACTACAGAGACAACTTACAACTTCAATGTAATACCTTTTATTTGATAGTTCCTCTGTCTGTGTATGAAGCCAAACTGATATGATCTGATATTCCAATTGCTGAGGACATTATAGATTATAAAATCCACTATGACAAATACCACCTTGAATATTTAAGGTTTTCTGTTTATTTTCTTGGGCAAATCATAATGTTGTTAACTCGAAAAGTAAATTATGTAGCCTGTAGGTGGCAAAAAAAAAAACCAAGAATGCCTTGGCTAGTCGCTCCAATACAGTTTCTTGACAATTGTCAGTGCACATCTTCGATTAAATGCGACATTAATTTAAGAGAGGTGCAAAAAATAATTCGAATTTACTACATGTGAAACCAGTACAATTTTAGAAACCCCGGATTGTTGAGAATGCATTGTCAATGCAGAAATGGTCAGGGGTAGTGATTTCGGCTTTATGACTGATGCATGAACCCAATGACAGTGGTTCTAACCGTTGGATTCAAAAGAAATAAGTCAAAATGATACCAAAACTCGGCAAAACTACTGTACTCTAACTTGCACATACCCGAACTTCGTCTACATCTTACTTGTGCCTTGGTTTGGAATCTCTGAAAAGCAATCCGAGTTAATTAAAGAAAAAATAAGCAAGTAAATAAACAAAACTTGGTGCCCAGATAATCGCCCAAAATCCTGAAGCCTTGGCTTGTACCTTGAAAGTTTTTCTTCCACAGCTGTGAGACAGGAATTTCCGCGTTTTTTTTTAAATTTTCGGGATCAAACGGAAGAATTCATGCTTCTCGGTAATTTTGGTTGCAAAGCAAAAACTCACCACGGAATGATTGAAAATATACGAATTTTCAAATAATTTTCCTGATGGAGGTCTCAAAATCGCCTAAAAATCGAAGATGCCAGACTGGTACTTTGGGATCTAGTGAAACCATCATTTTTCTGAAATATTGAACTTTATTTAATTATACAATACTTTCAAAATATAAGTAACTTTCTTCAAGTTAGACTAGCCTGTTTGGGATTATCATATCCTTAAATGCAACTACAACAAACTTTCATTCCTTTGTTACCTTCTTGATTCTTGATTGTTTTAAATTTTACTGCTTCTCCCAACACAACACATTCTTCCTGCTATAATCCTAACACCAATACACCACCATTTTTGACTGTTTACCTTAACACTAAGCATTTCTAAAGTTTGATTGCAACACAGACCTCGATGTCAATCAAGAAATTAAAAGAATCTGCAGTAGAGCTAACACAGCTTTTGACATGTTTTCTTGAGCGTGCCTTTGAACCAAGAAATCCGTGATAGTTTAGTGGCTAGAATTACCGCTTGTCGCGTGGTAGACCGGGGTTCAATTCCCCGTCGCGGAGCTTCTCTAGCGCAAATGGTTTAGTGGTAAAATCCAACGTTGCCATCGTTGGGCCCCCGGTTCGATTCCGGGTTTGCGCAAACTTTTTACTTATTTATTAATATCAGGGAGGGATTCATATCTTAGACCGAACTCGGAAACTACCACAATTTGATTTTTGATGTTTGTGAAGTTTCTTGTTATAACTATATGGCTTGCAGTGGCGTGGTGTGTACCACCCCAGATTGTACTTAAAGAAGATACCCTCAGTATCCCTAATGAGGCTGAAGCAGCCCTGATTGCTAGAACTCTTGTTCATCGTGAATCACTAACAAATGTTAATACTATCAAGAATACCAAGGGCAGAGGATTACCAGTTTCCTCTATGGAATACTATGCTGATTGTGATGATGATGGTGACATATACTGGCTTGTTGTTGATATCGGTTCGACTTGGCAAAACATCGCCCATGGCTCAGATTACTCATTTACCATAAGAGTAGGTGACCATCCAAGCCAGGATAACGTCAATCAAACATACCCTGGAGGAATTGAATGGTCTCCTGCGGGCTCACCTCGTGTTTTATTGAGTGGAACTCTCAAGCCGGTTAATTTTCAATCGCGATTTGATCCAGCTCTTGTCAGATTGGAAAAGTGTTTCCTCGAAAGGCATCCGGATGCAATAGCTTGGCTTCCATCCCTCGTAATTTCGCCGCATTCCTCACACTGGACAAAACTTGTCGTGGAAGATGTTTATTTTGTTGGTGGCTTCGGTGACAGAGCATACATCGGCAATATCAATGCTGACGTATATCATAATGCTGAAACCATCCATTGAGATTCATCATAAATAGTTTACTTTTTCTGTACTATTGTATAGAAGATGATGTGCACTAGCTTTTCTTCTTCTGCCATTCCTTTTCGGCATCAACAACTGCTTGGAGAGCAAGACCCATGGCTTTAAAGTCTGCCATCAAGTTAACGTGTCCTGCACTACTAGCAAACTTACCCACTATCTGACCTTGGCCGGTTTGCGAGTTGTAAAATGTGAAGCCTTTTCTCTCAGGCATTAACCATCGTTGGTGAATTACACCATCACCATGGCCGTAGTAAAAATTGTAATAGTTTCCATTCTTAATATCTTGGAGGTCGTTTACTTTGGAACCACGAACAGAAGGTACAGCATTGCCGTACACTACGGCAAGTGGGGGGTATTCATCGGCAAGATCTTCACGATAATTCAAAGATAAAATGTATTCCTTTGTCAGTTTGAGGGTTTCTGAAAGGTAACGGTAAGCTTGATCAAAGCTAATAGAGTAGTCTCCAAAGTTTTCTTCATCCACCACTGACAGGGAGGGTGCCGATTTTTCAGAGGGCAGCAATTCCTTGAATTGTGTTTGGTCAACTGGTGTTGATTGGGTAGTCATCAGATTGGTTTCATCTTGATTCTTATTCTTTCGTCTCATGGATAGCGAACGGTAGCTACGGATCTTATTGCTGACTCTCAGTATTGATGGAAAAGAAAGCATCGAGTCAGATGAGGGAGTTTTTCCCGATGCCTCATATAACTTTCTTTCACTTGAAACAAGTGGATTAAGGTTGTATTCAACCCATACATCGGGATCAAAGTAGTCTAAATCATAGTACTCCTGGGTTTCAAGATTGGCAAATACTCTCCCACTCAATGGAAGAAACAAGAAGCTAGATCTCATCATGAAATTGGTTTCAGCCGTTAAAATCTTATCTGACAATATGACCAGATCTCCAAATCTGATAGGACCCAAGATGTTTAGACACTCACTAGGAGCCCCAACATATACAAGGGACCGGAAAAGTTTAGGGTTCGATTGCATGGCACCATGGGCTATCAAACCACCCATAGAATGTGCAATGACCAATGTTGGCTTCCCAGTTTTGTCATAAATATCCTGTAAGAACTTTTCTAGTAATTTGGCAACATGGCCTCCACTAAGTCGCCAGTCATAACCGAATTCCTGGACATTTGTTTTACCATTAGACATTTTCTTAATAAGACGTTTACATATGTCAACAGGTCCAATATTCTTGAGAACGCCAGCAGGATAGATGTTGTGAATGGCGTTAGCTTCGTCCTCTATATTCGGCCCCAATAGTAAGTTGATTTTGCGCAACTTAAACCCTGCCTTGATAGGGATCCAAACACGTTTCTTCGTTTTAGTATCGCGTAGAATGGACCCCCGATATCCCCCCATAATGACTATATTACCCTCGAGTCGGTTGTAGATCGAGTCTGATGATTCTTCGTTCTTTGAAGGTAAGAATTCATTTAGATTCGCAGCAAGCGATGACCGAATGGCTCTTAACCGTGCACCATCGGTGCCCTTGAAATGTCTAAAGTAGTCTGCATCGTCGACAGTACTAATCGACTGTTGTCGTTCCAATTTGAGCTGAATTTGTTGTTTCATTTCTTCAGTTTCTGAATCGTGGTTGCTTCCAATAAGAGGGAGAGTGTCAAACTTGAACGACAGAATCTGTTTGTAGATATTGGAGCTTAAGACTGAGAGATTACCACCAAAGGGAAGTGAAAAGGAAAAGACTTTTTGGTAAGTCTTACGTTTGGAAGGGTTTTCTGAAGCTTTTGGTTGGCTTGAGGTGGACGTAGCAAACAGCTCACCCCCAACGATGGAATCGGCATCAGTACGAGAGAGACGCTTTCCAACATTATTATTTGAGGAACGTATCGTGCCATTGCTAGAAAACTGGGAAGGAAACAGATCTGGAAATTCGTCCACGGCTTCGTCGTCGTCTTCGTCGTCATCATCGATCTCTAATTCGTCTAAGCCATCGTCCAACAAATCTGAAACTGGCGACTGAGGTTGTTCACCAGGATGGGCCACGTCGTTAGTCGCACCGTTCAAGGTATAGACCTCACTGTTGTCAATCCGATTGGTGCTAGTGGTTGAATCCATACAAGAAAACTGAGAAAAAAACAGTGGTGAGAAGTATCCATTTGTGGGGCGGCGGCTACCAATATACAACCGTGTGCCGAAGATGCCCTAAAAAAACTAAAATATGATCACGGACATATTTTTCCAGATTCACTGTGCCGACACAGCCAGACATTTCGCAACTGAAATAGTGCTTGGCTGCTGCATATGCGTGCTTGAAGAGAGAAAAAAGAGCAATTTCTAGCGAGACAACAGTGCACCCCGAGAAATGATGTCGTACTCGAAACAAGCAATCGAGGTTTGCAACTTAAACTTATATTAAAAAGTATTCGCAAGAAGTGAACTATATATAGCTTCAAGCCGATTTATAGTAAAAAAAATATTTGGGGGTCCTGGACCATTTTTTCGTTTTTCAACTCCGCAAAGCTAGCACTTCGACTATTGTAGTCAATCTAGTTGGCTGCTCCTGTGGTTTCTTTTGAGGATTGGACTTGAACTTAGACGTGATCTTCTTTAGTTTCGTTTTGGTCTGTGATATCACGGATTCAAATGAACTTACTGAACGGGTCAGTTCTGTTGTGGATTCTACCTTTTTTAGCGACGACATTATCTTAATGAACGGCTTACAACGCGAGTTGGTGCTAGTTATATACCCACTTTCCATGCACACATTCACTTCATCCTTATGAGTAATAATAGCATCTACTTACCTAAAAGAGTACGAATTAATAAGCGGTTTGGGCGCCACAACAAAATACTTGCCTAATTAAGATGATTTCCGCCTTTTGATGACTCGTAAATTTTCAATTTATTTTTAAACCCTCCCCCCCATTATGAGTCTACACAGGGAGGTGCAAAATAAAGTAGAAGAACCACCAAAATTAAACATCCCAAAGAATAGTATTTATTTTATTATGTATGACTCAAACCCCGACACTTTTCGTCTCTTGATCAGACTCCTCGTTGGTTTTATTGTAGCTCCCGTTATCGTCCTCTACTTGTATCCTAACCTGACTCAACACTACCCCATGTGCCCGGTGTGCACTCAATTCACGAGCAAATAACTTATCCATATCCTCTAACGCGATTCCTCTTGTTTCAGGTACGAGAAAGAACACGAATGGTACCGAGAGCACTGCTATAGCAGCAAAAAAGAAATAGATTCCATAATGCATCTTTGAAATCATGTTACCAGTGAACCGAGACATGAGAAAAATGGGGACCCACGAAACAGCAGCATTGATTGCCTGAACAAAAGACCGGATGTTCTGGTCAAAAACTTCACTACCAACAACAAAAGGACCTCCAGACCACGCAAGTATAAACAGCGCAATCCAGATATACATCATCCCAATTGCAGCCTTGCCTCCAGGGCCAGCCTCAACACCTGGCTTCGTGGGATCGTTGACCTTTAAATAGGCTCCAATATACCAGAAACAGATGGAACAAACAATTGAAGACCCGATGAAAGCCTTACGTCTTCCCACCGAATCAACAATAAAGATGATATAGATAAAGGTACAAACAAACTTAACGACACCAAACATACCTGTCGAAAACAATGTCGAGTTTGTACCTTTAACCCCAATACTTGCAAAGATTCTAGGTGAGTAATAGTTGATGGATTGAATACCCAAGAAGTTCTGGAACAAAAACAAGCAACATGTAATACCCAATCGCCTCAATACCTTGTGATTGCGAAAAAACACCTCTGTAAAGGGATCCCAGAGTCCAAGTCCAACCCGTTGGCGCTGAGCTTCAATTGATTCCTGAACCTGTTGAACCTCATATAAGATATATTCGTGGTCCGCTGGAAGTTGACGAAACCAAGTTAAGTTGGCCATAGCCTGATCATAGCGGCCAACTTGAAATAGCCACCGGGGCGATTCCTTCATACACACGCTTCCAAAGAAGAACATAGCACTGGGGATTAACTGAATGGCAAACGGAATAAACCATTGGCTTTTACTTGTGGGAGAGATATGCGAGTCAACGCCGTACCCAATCCAAAAACCAACCAAGTCACCAACGCGCCATCCGATTTCATAACTACTGATAAGTTGGCCACGAACAGCAGGAGGTGCAATTTCTGATATGTAAACCACAGTCAAATTAGTGGAGCAGCCAACAGCAAGACCTGCTAGAACTCTGCCAGCATAGATGGGCCCAAGCCCTACCAGTTTGTTTGCAGCCAACATGATGGCAGATCCGATGGTAATCAACGTAGAAGCAGCGATCAACGATATTCTACGTCCAAAATAATAAGACATGGGATAGGAGAATAAAGCACCAAAGAAACATCCAACATGAAACACTGAGATCACATTAGATACAATGTAGTTTGCGTGGCCCGACCTTGTAAGTCCAAATTCGTGATCAAACGAAGGAAGGGCAACTGTTCCTCCGATGAACCCACCGTCGTAACCAATAATAATAGCTGCACTAGCAGCCATGAGAGTCGTGGCATACACTCTCCAGTTATACACCTGAGGCGGGGTTGGTCTTTCTTCAACCTTCTCTGTGAAGTTCTTTAAAAACTTGAACCGGAACCGGTTCTTCCTCACCTCCATCACAGACAAGATATCTTCGTTTTTCGCATCTGTTTTTGTCTCAGAGATGGATTCAGTTATACAAGTTCCCATAATCGCCGTGGGTAAGCCAACCTTTGAAGACTTCATGATCATACGGCCATGTACATATTTATACTTCTAGATGAAAAAAACTTCCTGCAGTTTAAGGGATAGTACGATATAGTTGTGCGGGGGAGCGGTCCAAAAAGCTGGAGAAACGGTCAGAAAGGTGGAGGAGCTTTGTTTGTGGGGGAGCCGTTGGGCGGTGTCCCCCACGCAGCGCCATTGTGTTCGTGTTCGTATTCGTGTTCGTATTCCTGCACATGTGCCATCCTTTTACACTAAATACACCAGCGAGATCGGAAAAGAGGGACGAGGGGTCACGGTTGAAAGTGGAGTTTTGGTGTGGGTGTCACGTAGAGGTTAAATGAAATTTCTTCTTAACAAAACTCAAAAACATAATACACAAACTCTGTTTTATCTTTTCAGTCACTCTGCAAGGCTGTACGAGCTTGTAACCAAAAGAACGTTTAGATGACAAAACAATCTCACTGGTGCCAAAAAATTATAATAGCCTACTCTAATTCATTTTTGGCAAAAAAATAAAATTATGGACGAGATCGGAGTCGAACCAATGACCTTCTGCTTGCAAGGCAGACGCGCTACCAACTACGCCACACGCCCAACTTTTTTTTTAAATCGTCAAATTAAAGAATAGTCACTAAAACAACAGTTGTACAAAAGCCCTTTCTAAGTAGGTCTTACTAAAATATTGGATTATATGTACCAGGTGGATATGCATGTTCATTTCTGGGACTCCAGCGAAGTTTTAACTCTCAACACCTGACACGCTTTTTCACTTACGAGATCATAGTCGCGTGTTTTTGTGCAGGATTCAAATAATCAAAATTCAACGCGTCGAGAAGCATCAATCCATTACCACATACAACGTTTAGCGACAAATATCAGAGGGCTTGGCGTGGGGCTTGAGAGTACTTTACTATGTATATTACACCTGATAAGTACATACAAACATTCCGAGAAATAAGACGAACATCACTTTCACATTCGACTTGCAAGTTGGTGATTTTTGTATCCTGTCTTGACATAGATTCGCTTTGCGCCTCCAAGATCTTCAGTTTGTTGCTCAGAAAGGAACTTATTCAGTACCAATTAATACCCGTTGTTGGATACTCCGATTTGAAGAATTACTACTCAAAGCTTGACCCAGAAGTAACCAATGTTTTTCTCATAGGATGTGGGGCAATGTTGGACTTGGAGAGCTTCTTTGAAGTAAACCCAGAAGAATTTGTTGCCCAGAACTTGCAGCAAAATGGAATTAATATCAATGATAACGATGATCTTGGTAATGATCCATTTAATGACAACAATATTGCATTGACCAGAAAAATTTATATAATAGACGGCCATCGGCCATGGAATCTTGACAACCTATTCGGGTCATCAATGGTTGTCTGTTTTGATGATGGATTTATTGAGGCTAATTTAAAAGTTGAAAAGAGCGCATACAATTTGTTAGTGGAAGACGATGACAGTGAGAGCGAATCCGAGGAGGAAACTGATATAGATGAGTCGGACCAGGATGACATCGATGAAGAAGAAATCGACTCTGACCATGAAATTGTTTTCAGCTCTCAAGACTCAGAAGAAACCACCAACAGGAAGAGAAGAAAGAATGAAATTAGAATGAAAAAATTGAAGAAGCAGCGTAAATTAGAGAAATCAAAACACGAAGACACTATTCAGTCATACTACAGTCAAGGTACCACTATCATGAGTGCTACTACAGCTACAATCTACGCATTTTTATCATCGATAGGGGAAACAAGTCTTGAAAACTTGTGGCTTGCTATTATTGGGACATCTTCCCTTGATAATTACTATCCAGAGCTTTATGATAAACTCCAACCAGTATTTCGCGACGAAGTATTGAGATTAAATCCATTAAATACATCCGTCAAGAATAATAACGAAAAAACTGCTGACTCAACCACGTTAAGTATTGAAAGAGACTACCATTTGTTTCTCTTACGTCACTGGACATTATACGATTCATTTTTTTATTCAAGTCATGTTAATTCCAAACTAAATTTGTGGACTGAAGATGGGAAGAAAAAGCTCCATAAACTATTTGCCAAAATGGGAGTATCTTTGGCAGTAGCGCAGCAGAAGTGGCTATATATGGATATTCGTGTCAAGAAGCAACTCCCGACCATTTTTAACAAGTATCTCCCAATGTATGGTTTGGAAGGTATAGTTAGAGAAGGGTTCATTCGAACATTTGGATTTACGGGCCAATTATCGGCTATGGAATGTGTTGAATCTTTAACAGCGTTACTTGAGCTTGAGCAGAATTTCTTAGCAGAAGATGTCGACGACGAAGCTGAAAACAAATATGATGATAACGATGAACGAATCCGGGAAAGAATTGAACGTAAGGAAAAGTCATGGGTTCGCAATTTCTGGTCGTCATGGGATGCTCTTAACATGAATTCATCAACTACGTCATTAACGAATCTGAGCTTCAAAAAACCCAAAGGGTATGAGCTTTTGGTTCAAGGTTTAGAACACGCTAAACAAATTCAGCAAATAATATTTCGAACAGGAATGTCGCTATTGGAGCGTAAATTGATCAAAAACTTGCGTTTGTATCGACTTTGTGTGTTGAATGATGGTGCTATCCCTGATCTTAAGATCTTTAATAATCCATTGATGCTTTCGAAACTAGGGGTTTGGTTAATGGAAAATATCACGGAATTGGATTTCATGAACAACAACAAATCCTTGAAGCCACTTGTTGCAGCCAGTTTGGATGTTTCGAGTGATTCTTACCTTGTCATAGGATTGGCACCAAAGTATCCCAGAGGTATGGATAATTCTACGAGAGCAAGATTAGCTCAAAGTAAACAGGACCCTGATGAAAATCAAGAATCCACTGTGACTACTCGGTTGAATACTTTTAGTGTGGCATTCCAACAACTAGCGAATACTTCAGGAGCCAAAATCAGAATTGATAGTTTTGACAGTTCAGTTATCGAAATACGAAAGGACGATCTTCCACCGTTCTTGGAAAAGTTAACCTTGAGTGGTTTAATATAGGGAAAATATCATATTGTAATTTAGACTAAAAAGGAAGTTGCAACTTACTGCATATAAACCGTTTTCTGTATTATTTTTTCATTGCTTTCTTTCTTTTTTTGTATTATTTTATTTAGTTGCCCCTTATCTCTGACGATTCATTGCAAACTACTTTTCAATGTACCAACAAATGATTCTACCTTTACCCGGAATCCCGTAGAAATATTATACGAATGGAAACGACTTGTGCCTGATTCAAATTGTACCTTTCTCTATTTTTTCTTTGTCCATGAAGGTGCTCTATTGCTGTGGTGACCTAGAAAAAGACCTATCCCCAAGTTACCTCTAATATTACTAGCATAAAAAGGCCCTTATATTGCAGACTGAATTTAAATCAAACGAGCGAACTGTAGACACTACTTGCCAAATTTGTCGGACGATCTTCTACCCCAGCGCAAACTTATGGGGTGAATACAGCGCCATGACGCAGGGTACCATAACCATAGTGACCCCCCGCAAAAAAATGGCATCTTTTCGGAAGTGGTCGCGTGCCGCAGTACACAAATTTTGAATTTCAGATTTTGTAAGGGGACAAGGATCATGTAACCAACTTAAATTAATTTAAATCTTTACCATTTCATTAGTGCTAGAAACAAAAAACCATGACAATAGATGTCTCACGTAACAGTTTGCTAGGAGTCAAGGCCCATCGCAAGCTATATGATTCTATGGACAAATCAAAGTACAAGAATAGCAACTATCATCAATGTTTCCAAAATTATTACCATGCATTCCAATACCTTCAACCGAACCCAACGTATATTTCCAATATCAAGCCAACTATTGGTCACTGGCAGATCCGAGACTTGCTAAGATTTGATTCCACAACAAACTCGTTGTATTATGTTAAGAAAGAATCAATAAATCATTTAGAACTTGGTTCGTCGAGTCACAAATCAGGCAAGACTACTTTAGAGTACAAGGTTAGATGCTTTGATATTGCTGAAGGTGGGGCATTTGTCACAGGTGGACTTATAGACAGCTCGTTGAGACTCTTTCCCGCTAATATCGAACAACTTCATCCTCCACTAAAAGAAACGAATTCGGAACGAAGAATCAAAAAGGGACTTTACTCCTTTTATAATCCAGAGCTAGATGTCAGCAAAACAGTTCGCTTGGGAGAAATGATTAATAATTCAGTCACCCTTTACCCAACTTCATCCAACAGCTATACAAGTTATGTCTGCAATAATGACAGTAATTTGTACTGCCTTGATGTACATGGTGATTCAATTTCTATGACCAACAAGATCAACTGCCAGTTGAATACATGCCTTAATAATGTGGCAAAAACTCCACACTGTGAAAAGTTATTAACCGTTTCTGGTGACTCGTCTTCACTTTTTCTTGTGGATCCAACTAGCGGGAAATCGACTATCAAGACAATTGAAACGGGGCATGAATATGGGTTTGGAATAGCGTACCACCCAAATGGTTATATGTTTTCTTCAGTTTTCCAAGATGGGACTTGTTTGTTGTACGACATAAGAAACATTAACGACAACAAGCCTTTGATGGAAGTCAAATCCACTCGAGCAGGTAACCAATCTGGTGGATTTAGACTGTGCAAGTTTTCTCCTCAGGGCGACATGAGTGATCTCTTAATAATTTCAGAGCACGCTGGTCGAGTCCATATATTGGACTTGAGAAATATGGACTATTCAAATGTCAACAACCATCAGGTCATTGTGGTTCCGTTTGCGTTGGAACAGTTTGCCGAGTTCAAAAGTCTTTGTCATCAACAGGTGCAGAAACAGAATGAATTGAGTATCTATAATAGTGGTCCGTCAGATTCTGTTTATAGTTGCGACGGTATCGAGTTCACGGCTCCACTTGTTTACGATTACGACTATTTGGTTCATGAAAACCCAAAATTATTCAAGAACTTTGCATACACCCCTCCCACACAAAGGCATACAGATAGTTTGAACAATTACGAACCGCCGCCAAAGTTTAACTATCCACACTGGACCCGTGACAACGAGGAACTGCAGGCAGTACGGTCACAGACGGCTCGGGACCATATCGTGGCTGGGCATGCGCCAGACGAGGAATTACAAGCAGATCTCGAGGATCTTGATACACATTTACGTTACGTGTATGACAGTTTGGACTACGATGTTCCTACTACCTCACAACGAACATCTGTCTCTTCCGAGGATGTATACCTACAGTACACTCATTATATTGATGATTCATACAAACAATCAATTCAGGGTGAAATGGAGATTTCTGGAATTGAAATATGTCGTCCATCGAATAGCAACAGCTCTAAGATTTTGATTGGGTGCCAAGATGGCGGTATTATCACTTGGGATATTAATGGCACATCCAGAAGAAGCTTTGGTAGTTATTCTTTTGTATAGTTGAAGATTTTATATCTTATTATTTTAATCAGATACTTTCCATCATGTCAACGATAGGAAGGTTGATAGATGACTTCTACTAAAACATAAAATAAATATTGAGTAAAAGTACCATGAGAAATAGCTGGAAGTAGAATAATAAAGAGCATCATATTTCGAATAGTTTGGGCCATGGTTGCTGGTTTGTTGAAAAGTTTTTGTTAATCATTTTGCAACCAATCCTAATTTATTAAGTAAAGTTATGAATTACTATACCGCTAAAAAAGAGTGAGTGAGTGAGAGTAAGATATAAATAGATAGAGGATTAAATATAAGAGAATATTTATAGAGTAAATTAACAGGACGAACAATATGTACAAATTAATTTGGAATTTTTTTGCTTTTTTAAGAAGTGTCGATGGAACATCATTAGCCATTATTTCTTGCTTGAATGGAGAAATTCAATCACAAATCAAATTCAGATCAAAACAAATCAGTAATAGTGGATGTAGTGGTATCGATTCAGTTGGAATCCCTTTTCTTTTCGAATTCTATAATCCCATCTTAAATTAAGAAGACAAGATATGCAAAGTGACAAAAAGTACGTGACGAAAGATAAGAGTCGGTCTAGTTGTCAACAGATAACAACCATTGCTCAAAATTGTCTTTAACTCTCAATTTAACGTCATCAACATTAGCGGTTTCGCTGGTGGTGTCATTCGTGTACTTAATTTCCAAGTTGTTACATTTGGTTATAGCATCCATGACAATCAGGCTAATATTGACTTCCATGCCACTTTCAACAGAGTTTTGAATACCGTTAAGAATTATTTTCACTCTCTTAAAGTCCAAAATCAACAGTAACGATACCCAACCATCAGCATCCATGCTCTTTCTTAAAAAGATATCTCTTATCAAGTTTTCTAAAGAGAAGTAGTAGTCTATCTGCTGAATTAAAGCGTGTTGAGGATCTTGCTTTGGAGAAATTGGAGGAGGGATTTGTACTTGACCTGGAATTGGGATGCCAGACATACCCATTGGAGGATAACTTCCAATGGATCCATTACGGAAACCGTTTCCGTTTTGAGGGCGGTAGTTTCTGTTTTGGGGTCTGAATTGGCCGTTTTGGGGTCTGAATTGACGGTTGTTGAAGTTGTTAAAGTTTGGATTTTGTACAAATGGTTGTGGGTGGTAGAATCCATTTTGTTGTGGGGGAATACCTTGTGCATGTTGTGGATTTTGAACTTTATTTTGATTGTTAGTGTTGGTGTATCTCTTTTGATTGTTAAACTGTTGGCCATTCTGGGCAGTATTGTTGTAACGTCTAAAATTCTTTGACTGAGTTCCGTTTGGTACAAACTTTTGAAATTGGTTAAAGTTTTGTTGGTAGTATTGTGCAGCATTGTTCTGCGCTGACTCAGGAGAGAATGCTGGGTTAGATGCAAGTTCAGATTCAGAAGATTCGTCATCCTTTTTACTTGTGAATGCTGAAGGTTCTTTGTAATTGGATTGAGGGGATTGGGCTTGAAGTTGGGATGAGTTTTGCTTGGCTGGGCCAGAAGTCTTGTTCTTTCTGTTTCTAGATTGTTTCTGGGAACCGTTTCTAGTGGCTTGCAAGGTCACCTTAGCTGGGATTGGTACCCATTTGGTAGTGAAAGGCTTGATGAACTTTTGTTGGGCATTTTTGGCACTAACCTGACTTTCGACCAACTGCGAACCCTTGTCAGGGGTTGGCCATTTGTGTTCATCAACCATACCATTGGAAGCAGTGGTAGCAGAAGGGGCAGCAACACCCCAAGCGGATTTAGTAGGGACGGGAGCTGGAGCCAAATTTTTCTTTTCCTTTTTTGGAGCAGAAGAGGTTTCAGCATCGGCATCGACATCATCATTAGTGTTAGCATAAGTGTCAGCAGAAGAAGTAGTAGCATCAGCTGGTTCTCCAACGCCAGAGAATAGTTCAGACGTCGTGTTGGTGGCAGTTGCGGTGGCGTTCACGTCAACAGCAGGAGAAGATTCGGAGGAAGGTGTAGCATCAACGGCGCCATTGGCGGCAATGTTGGCGTATGAAACAGTAGAAGACATGATTGGTCAACTTGAAGGTGATGGATAATAAGGCTTTACCTAAGAAATCTGGTAGGTGTAGAACAGGAATGGAGGAGGAATAAAACTAGTTCAAGAATGGGGTTCTTTTTCGACCACTTTGTAATAAGACTACTCAGATAGGTAGAAAGACGAAAGGCAATGGACTAGTAGAAAAGGAAGGATGATCTGAACACTCGACTGGAACGAATACTATACGTTTAGGAATGTTTTATATAACCAAGTCACTCGACTTTCCGTGCTGAAGGTAAGACTGATATTGAAAAGACCAATTAACAAATAAATTTTCAATAGAATCAAAAATTTTTTTTCTCAATAAATTTTTTTGACCTTAGCACAAAGATAATATATGGTGTTCCGGGCAGACGAGAATTGAGGATGCCGAAAGCAAGCAGCATGATTGGCTGTAGACAACTGAACAATCTAAGGATTGTAGAAGCTTACAAAATACTACTTGTAACCTTCATTACTTGCCACATATGCAATTGTGCTGATGTTTTTGGTACTGGTATAAACTAGCTAATCGAAGCAAATAGTAATTTAATTGTTGAAAAACCACCTTCGTTATTTTTTGTATTTTATTGGGAAACAAGATACTTGGCAAATTGAAGTTGAAGGTCGGCTACGTTAATAGAAGTAAGTAATTAGAGTGAGACCACTTTTGCACCGTAAGTGACTGTTTTTTTGAGACGATTTGCGTCTCTCAAGCATTGGAGATTCTTGCCGATCCAAAAAGTCCCAGATATACATGGGGGCTAGATTTCGCGTAAATATGAGTCTGTCTGGAGCTAATAGAGAGGCGGTAACAAAAAGAACGAGTCCCATAGAGTAATGTACAGGACCAAAAGAGGAGGAAGGTTTGGGAATATGTGAACAGAAACCAATTAAAAGCAAGATTCGGGTATATAGATTATTGAGGGAGAATTGTGTGTTGCGTACTTATGTCACTGATATCCTATTTGATTCATTTTTTGTTTTGTCTACGTACTTAGTTAAGGTAAGAAGCCAAACTATTGAGCAACATGGTCACGTGGTCAAGGATTATATACCCCATACTTTTCTTGTCTTGATTCTAGAGAAACCCAAACTAAATCAATCGTAAACGATGGACATTTTGACCAATCCGCTCTACAGACCACTTCTCGAGATTCTTAAGTCTGCACGCAATGGTGTTGTGTATGGAGGAAAGATTCGGTTTCTGCATGCAATCGTGATAAACATGTTGTATCGCTCGGGTCCGTTGTTGCCTCGACTCAGGCTGGTTTTGAAGGCAACAACCAATCATGCTGAAGTATTGGCGGTATTTGCCATTATTTATAAAATTACAACCAAGGTACTCGTGGGAGACCTGTTACTTGGTCCCAAGAACGCCAGGCTCGTCAAGTTCATAGCCGGTGCTTTCGGCTCGTGGATCGTGTACTCGCAACACTTTGACTACTTCCATCCAGGAATCACACACCAGATCACATTATACTGCTTCTCGCGTGTGATGATTGCCTCTGGTAAGATCTTGTTGGATCAATACTTGGGATGGGCTCAACCGCAATTCCACAATTATGCTGGCGAGGTGATTGTTTTTAGAGATTTAACCCCGAACCAGCAGAAGAAGCTCAAGATTTCTGTCTATAACAAATCATGGAAGTACTTTGCAATCTTAACATGGGCAATGGTGATGTTCATATACGACTACCAGCCTCAATATTTGCAGAGTTCTCTTAGACACAGTATGGCATATATCTATGATGTGGAAATGGACGTGTGGAGCAACTGGAGAGAATTTTTGGGTTTCTAAACTAGACAGGGTGTTTCTTTATTTCCATAGAACATCATAGAAGCATATTACTACACGTGTACCAAGAGGATTCAGGTATTCTTCGTTACAGTTTATTCATATTATTATTTTTTTTTTTCACCAGTACAATTAGATTATATTTATTTACGGAATTAGTGACAGGTGAATCAAGAGAAGTGTGTCAGTTTCAACCAAGCCTATTATTTATAAGAGCAAATAAACTCAAAGTTTTTTATTTGAATTAGGTTCTACCGAATTTCATCTTCATGGTGGCAATCGGCCGTAGACTTGTTTGGCTACACCGGGAATTTGCCATCAAAGTTTTAAGGCCGAGGCGCGTCTACGATCGATCATGTACACGCCGAATGCGGCCACGCTGTTCAAAAATTTGGCTTATAAATTATTCAGCAATTGTATTGCACTATTACAATTTATAAATCTACACCACCAACATTATGAAGTTCTGGAAATTCTCTACACAAGCCTTGGCTACCTTGTTATCTGTTGTGACATTGGCTTCTGCCAGCGGTCCAACCGACGGTGAAGCTACTGCTGACCCAAACTCCGCGGTTGTTAAGTTGACCACTGAAACATTCAAGAGCTTCTTGGAAGAAAACCCCTTGGTCTTGACCGAGTTCTTTGCTCCATGGTGTGGTTACTGTAAGATGTTGGGTCCAGAATTCTCCAAGGCAGCCGACTCCTTGAATGAATCTCACCCAGACATCAAGTTGGCTCAAATCGACTGTACCGAAGAAGAAGAATTGTGTCAGGAACACGGTATCAAAGGTTACCCAACCTTGAAGGTCGCTAGAGGTCCAGATTCACTCGAAGACTACGATGGTCCAAGAGAAGCTCCTGGTATCGCTGATTACATGATCAAGGCCTCGTTGCCAGCTGTTTCTGTCCCAGAAACTATCGCTGATTTTGACACCTTGGTTGAATCCCAAACCAGTCCATTTGTTGTGGAACTTGCCACTGGCAAGAGCGACATTTTTGAAACTGTTGCCAACACTGCAAGAAATGACCATACTTTCATCTCGGTGTCTGACTCAGCTTTGATCAAGCAAGTCTTGAAGAAGTTCCCAGGTGTTAAAACCAACAAGAAGGCTTCTACATACATTGTAGTCCATCCAGGTGCCTTCGATGATGTTGCCACTTTCTCTGAAAAGAGTGCCAACTCCACTCAATTGCTCGAGTTCGTTCAACAAGAGTCCGTCCCATACTTTGGTGACATCAGTGCTGCCACTTACATGAGCTACATGTCTTCTCCATTGCCACTTGCTTACTACTTTTACCAGTCTGCTGAACAAAGAGAAGCTATTGCTCCATTCTTCAACAAGTTAGGTAAGGAACACAGAGGTAAAATCAACTTTGTCGGTTTGGACGCTACCTTGTACGGTAAGCACGCAGAAGTTCTCAGCATGGACCCAGAAATCACCCCATTGTTTGCTATCCAAAAGCTTGAATCCAACAAGAAGTACGGTATCAACCAAACCGAGTTCCCAGAAGGGCCATCTGAAGCTGCCATCCAGCAATTTGTTACCGACTTCTTGAATGACAAGGTTGACCCAATTATCAAGTCTGAACCATTGCCAACTGAAGAAGAAATTGCTTCCTCGCCAGTTATCAAGTTGGTGGCCCACAACTACGCTGAAGTTGTTGAAGACGTCTCCAAGGATGTCTTTGTCAAGTACTACGCTCCATGGTGTGGCCACTGTAAGACCTTAGCTCCAATTTGGGAAGAATTGGCTGATATTTTTGACTCCAAGAAGGATGATGCCAAGGTTGCCATTGCCCATATTGACCTCACCAACAACGATGTTGATGTTCCATACGAAATCCAAGGTTACCCAACCTTGTTGTTGTACCCAGCAAACGGTGAACTTGATGAAAAGACTGGTCTCAGAAAGCCAGTAGTATTCGAAGGTCCAAGAGAATTGACTGATTTGATTGATTTCGTCAAGGCCAACGGTGCTCATGCCGTTGACGGTCACGCTTTGAAGGAAGCCAAGGGCGGTGCTGTTGCTGAAGATGAAGATGTTGAAAAGGATGGTGAAGAAGCAATCGACCACGACGAATTGTAGTTTTACCGATACAAAAAAATAAGTGATATACTAATACAAAGTACCGTTTAAACAGTACCATAGGCGTGTTACCCCCAGATTCTGGCTAACTTGTCGTCGCCTACAGAACACCAAAGCTTGCCATAATCAAACTTGTTAACCACTTTGCCACTCGTGTTCCAGGTAACGGAGTTGCACAATCCATCGTGTGCCTTCACCCGTGTGATAAGTTGCCCTGTGTGGAGTTTCCAGATGTAAACGCATCCGTCATCAGAACCACTAAGAACCAACTCTTCCTCTCCGGTCTCTTCTACTAAATACCCAAATGATGACCGTACAATGTATGACGATTGGCTATGGCCAAGGCATCTCCGGTAAAGTGAAGGCCCTTCGCCTTCGCTGATCCCAGAAATGTTCCAAATTTGCAATTCTTCAGGTGCACAACTAAGCAAGAGATACTTTCCGTTAACTGAAATCGAGCACGATGTCAATCTGCCTCGAAGATTAATAGAAGCAATTCTCCTGGTGGTGGCATTTTGATTGGATATGTCAGGGATACTGTAAAAGTGCAATTGTCTGTCGTTGTTGGCAGTAACCAATACCTTGCCATTGGGCGTGATCGCCAAATCATTAATTCTGTCAAAGCTGTTTTCTATTGTCTTCTCACCCTTAGGTTTCCCCTTGGATTCTTCCTCGTCAAATTCTTCAGGTTCCATATGGGTGTCGTTGGTGTCTTCGGTGTTGCCATAGAAATCAAACAACTCAACACCATCCACATCGTAAGCCTTTAGTACTTTATCTGGGGACCCAATTATAAACAGAGGTTTGCCCCTCAGTTGAGGTAAAAATTCACATGTCCAGATCTTTATGTCTTGTCCAAGAGTAAAACAACTGTAAAGCTTGAAATCCCCGGCGCTACTTGATTCGTCCTTCAAGCCGATATTTCTCTTTTTGGATCGCTTTTGATTGTGTAATTCGCCAATACTCCAGACTCGTACCACAGTATCAAGACAACAGCTGACCAAGTATCGTTCGTTGGGGTCCCAGGCACAATAAATTACAGCCTTGGCCTTACTAGTTGTCGGTTTGTTAGAAAAGGGGACAAAGGCCTGGGCATCCAATACATTGCTGGATTCCAATATCTTGAGCGGTTTGAAATCCTGATGCACATCGTAAATGGCCAACTTGCCATCCAAAGAACCTGTCACCAAGTAATTGCCCAGAGGGGAGAACCGGGCAAACCACACTTCGTCGCTGTGAACATTAAGTGTGTGGAGTGGCTTTGTAGGTAATGCTTGGCTATAATACTTTTCGTCAACGACGGAAACAAGTTGCTCCTTATCTTCTTGGGTTCTCGCAGCTAAATAGTATGGGTTTTGCTGTCGTTGAAACAATGCTGCCTGATTTATTAATTTTTGTAGTTGACGTGGAGGGATGTTGTAGACTTTCTCATATCCTTCCAACTTAACCAGCAGGTGGAAGACATCTTTGAGACAAGTTTCAAGCAAAAGTGTACGCATCGCGTAGACATCGGGTGCATGAAGTGTCTCACCAAAGAGATACTTTGAAATTAAAACAGACTTGGCATCCAGGTGCTCGCGTGGTAAGCTCAATAGAAGGTTTGATTCTGCTTCCCTGTTCAAGTTCAGGGTTATTGCTGTGGAGAACAATTCAATTGTGTCTGGATGGAGACTGTCTAGTAATGGCATCAATTTCTCCCTCAAGTAATCCAAAGCTGTTTGTTGACCAAGGTTACCTCCAATGATTTGTTCGAGAAAGTACCACCTTCTTGTTAAATAAAGTATCACCAATACCACAGGGCGAGGATTATTTGTAGGGCTGATCAACTGCCAGAATTCGTCCTGCGGATTGAGCAAGACCGATTCCAAGTACGAATCAATTGCAGGGTACTCACCTTGTTTGATCTGTGATTCAAACCACGATAACGCTTCCAATTGTCGCGATTGAGCCACTCCAACGGGACTAGCCAGTAGTATCCGTTTTTTTCTTACTTCCGCCTCCAACTCATCAGCTATCAGTGGATATCCCAACTCCTGTAGTGATTTATGGATTAATTGCAACTCAAAATCTTGAGACATTTTCTTAGTTGTGGTTATCTTTTGCGTTTTTTGTTTGTGTGTGCACGATCGATCACTCGCTTGGTTTCCGTGCCCATTTTCTTTTTTGTCCCACACCTCAAACTTTTTGTGCCCCTCCTTCAGGCGCGTTCTCCCCGCAAACATTAACTTCTTCAGCGAAGGCGTAAAGGACGTGCCAATACCAGTACAATACATTCTGTTACAATCTAAATCATCACCATCTTTGCCTAAAGATAGCAAAACTTCTAACAACCAAAAATTAAAACGCGTGTTTCCAACATGTCCGGACGGAAGAGGGCAAGGGCTACAAAAGTTTGCGACTTTTGTAAGCGTCGAAAGGTACGGTGTGACCTAGGAAACCCTTGTTCAGCCTGTATCAAGTACGGCAACCCCTTATGTGTATACTCAGACCCACTTAATGAGCCCAGACCCGTAAAACATATCCTCAATCCAGATGTACTGTTTTCCCTGGCAGAGTTAGCTGCTCATACTCAATTGGAACAACTTAAAAAGAAGTTGATCAGCTTAGAACAGTCTGTCAACGCCATCCAAAATCCACCCAAAGTTTCCGATTTGCCACCCAAAGTTGACATACTAAATGGCTCAGTACTCGAACCCCCTGTACCACCCACACATTCTCCCATCCAAGTCGCTTTGCCACCCTATATTGGACATGATTCAAGACTTCATTCGTCTGATGGCTCTCAAATCAATGGCTCAAAATCGATGATGTCTCAATCAAAAGACTACACTAGTGAAATGAATTACTTGATAGGATTTAACCCAATCGCATTCCCTGAGGAAACTTTCAATTTTTTTGAGGGATATACTTCTGTTTACGAGAAGGAACCTATTCGGCGTCGTGGGTTCGGTCCATTATCTTGGGTCTCTTTGTTACGTGCTGACTTTGCCAACAACAGTATTTGGGAATATGTCCACCGCCGACATAGTAAGGATGAGTTCAAAAGGTCTTTTTTTACGCCCAACTCACAAAGTCCTCCCATTGACCATCAGTTTAACAAGAAGGTAAATGATGACGAAGGTGCCAATGTCATGAAACCATTCAAAGAAACCGCAGCAGAATCTAAAACAAAATATTCTCCGAACACCATAGTCAATAAGCTCAAGGCTAATATCAACGAACATGCTCTGCGCCTAGATCTCCAGTTTTACCAAGGTGGCTTGGATGCAGAGTTAGAATTGGTGGAAAAGATAAGACTTGTGCTTCCTACGAAAAGAGCTATCTGGTTGCTATACAAAAGATTTTTCACCCATATCTACCCTTTTATGCCATACCTTGACGAAGTTGTATTTAAAGAACAACTTCAAAAGTTACTTGGTCCTGAAACCTATGCAGAAGAAGAAATCACCGTGATTCGCATGGAAAGAAAACTTGACTTTGCCCATTTGGGTATCTTGCTTATTGTTTTAAGATTTACTTATTTGAGTTTGTTTACCAATTTTTCCACCATCAATGAAGCTAACTTGGCAACAGATGATCCTTCACCAAAGGCCCAAGAAAAAAAGTACTTGTTAAACAACCCCATAAACATCGATGCAATAGAGATATCTCAATTGTGCTTGAACCAATTTAACTTGACCAGAGGTATCAATATGTCAATTATGCAGTTGGCTATTTTTACAAGAGTGTATCATCAATATGCACCAGAGGATGGTGACGGAATAGATGGGGGTGACTCGATGGTTTTTATAGGTATGCTTATTAATATGGCCTATTCTATGGGTTTAAACCGAGACCCTGACAATTTTAAAGATGTTTGCAATGACGAGAAGTTGAACAATATCGGAAGAAAGATATGGTACTATTTACTTATTTCGGACTTACATATTTCTATGTCCATGGGTACCGCTGTCACACTCACCAAGGAGAATTTTGATACCAAGATTCCGTTTTACAAACCAGGCAATGAAAATATAGTGAATGTCGAGCTTGAAAAGGCAACAGTGGGGGCATTTGCTAATTTTGATTTGATTTTCGATACATTGAACTCGATAATGAAAATGGTATTGAATGTACGTGGCCGCATTCGCTTGAGCGAGTTAACAGAGAAACTTGACTACATGGAACTTCACTTTGTCAAGGAGTATGGCCTATTCAAAAATTGTTTGGTTCGACAGCCAGTCTCACACACGCTGGTTTTCAACAGAACTCTCAGGATCAAGATCTTTTATCAGTCCAACTTTTTCTTGCTTTCCATATTTTATTACATGTTCAATCATTATGAGAACAAAAACACACAGCTTGCTTTCCATTATCTCAAAAAGATGATTGTTATTACTATTCTAGACTTAATGCCGTTTTACTTTCAATTCCTAGAGAACAGTCACGTTGTTTTCCAGGATTCGACAGATTTAATTGTTATGCCAGGTTTACAACTGGCGAATCACAAATCATTAATCGTGTTAAGTGGGTTGTACATAAGGACAAAACAGACCATCTTGATTAACGAAGGTAATTTTGACCACCCTAGCAGAATGGTCAAGGATGCTGAATACAGAACATATCACGAATTATTAGTTAAGTTTAATGGGTTGATTGATAGTTGTTCTAAAGTGTTTCGAGAACATTTTGCAAAGTTGAGTCACAGATACTATTATTCTTGGAGAACAACCAAGGCACATACCTATTTGCAAACTGTTTTAGCTGACGGAGAATTTTATTCAGTTACAAAAGATCTACACAAAGAAAATGGTATCAAATTTAGCAAACCCATGTTGGAAGAATTGATTTCTATGTTTGAAAACTCCTTGGCAAAGGTAAAAGAGTACCGACAAAGTACTCGGAAATCCAAAAATACTGAATATTCAGTGGGTAACATTCCGCAAGATATACTCGAAAAAGGAGAGGGGACTTCCACTTCCACCCCATCAAGTGAAGGCTTCTTTGATGAGTATGTTCCAAATAATAAGGTCGATCACCTTTGGCTTCAATTAATGTCATTGAAGGCAGTCGATCCAAGTAATTCAAAATTAAATGAAGATATTTTCACAATGCCTAACCATCCAGCATATTTCGTGCCAGAGCAACCACTAAATTTTGACATACCAGTTGATATTAATGGTACTGACATGAGCCTAATAAATGGTGGGTTTGGTGCTTGGGGACAAGATTCAATCAGAGTGGATGAATTATTCAAAGATTTTACTTAATCTTAAGCACAAACAATACAGCACAAACACTATGACCATTTTGTATTTATTATTTATTTTCAGTTCAACTTGTATATATGTTGTATATGCCTATGATATTTATTTTGAAATATCCCAAATTTTGGTCTCCTTGTTTCTGTAGATTAATATGTGTTTGTCAGGAGCGTGCAAGCTTAGAGAAACCCACGGACTATTCAAGTATTCTCTGAGTGCTTCTGAATGAATCAATTCAACTTTGGTTAAATGATAAGATGGAGATGAAGTGAAAGTTGTAGCTGGTACTTCGTAAGAGCTAATGAATGAGTCACAGTGGTTGGGGATCAACTGATAACTGTTTCGATGGAGTAAGGTAAGGTATTCGTAAAATTCAGGTAAGTCAGGTTCTTCTGCAAGTGGTTCAAGATTAATACGTTCATTCACAATTTCACAGGTAATGGATGCAGTTTTGGAGGAGTACTCTGATTCACCATAAGAAGTGATGGTAATTTGTGATTCTGCAAAAAAGGTATTGAGGATGTATAACAATTCCGGAGCAATTGTTGGGGTAAGATTAAATTTTATGGAATGGTTGTACGATGCATGTATACCTGAGCCATGTCCCTTTTTAGTATGATGGAGTTTCTTCACAGTTGCTATCTTGGATACATCCGGGCACTGGAGGAAAGTCTTGCTGGTAAGGATAAAAGTTGCTTTCGTGTTGTTGAGTATAAACTTATTATTAAATTCCACTTCAGGGGAAAAGTTAGCATGCTGTAGAGGAACTGCCTCGATATATGTGTGTGTGGATTGTTTTGATACTTTATCAAGTACTAGTGAAAGTTTCTCCACCAAAATTTGGCGATGACATTTCCCTATATCGAATTCTGTTGGATGGGTAGTTAAGATTGTGAGTTTTTCAAGAGCTGGGACATTTTTGAGTATTGATTCCAATCTTTCTAGTACTTTGTCTGAGTCAGACGGTCCAGAAGTATAAATACATGACATGACCGGCTGAATATTTCAAAGTAGATTTTGGAAATCTGAGTTCCGATGCGTAGGTTGTATATGCACGACCTTGCAACAGAATTCGCAGCAATCCTCCACAATACTTTTACTAATAATCTATATTTAAGGTAAGTAAAGATGCAAATTAATTAAACATTAACCTTCTTTGCTGCCATTTTAATGGCAGGGGAAATTAAGGCAGATGGCGATGAAATTCCCCCATTTAATGGAACGGATTGACAACCGATATCGTGTTTGGGTTTATCTGTAGTTGGACCAAAGTCAACGAAATTCTTCTTCTCAGCCAAGGCAATTTTGATAACAGCCTCCATCATAACAAAATAAGCTTTGTAATTTCTACCTACCTCGTGGTCTAAACCTTGAATGTCCGACGTGATGGTGTCACCCAATCTGAAAAGAATACATGAAGCGATGACTTTACCTTCAACTTTTAGGAATAGCAAAGTCCGACTTTTCTTTTCATTGGCAACGGTACCCAAAGTGCGCAAGAATTGGCTGTCCGGAATAGCAAGATATGATGTTTTTCCACTTTCTTCGTGTGAGAGAGCAATATTCTTCCAGAGATCCATTGCTAAGTCACACAGCTCCACTTTAAAATCGCTTTCCTCGATCACCTCACCTTTATCTCTGTAAAACTTATCCGATTGGATCCGATATTTCACAGCTTTAAAGTATTCATGTAAGCTCTTCTTCTTGTGAGGTCTTAAATCGATGATGTTGGATGGTGGTAATGCAGTGTGGTTCCAACCTGCAAATGTAATAGCCTTGGATGAATTGTCCCCGGAATATGTTGGATCAATTAAAACAGTGCATCTCAATTTGGATGATAATTGATGATTCCACTTACCAATTGCACGCATCACGGCAGCACTTCTAGCCACTGGATGCTTAGTAGAGCTACAGTAAAAAGTAGATCTGCGGAATGGCCAATGGAAACCAAGTAACCCAAGGTTGATGCACAACAACTTATTGCATGAATGTTTACCAAACCATTTGGCCAAAAATCGACCAAAGCTACCCGTCATTGTACTGGTGATTTCGTAATGGCTAACCCTAGTCAATAGAACAAGGGCCTCGGTATTCATCAACTTTGTATAGAATAACTTCTCCTCTTCAAAGTCATCTTCAGTTTTAATTTCATCCAAGGGAAAAGGGATAGTTTCCTGGTTATTCTTTTTCTTCTTTTTGGCCTCTGCCTTTCTGGCTGCCTTCTTCCTTTCATTTTTCGACATTGGTTTAACGGAATCTAAAACTTCCTTTGGAATATTGTTTTCCTTTTCTGAAACAAAGATTGTCAGCTCCTCATCCAAATACTTCCATGTATTGTTGTTCTCGTAAATAAATTCAGTGGGCTCCGTAACTTCTGAGGTGTCAGTCACCGGTTTGTAAACACGAAGTATTGAAAATTCAACATCTGGCAAGCTGGAAGCAGTGTAAGCCTCCATTAAAGAAATCATTTCTTCTCCACTTGTACCGGCATTGGCTTTGGAATTTGCACTAATTAACTTCGCAAAGGCTTGCTTCTGGTTTGGTTTAAGTTGAGTGATGTCTAATGTTTCCACTTTTAATTCTGGTGTTGGTGCTGCTGTGAGAATAGTAGCACTGATTAAAATGACCAAATCAACAATAACGGAAAGACCGTTAAGAATCGATAAAGTTTTAAAGAATCCATTACGGGATCTGGCATACAAACCAACAGCAAGGCCCAACTTTGTAAACTCGAGAATGATAATAATGGTGTAGTAGGTGTAAATAATGGTGATTAGCTTGCTGATGATTGCAGTGAGTCTATTTTTATGGGACATGACAACGAAAAGGGAAAGTCCCAAAAAGGTACCACAGAGTGTCATGGTATCTACCCAAATAAAATAGAACATGAGACCAAAGTACTTGTTGACTTTCTGAATGTTGCGAAAGGAAAGATAGATTTTCAAGAGACCCAAGAAGAAACCCAAAGTGTGAGAGAGGAAGAAGAACAGTTCACTGCGTCTATTCTTGACCCAGCATGTAGCGAGAACAAATAAGTCAGTTAGAATGGAAATAACTTCAAAAATAAGCAAGACAATTCTTTGGCCAAATGTAAACAGGGCAATATCCACAGCAACCCAACCTAAATTTAAGGGGTCGTCAGAGCCACCCAGGATAAGATAAATAATTTTGAAAACCAGGACAATAACAAGGCCGATCCATAATATATTTCTCCATAACTTGAATGCTAGTTGGAAATCCTTTGGTAATGAGGAAAGGCCTTTGTAATATTGTTGTATGAGCATATTTATCAATATGGGGCCCTCCATTATGATGGAATAAATATTGGTGTTTAATGAGGTTATCTTAAAATGGGGTAATGTATAGTAGACGATGGAAAGAATGACGTTAAGTGTCAAGGCATATCCTAGGATGGCCCACTGGGACATGGCCCACCAACTAATTTTTATTAAGGGTTTGTCATGGTAAAAGTTTAAACAAACCTTTTGACACCTGGATGATACGGCACACACTTTGGAGACCCAGGTAGGAGACATGTTGACACACAGAAAACAAGAAGCGTTGAGCAGTGAGATGTATCACCAGGGTGTTTGGATGTGTGGTTTTTATATCTATTAATTGTGAATTACACCGTAATAACAAAGGAGCTCTTAAAAGTTCAAGAATGAATAGGAATTTGATATTAAGCTTCTATTGACTTTTCTATTATCCGCACTAAATGAACAGGAATATAAAAACCCGAAACGCAGGGAAAAGGGACCTTTCTAAAAATGGATTTTCGGAGACAAGAAAAAAAAAATAAAGTGATGACCGGCACCTGTATGGTTATATTTGAGTTTCACACAATAAATACTTTACTACTATTATTCCACTCCGGTTGAGAGGTTTTTGACATATACAATAAATCTAAATTTTAAGAGAACTGGTGTACAAGCTTGATAATTTTCCAAAACGTATTTGAGACAAAGGTTAAAAATAGAATAGACTACGAGGCGAATTACGATAGAAAAAGTAATCTAGACTTACACGTGTATTATTTTGTCACGAATAATTGAATACCCTTTATCAAGTGATTTACACCCAAATGTTACTTTACACAACAGAGGTACTACTTACTACTCTGTATCTGCACTAGAGTGAAAATACCAGTCATTGAGAAACTAATTCTTAAGAAACCATTGGACCTGGATAGTATTTTATTGAACTGTGACCCTCGATAATGCAATCCACGGTTCATTAAAAACAAAAAAATGTCAATTGGATATCTGAAGAAGCGAATTCAGATCCACCATGTCTAAAAAATATTGTGAGGACCACACAACAGGACCCGGATTTTTCTCCACACAAGGTAATGTTCATGAAAACATAAAAAAATAATCGAGATGTATGGACCCAAGACTTCGGATATAAGTAAAGATTCGGCCGCGGAGATTATACATCGGCACCTTGCGGACAACGTCTCCGCGGGGCTGGGACTCGACGTTCGGTGCCTGCATATTGTGTGTCACGTGTCTTTAAGTTTTTCATGGGAATGTGCCGGCCCTCGTGGGCCGCATCGAGCAGAATTAGGTCACTGGATCAGTTACTGAATGGACGCGACCATTGTCAAGAGAAAAATACTTGTGGCATCAAGTGGTTCCCTAGACAGATTTTTTTTCTCTCTCCTTGCATTTCAACCTTGATCTCAAGCACAGCTGTCTGGGATTGCATCTTTCGGAGCCTATAGCTGCGCGCCGTACCATCGTCTCAGCTCGCCACACACCCCTCCCTTGAACCACCCACGTCCGCTCGGGTGATAAAAGAAAGAAAAAAAAAATTTTGCCATTCTTCCGCCAACGACGGACCACAGTAAGTCGAATGCTTCAGTTTCAGTACATGGCGCCATGGGTGCCTGCTTTTACTCAGTGCATGGAGCAAGAGCTTTCGCTCAATGACAACGTTCCCCCATTCATATCCTTCCAGCTCGCCACCATCGACGCCCGCGGACTTCCACGGAACCGTACCTTGGTTTACCGGGGCTTCTTGTTTGACGACAAGACACATAATATCTTGACCTGCATTACCGATAAGCGTATGTCCAAGTACTCGGAACTCCTCCACAATGATGTCTACGAAGCGGTGTTTTACTTTCAAAAGATCAAGAAACAGTTTCGGTTCCGTGGCCGAGCCAGAATATTGGACAACGAGCACCAGCCAAATATCGACTTGTCCCTGATTCAGCCACAACGAATCTTGGAGAACAATAACGAAATCACCAAGAAGCGTGACCAACAGTTGGACTCGGACTTTGAAAGTGACGACGACGAAGGCGAGGATAGCGATGCGTTGAGTATCGATATCAACCATCATACTAACCACCACCACAACTACATTCCCGTTCAGGAACAGACCATTGCATCGAGTCTCTGCTCGCCCCGTATGATGGACCATATCCTCAAGGCTACTCCTGACGGCTCATATACCAATTTACACGACTTGTCACGGTTCCAGTTTGTTCCTCCCACTGCTGACGAATGGCAACTCGAGATTGCACGTCAATGGGACCAGTTATCAAAGACACTCAAGAAGACGTTCCGCAAACCCACACCACTAGACCCAATGACTGACGAAAACCACAAGTCGATTGACCGTATCAGTAGAGGTGTTGATGGTAAAAAGGATGAAGATGGACTCAAGCACTTTGCTGTGATTGCCCTCTTTGTTGATCATGTGGACTTTTTCGAGTTGGATAAGGACAGACGCTGCTTATATAAGAAGGATAGCCATCAGCAATGGAACGAATCCGAAGTGTGTCCATAAAAAAAACTCATGTATAAAGAATTATGTATAGTAGCAGGTTAAATTTTACACGACTGATATGGTAGGAACAAAAAAATCCCGTGTTCAATCACTGGACCAAAATGTACATTTCCGTCGCGGTCGCCAGACTTTTTTAGTTCTTGTTTACAGACCGGACAAAAAAAAAATAATAATAAAGGCGTCCCATTTTCCCATTTTATTTATTTATTTATTTACCTACTTGTTAACTCACAACAATCAAGAGATCGCTCTACTTCTACGATATGGCTCCTAAAATCAAGACCAAGGCTTCTGCCTCTGCTGCTGCCACAGCTGCTTCCAAGATCACCTACAAGGGTATGTATTTGATCGTCGATGTTTGGTTTTAAATTCAAGATAAACAAAAGAAACATAACAAGCCAGTGGGGAAAATTCCTAGGGCAACCAGATAAAAATTACCAATTGTGAACATGAGCATCGAGTATCAAAAGCTTAAGCCAGTTACTAACCCCAGACATGATCAAGTCCGCCATCATTACCCTTAAAGAAAGAAATGGCTCCTCGTAAGTTTTCCGTGACCAGTTTTTTCTCCCTAATACTTTCCGACAATTTACTAACCAATTTGTATAGTCGCCAAGCCTTGAAGAAGTACGTCCAATCTAACTTCAATCTTAAGGCTGCCAACTTTGATGCTTTGTTCAACACTGCTGTGAGAAAGGGAGTTGATGGGGGCGACTTTTTGCAGCCCAAAGGTCCTTCTGGTCCGCTCAAGGTGGCCAAGAAAGGTAAGGTGGATGTGAAAGATATCAAGGATGCGAGTGTTACTAAGAAGGTATCCAAGAAAGAGACAAAGGTCACCAAACCTGTTAAAAAGTCCATCTCCAAAACAGCCACTGCCAAAAAGGCTACCACCACAACCAAGAAAGCCGCGCCCAAAAAAGCAACCACCACCAAAAAGGAACCGGCAAAGAAAACAGTGAAAAAGTCTGCTGCAAAGGTTACAAAGCCAACCACCAAGAAGACTGCTGCTGGTACCAAGAAGACAACAAAGAAGACGGAAGTTGCCAAATCCACCAAGAAGGCTGCTCCTAAAAAGAAGGCCTCCAAGTAAGTGGACGTTGTATATTACTCTGATTTGTTTCTTGCTGTTTGTGTTAGTAATCCTATGTGTATTAGTATTTGTATCCAGTATTTTTATTGTTCGATATCTTGGTTTCTAATGAATCCTTTTGATAAACCATTTTTTAGCTCTTGCTTTTTGCAGTCGAATTTTGGCGATTTTCGTTTCCTCTTTTGGCACGCTTTGTTCTGCAGGAACTAATCACCAAATGTCGAAGCCAACTGTTGCCATTATTGTGGCTGCCTTGAAGAAGAATGGAGGCATCGGGTACCAAGGCAAGATGCCGTGGCGTCTCAAGAAGGAAATCAAGTACTTTAGAGATGTGACTACGCGTACATCGAGTCCCGATAAAATCAATGCTGTGGTAATGGGACGTAAGACATGGGAATCGATTCCGGCCAAGTTCAGACCGTTATCTAACCGTATCAATGTTGTGTTATCGCGATCATATGTTGGAGCCTCGATTCAAGAAACCAATGTAATACACGCTGATTCCGTGTCGAATTCGCTAATTGCATTGGAATCGCATACGTCCGACGTCGAACGTGTATTCATTATTGGTGGTGCTGAGATCTACAACGAGTTGATCAAAGACGATCGGGTTTCTCACTTGTTGATTACAGAAATCGACACGGTGGACCCCACAACCGTAGTACCACTGGATACCTTTTTGCAATTTGGATTAGACAACACTGATGTGTGGCAGCGGGCATCGCAGCAAGAGCTACAAGCATTTATTGGCGACGACATTGAGCTTGAGTCAAACATAGTCGAGGGAGACTTTTTGTATAACTATACTTTATGGGAGAGAAAGTAGGTTTCTATTATAAATATATATGTACATCAATTTAATTCGGGGTCAAATACCTTCATTCTCGAGGTGATCCGCGGGTCAGTGACCAAGTCCTGGACCCACTCGGCGTTCTTGGCACGTCCAGTCTCTACCCATTTCTTGGGCCAGTCCAATTCCTCTTCCTTGGCCAGGTAAATATCTTTTTCCTTAAAAGGTCTTATCTTGTTGTTCACGATCGCAGTGGTACGGAACCCGTAATCATCAGCCAATCTTCTCTTGGTATAAAAGCGATAAATCTTTTGCGGGATCTTCAAAAACCCAAGAAGGTTTGGCACAGAATAGACATAAAGTGGCTGTTCGAAAAAGACAGGGACATTGTTTGCCTTGACAGTGGTGGTTAAATCAAGTTCTGGTGCCAACACTGCATCACTATATGCTTCGGGTCGGATGAACGGTTTCCAAACTGGCTCCCTCTTTTCGTCCTCTTCATCGTCGTCACGGATACTCTTGCCCTCTGCTTCGTCCTGTTCACGTTGTTTTTTCTTTTCTTCTACAATCTTCTGTTCCTCGTCAATGAGCTCCTGAGGCTTTTCTAATGGACCCAATAATCCTTCATGAACCCCCATCATATACTCCTTGTAGGCACCACGACCAATACAAACAACTCCACCAGCCAACTCCGTCACTTCGTCGTCACTCTTTGGTTCAATTGGGTCGAATACTTGGTATAAACCCAATACATCCTTGGCTTCATACAAGTCTTGTCTTTTGGTCAAGAGTTCAATGTCTTGGGCCGGTTTCCTTTTGAAAAGCAACACCAAGTCTTCCTTAAAAAATTTGGTCCACGAACGGTCGTACTGCTGTTTCTTTGTCTCGGCCACTTGTGCTTCGGCAGCAGCAATCTTGGCCCGACGCAATGACCGTATCTTTTCAGCCACATTGACACGGATATCGCCCTGTCTCGTCTCACTGAATATCTCGTAATCCATGGCACTGGCGTTGAGCACTGGTTTGATGAACTTACGGAACAACTTGACCGATTCATCGAGGTAGTCGTTGGGCGGCGGCGCGATGTAGATGGTCAACTTACGGGGTGTTCTATCGGCTCCGTACGCCTGTTTGCTCAACTCCTCGACACTCAGCATCCACTTAGTTCTGATCTTCTTTTGCTCATACTTGTCGTATATGATACCGCCCCCAGTGGCAGCCAACACCGTCCAGAAGATCATCCAGTTTCTCGAGGGAAGCGAAAACCGAGGGATTCCCATCATCCGAAGCGCAGGATTCTTCCATTGTTTCTTCACCTTGGGTTTCGTTGTCTGCAGCTTTTCTTCAGAACCAGACATCTTCCAGCGCCCGTTACAAAATGGTCAACTCGAAGAGATATAATTTTTTTTGTGCGAGCAACAGCCAAGGCCTCTATAGAAATTTCTGCAACTCGGCGACCAAATTGTCGTACTTCAAGTTCTTACCAATAAACACCAACTTATTCTCCGTGACGCCGTCAAGCAATCTACCGCCCTCTATTATATCGTAGGTATCTCTCACGCCCTGGACAACCTTGACAGTTTCGCCATTCTTGTGCACGAGCAAGCCTTTGAGACGATGCACCTCGATTGGCTGGCCATTGGCGGTGTTTTCCCATAATATGTGCTGAATAAACCGCTCCACTTGGTCAAATTGACTGTCACTGGCACAGAAGGGAAACCCTAGCGTTACGGTCGCGATACGGCCATCATGGAACGACGCCTGTGGCTGGGAGCCAAGCAGCGCCGTGATCTTATCGGTCGCCTCATACGCATGGAGATCCAAGATCTTGTCCAACTCAATATTGCCAAAACTCGTTGTATGAATCGGTGAGGTATCGTTGATACGTCTGATCCGCTCGGTGATGACTGCAGTCTGCTCGGGTGTCACCTTGTCGATCTTGTTGATGAGAATTGAATCGGCAAGAGCTATTTGGAGCTGTGCAGTGGTGATTCCTTCGGCCCATTTGCTCTGTTCAGCCTCCATCTCTTCAGGTGACACATCCAAAAGATGGTTGTTTTCAACGTGCCAGTGCCCACCCACGTCGTCCAAACACTCGAGAATATGCTCGGAATCTACCACCGTAACCACGCCGTCTATATATATATTGGACGCGAGTCCCTCGTCCAACCAGAACATCTTGGTAATTGGCGCAGGATCGGCGATTCCTGTTGTTTCCAACAAGATGTAGTCGATCTTATCTTTCAGTTTCTCAATCAACTGCTCAATTGCAAGCACCCCGTTGTCTTTGACCGTACAACAAAGACACCCGTTTCCAAGATCAAGCCATTCTTGAATTGCCTCGTTCTTCTCGGTATCTTTAATAGTTACAGACTTCTCTATCACAGAAGAGTCACCAAACTCATTGAGAATTATCGCTAACTTCTTGCTTGACTGTTTACCTATCGTCTCTAAGAGTGTGGACTTGCCTGACCCCAAGTACCCAGTGATGATCGTTATCGGGATCTTTCTGCCAGGACTGGGAGTCGTCAGTTTTCCTCCAGCATTTACCACGACTGGAACCGCCAGTTCGCTTGGAATGGTACCTTGAACTGTAGCACCATCCAAGTCTACTACTAATTCTGGAATATCCATTTTAACCAACTTGGTATATAACCTTTTTTTTGAAGTTTTGTTCCCTCACTAGTAATTTTTACAACATATATTGTACACTATATTACACCTAGAAACTAGAATAACTACCCAGTCGTTGTACTCTTTCCTTCAATCTGCTCACTGGCGAAAACTTGGGCTCCAATTCGTTCTCTAACGGTAAAAGGAGCGGCGTCACTTTACGCAATTGCCTGGAAACTCCACCACCAGTTTTGGACTGGTTATCCGAAACTGAAGGCTCCATTTTCATGGGAGCAAAATTGGGCGGTGCTGGAGGGAGAATATCAGGATACGATTTCGTGGAAGATTGTAACAGTGAGGTAGTCGAATTCAAAAGTATCTCTTGTTTGACAGGACGTAACCGTATTGGCGTTGATGAACCTTTGGCACGGCCGAAATGCTGCCGTAACTCGTTGATTCGTTCCTGTTTGATTCGTTGAGTGGTTTCTCCCAATTTGGAAGGACTTATTCTCGTCCTTGCAGGAGTAGACGGCACGTACTGCAGCTTTATTGGAGTATACAAGTAACCTTGATGAGAATCATGCGATTTCTTGCTGGCTAATGGCGACCGGTTACTCACCATACTGCTATTCGCTTCATCAAAACTATCATCGTGCGTCTGTTTTTCACGATACTTGTACACCCAAAGATCAAACATAGCCCGCATTTTGTTGCTGTTATATCTCTCAATAAAAATATCACAACTCTGTTGGTTCCGACGATTTATCTTGATTTGTTTCATTTGCCAGAGCCGGATAATATCCTGAACTTGTCTAAACTCCTTATTATCCATGTAGTTCTCTAACACATCTTGTAGATACGCCCCCTTGTTGACAAAATGATTGTACCAAATCCTCAAGTATTTCTTGAACAATAATGATTCTGCGAGTGATTCTGCCTGACCGGCAAGACTTTGTTGTTTTATCGTCAACTGTTTCCACTGACTAAAAATCACACCAACTGCACCTGAATTTTGCCTAAATATGTCACAGTGGTCATTCAATTTATGCTCTCTTATCCTTTGATGACTACACTTTTCTGCCCACATGCTAAAATACTTGTTCTTTGTATAAGGAATTGAAAATTGCTTTTCAAAGGCATTCAACTGGTACCTCAAGTTCGCTTCCTTCTGTTGCAAATACTCATTTTGCCATTGCTGGAAACTGGCTCGCAATATTAGTTTATCATTCAATGTTCGCTTGCTCAAGATTATCGAATCACATATCTTTTCAAGCTCCTCATTGTCGTGCATCTTGGTAAGTATCCTGTCATAAAACTTACCTTTAACATTTGCCTCAGCAATACCTTGGTACACGCTGAGATTTTCGACTCCAAATCTCCACACGTCAAAATGTCTCTTAACCAATGTCTCATTATAAAATCGTTCGGATTTACCATCAAGTGCAATCGTATTGGTCAACTTATATCGCCATTTTCCGAAGGTACTCTTGTACAAAGTCTGGTGACATTTACCAGAATTAACTTGCAATTTATATGCAACCTTCCATTGATTGAAAACACTTTGTTGAGTGGAATGGTTAAACTTACCATCTGTTAGGAGTCTTTGCATCTTCCAAATATTGAAGTAATGCCTCAATGTATGTTCTCGATCAAATCCTCGGGCTAATTGTGTGATATCTCTCTTCGCTTTCATATGTGCAAACAATTTTTTGACAACTGCAACGTCCTTTCCATACCTAAACTCATCAGCATGCCGTTGTAGAAGAAATTTTTTGACCCACTGGTCTTTGAAAGTAAATTTCAACAACAGCAAATTACTCCGCAATTTAGCTTCATTCGCAACATCTTCTAACTTGCTTCTTTGTTTCCAGATAAGTAAGAATCTTGATGTTACGTATTCTTTTTCAATAGTGGCTAATCTTTGAAGTTTTTCTGTAATTTTTGTATCAGTAGACGATTCAGAAACTTCAAATTTCAGAAACCATTTTTTCCAGTACACTAACTTTAGTTGTCTCTCTTGGCTATTCTTGAACTGTAGTTGGATGTCAATAGCTACGGCTTGTAAATTTTTCAGCAAGTCATGTTTTTGTAACAATACCTGAAATGTCTCCGAAAGAATTTTATTTTTGTCAAAGGCGACTGCTTGATTGTAGTTTGCTTGGTTGGTTTTGACCTTGACAGTCCATATTTTGAAAAAGCGTCTTTCAAAGTTCTGGTCAGCTCGTAATTGGATCATCGTATGATTTTTCAACCTTGAAACTATTCTTTGAAAATACTTGCGTTCCAACTCTCGTTCCTCAAAATAACTGGTTTCCAATTCTAAAGCATGGACCTTTCTACGCTTTCCGAACCATATTTGCAAGTATTTTCTTGCAATCTTGTGAGTATTACCGGTTAAAAATGAGTGCAAGTGGCTATCAAGCACTTTAATGTGTTGGATTTTCTTTTTCCATGATATGAACGCTTTGGCTTTCGTTTCAAAACTTTTGCTAAATTCAGTAACTGCAATTTTCATCAAGATCGAATTCTTTGGGTCAGTTAAACTTTGAACCAGTAACCTTAAATGCACTTTGTAAAATTCGTCAACAGTTGACTTGATAGAGGGGTTGGGAATATCATCTTCGTCATTTTCAAAGTCAACTATTTTATTCACCAAATTCACCACACTTTCAATGTATGCTAAATCCTCTGGAGTCGAATATGCGGGTAGAACGTCGTACAAAAGATTGAAATAGTACTTGAAAGTACTGACAAATAGTAGATTGAAATTAAGACCAAACTCGTTGAGAATCAGTATTATGTGTCTCGAATTATCAAAAATTTTTCCCTGATCCTCCCTCGAGTATGGATGTGATGTAAATATTTTGGGTTCAGCTGGTGGAGTGGATGGTACAACATTATTGTTTATACTCATTTCAGGAAAAATTTCCATCCTTTCAAAAACTCCATCAGAAACATGTTTGTAAAGCAGTGGCAATATGATCATATTGTGCTGGGATTGATCTTGGGTAAAAAAGTTGATAAACTCGGTGAGTTTCATTTCCTTGTATTTGAAATCAGAAAACTCAAAGAATTCAAATTTGGTATGTTTCTTAAACATTTTGACCATTAGTCTCGCATACTTTTTAATTTCCGTGTGGTGTCCAGACTTAAAGCTGAAAAGTCTGAGAAGAAAATGGTAAATGTTAATAAATTCTTGGTTGTTACTGGAGAATTCGAGCGGTTTGGTAAATTTGTGCTCCGAATCGTAGCTAAAGATGGAGTCGCTGTCATTGTCATTGTCGTCATTATCATCCTTGTCATTGTATTCTTCCACAAAACTGTCAAGATAGTTAACTATATTTTGGGTGTCTTCTTCGCTCAAATTGAGGTTAGATTCGAGTTCTTGTTGGATTTGGAGTTCGTAGGAGACACATTGTGAGAGGTAAGAAACGAGTTTAGATTCTGAATGCAAGTGTAATTTAAAGAAAAATTCCAACAATTCGGCAAACTTTGCAAGGATAGTGGCATATGAGTCTTTTACACGGGCAGGTTTCTTGTCAACTTTCAGTAAAAGGGTATATATTGATTTGAGGATAGTGGATGAGTTGAAATCGATAGTTTGGGGATCAGTGGCCTTGTGGCTATGGGCATTGGTAGTGATATATTCTATTATATTGATATTAGGTGTATGGTTCTTGGACACATAGTATATGAGGTCTAACTTTCCGGTGTTTGATTCCAACACGAGCAGGAGGTGCCGCTTATCTTTGTAATTCAATAGCTGGAGAATATTCGACACTGTGATGGTCAATAGACGCCCATAATCCACATCCGAGCCCACAAAGACATGGAGTGTATGGAGATCCTTGAGTGTCTGCTGAAGAAGTCCATTTAATGGTGTATGGACCATCAGCTCTTTCTCTACGCTCTTTTCCCCCAGAACACCGTTTTTTGTTTTTGAAATTATGATCTATTTGTTTGTGTGTTTGAGCCCTGGTGCGCTGAGGGCCATTCTAAATTTAAACCTTGAGACTCCATTTACAAACAGTCAATTGGCAGCTATTCAATCATCCACATTTAGAATGCTGCTGCTGCTGCTGCAGTCATACTCTCGAAAGTCCTCTGCTGAGGATATAAAACGGCCGTCTTCTTACGATACGTCTCGTATTAAGCTTCCTTTCAACGCAAGCAACGGGTCACGACTTAGTGTATACAGCGATACCAATGACCCAAGTGCAAAGACAAGACCCAATTCACGAATATATTCCGACAGCGTGGTGAATCCACGAGTTTCCAGTTTTGGTGTGCCCCCAAAACTACCCACATCCGCCAGTTCCCAGGACTTTTCTCGTCGTGGAGATATGGTGAGAAGCGAGTCCGACTTCGACTTCAACTTTGGACCTCTATCCACCGCTACTAGCCCCTCACAGCATCTCAAGATTGACACCAAACCCAATCTACGAGCACCAACACCACCAGCACCAGGAAACTTCAGTTTCTCCGAACACGACGACTCCGTGCACGAATTCCAGGTCTCTGCCACAAGCTCTGCTGCACCTTCACGTTTCATGTCAGAGTTTGTCAGCCCCATAATAGAATCTCCTGGTGATGATACACCAATTTTGGCACAGAGTTCCATCGTTCCAGACCCAAATTCCCTTGACTACATCATTAGAAGCAAAGAAAATTCCGTTTCCTCCGTCGATCTACCTCAACGAGTCCGTCCCGGGGATTTTGTACCCGACTCAATGAAACTGGAATTGCCTCCTCGACTTCCAAGAGAACAAGATCACTATCGAAACAATTCAGAAACATCTAACACATCTGTTACATCGTCTGCATCAACCTCAGCCAACAAAGATAAACGATTTGTCAAATATGCCATGAATACCCAAAAAGCATACACAAGCTCATCTAAGAAATGGCAGATTGCAAATGTCTTGAAATGGTTGGACCAGCACAACTTCAACAACTCGTGGAAGGAAACCTTCCGCAAAAACGAAATATCGGGGAACCGTTTTCTTGAGTTGGGTAACTTTGAGAAGGATTCCATGATTTGGAAACAGTTTTCCAAGTTCTTGATTCTAGATAACGAATACAACACCATTGATAGGTTTATCAATCTCTTGCACATCGACATAGAAGCTGAGGACGATGATAACTTGCCTCAGTCAAGAAAGATGTCGGGAGAATCCATATCACCGGTGTATATGACGACCAACACCACAAAGCAGGAGCACAGAAAATCCACTCCTATATTTCAAAAGAATGTATCCTTTACCTCGGTAGCAACAGGCTCGTTGGCTCCAAGTATGTCTCAAAAGCAGAGACCGTTTTCCTACGTTGATCCAAACAATCACAAGCTGAAAGACCTTTCAGCTTCACCTTCACCTCACAAATTCTTTAGAAAGCATCACAGAACAACATCAACCGATTCTCGAGAGTCTGTAAGTGCACCCAACAGCTCGACTTCGACTTCAAGCATGCCATTGCCACTTAAAAAGGGTGTTAGTGAAGAATCTTCATCCACTACTCCCAAGGGAAAGTCAAAGACAAACACTTCTACATCCAAGATAAACCCCAAAAAGGGAGGATTTATGAATACCTTGAGAAAGTACGGTGGTGACCGGGCAGCAGAAATTGTCAAATCTGCTTCTTCGAACCGTAACAGCAGTTCAAATCCCAAGAAGACCAGGCCTGAACGAATTGCAAGTCCTATTCGAGAGTCGTCACCCACTGGTCTGTTTTCGAAAGCTAGTGTTCCAGTCATTGAACAACCAGCAACAAATAGATATTCATTAGAGGCACACTTTGTTGAATCTCCAGTCAACAGTTTGACAGCTGAGGAATGTTTTGCAGGAGGATCGGATACAAAGCTGGTCTTATCGATTCCAAAAATTGAGATCAAGAGTGTTGATAGCATTGTACCGGACAAGTATATGCCTCATTCATTCAACACTGAGGGTATTACTATTCTTGTGACAAAGGATAATGTGCTGTTCATTCCCGTGACAATAAAGCCAAATGAAGCTGATAATTCTTTCAAAATCAAAGAAATATGTATTAAATCAGTGGATATGGTCAACTATGGAACTATATCGTTTCATTTGACCGATTTCAATGCTAAGGAAGGAGTTGCCCTTCCTGACGACGTTTTAGTGACTTCAATACAAAACCAGGGGCTTACAAAATTCTTGGTTCGGCAAGAAATTGGTTCACCTGCTGGTACAGCTACTTCTTCAGACTCTAAATCCTTCGAGATTAGAGGTGATGACATTCATGGATACCCAGCTACGCCGCAGTATTTGCTACAGGGATTACAAGACAACAAAGTTGACTACTTGAATTTTAAAGATCTGGTACCAACCTTGAACAAAATCAACGAGGTTTCATCCTCAACAACGCACGATAAGCCTTCCCATTTCCCACTTAAACTTGCTTTCCCCATTAACAAGGTTGCTAAGAGCTCTCAGAAAGTGCCATCGTTGGTCATCAACACCAGTCAGGTTTCCGAGCCTAGTGAATCTGGATTTTCACCCACCTCAGCATACTCGATGCATTCTGCAAGTTCAAATAACACTTTCAGGGTTCTTCGTAGAGAGGGAAGAGAGATTGATTTTGATAAAAGGAGAAAGTCTCCATATGAAACAAAGGCTCCAAAATTGATTCCAAACATTTACTCTTCGTCGCTAGCCGAATACCGGTCACCGATCACAGCCACAACAGTTATTCCGTTCAAAGATGATCCAGTTACCAAAGGTACCCCTAACTTGGACGTTCCGTTGAGGTCGCCACTGTTTACAAGAACAAAGAGTCAGGAAGATGCTGATCGAAGAGCAGAGGAAAAGGCTATAGTTGCAAGAAGAGCGGCTCCTCCTCCTCCTTTGACAAAGAATCAAAGTTTTAAGCGAGCACCATCTGTTATGGGCAATCCGATATTATCTAGAGATGCCTCAATTCGCTCGGGTGATCTTTCAAGGAGTCGACACAGTATTAGATCTACTATCACTCGAGATGCTGAAGCGTTCAAAGAAAATAACATCACTTTTGATAAAGTACCCTTATTCAACGCACTTGATGCAGCAAGGGCATTTGGGAAGGGGAGTGATGACGATGACGAGGAGGACTTCTTTCTCAAGCCTGTTAGTGCCAATACTCCCAAACCTAATGATGATGACGAAGATGATTTTTTTATGAAATCTATCAAAAGCAAGTCACCTGCTGTGCCTCCACCTTCGGCAGAACGCGATTCTAATGATGATTTCTTCATGAAACCAGTCAATTTTCCTCGACAACCACCTCAGCAGCACTTCCCAATTAATCGCATGACTGTTAGACCACCGGTCGAGGAAGTGTACGATAATCTTGAGAAGTACTTCCCTTACACCAACTTAGATAAACCAATTATTGAAGATTTACCAGCTTCTCCTGTGGTGAAACTGGATAGTGTTACTAAAAAGCCAACCATTTCCAGAACTTTTTCAAATGCTAACATTTCACCTGTACATCCAGATGATGATGAAGTTATTTATGGTGAGAGCCAAGCACCCAAATTGACTCGCCGTATGAAGACCATTCGTGTTGTTGCTAATGAAGCTCGCCGCACAAGGTTGGAGAAGAAGACCGTTTCTCCGGCCAACTCTGTTCTTAGTCGTGGTAATAGTGTTGGGCTTACACGTTCTAATACCAAGATGTGGGGTCAGAAGGTAATTGAAGTGACTTCTACCGAGATAGAGAAGGGGTTTGTTAGTAAGCTCCGCAAGAGCAGTGGTGACTGTGTTGAATTTGCCTGGATTAAAGGTGAGCTTATTGGACGTGGTTCCTTTGGTGCTGTATTCTTGGGTTTGAATGTGACTACTGGTGAAATGCTTGCAGTGAAGCAAGTTGTAGTTGCTCCTGACAGAAGCAAATCATCTGAGGGAATCAATGCATTCCATAAGGAAGTGGAAACGATGAAAGATTTGGATCATGTCAATATTGTTCAGTATCTCGGTTACGAGCAGAATGGAAACATCCATAGTTTGTTCTTGGAGTATGTTGCTGGTGGGTCGATTGCGTCGTGCATGAAGTCGTTTGGTCGTTTCGAAGAAACCTTAATTCGGTACATTACCAAGCAAGTGTTGTTGGGGTTGGAGTATTTGCATGCCAATAAGATTCTTCATCGAGACTTGAAGGCCGACAATCTTTTGTTGGAGATTGATGGGACGTGCAAGATATCTGACTTTGGTATCTCTAAAAAGAGTAAGGATATCTATGTGAATAACGCTGAGATGTCGATGCAGGGAACTGTGTTTTGGATGGCTCCCGAAGTTATTGACAGTATTGTTGAAAGCAAGAAGCAAGGGTATAGTGCCAAGGTTGATATTTGGTCCTTGGGATGTGTTGTCTTGGAAATGTTTGCTGGTAAGAGACCGTGGTCAAACGAGGCAGTTATCAGTGCTATCTATAAGATCGGAAAGACGAAGCTGGCACCTCCAATCTCGGATGACATCAAGCAATTGGTATCTGACGATGCAAAGAATTTCATCAACCAATGTTTTGTCATTGATCCTGAGGAGAGACCAACGGCCAAGAGTCTTTTAGGCCATCCGTTTATGACTGTGGACCCCGCGTTCCGGTTTGAAAACACGAGGTTGGCGAATATGATCAAATACAATACCAAGAAGCGGTCGATGCGGCCCCATTGAAATGAATGTCTTGTGAAATGACTATTTACAGCTTTTTAATTTATATAATTACCTAGGTGAGTTTCAACTCATTTATGGTCAACACAGTTTGATGGGGTTCCACGGGAAACGTTTTTAATCTTCTGCAACGCTGCTTTTTTCTGTATACCTCGTAGTATGGTTCTCTTGTGATTTCAACCACGCTGGCTTTCAATTGGTAAAAGCTGGGATCTATGCCATTGTCGTTGTTGTAGGTGTAGTCGGGAGAGCCCAAGGTAGTAACGTCGTTCAACACCAACAGGTCACCGACCTCGGCGTTCTTGAGTTTATATGGAAGATATACCTTGTCGCCCTTGGTGACGAGATAAGGCATGTTGTGGAGCTTGAACACGGCATAAAGGTTCTGCGAGCCGTTCGAGTTGATTTTCAACGGCAAGATATCTGCTGCCGTGGTTGGAGTAGCTGTTGCGGCCGTAGCACGCGCACGGGCAGCCGTTGTTATCATACGACGGAGCATTTGTAATATATGACAAGGTTCTGGGTTCTGTGAGTTTTTGTTAGTTTCGATTTTTGTGTAACGAAAAAATTTCAAAAGAAAATTTTCTGAACCATCCGCCAAACTGGGCACGACAAAGGGACCTGCTTTAGTTACATCGAGGAGGTCAATACCGGTGACGATTGGTTTTTTTTTTCTCCTTTTCAAGGTACACCATTGGTTTTGTACAAGAAGTAACAACTGATTCCAGCTATCCCATCCCAGTACTTTCACCTTCCACCTACATCCCCCTACCTCTCCCAACCACCACGCGCCAATGTCTGGGTCGTTCTGGAAGTTCAGTAATGGCTTTACGTCGCTTTCAAACATTTCGACGTTGCTCGAAAACTATTCCATCAATCGTGAATCAGGTAACGATCTCTACGCAAACTCCTTCGATGTGTGTATGAAGTTGTTAGATGAAAAGGACTTGCTCCAAGAACTTCTTTCTAACAACCCCATGTTGTTGGAGTTTTTACGTGAAGATACTGTCTTGAGTATGTTGGTGGACTTGGTGTTGAGCGAGGGAAACGTGAACTCGTTTACTCCGAAGACCGAGCCCGAACCGAGCCTGCCGCAATCATCATCTAAAGAAACAGAGGCAGAACCAAATCAAGAACAAGAAAAGGAAAAAAAAATTGACGAAACTGACGACGAAGATGACGACAAATTCGAGGACGCGGAAGAAGCAGAGGACGATGAGGAAACTCCAGAAGAACAGGCATCACGCAAAGCTACCATCGCGGTCGAAATATTGAGCGCAGACGTATGGTCTCTCACCGATACTGTGATGGAATCGACCACAAACCTCAACAAACTATGGTCGATTCTCGACTCCAAAGCACCTTTGTCCATCAGCTTATCCACGTACTTTATGAAAATTATGGAACATTTACTAGACATGAAATGCGACGAAATGATCACCTACCTAATAGAAAACCAGCCCAACTTGGTGGAAAAGTTTATGAACCACCTTTCCAATCCACCATTGATGGACTTTTTACTCAAATTAATATCTACTGACAAGCCAGACAACTCCACTGGTATAATAGATTTTTTACAGAACCAAGACTTGATCACTCACCTTATCCAATCGTTGAACATCTCTTCTGAAACCATCGGTGAAGACTTTGATCTTGCCTTGATCAAACAAAGCTCAGCAGCAGACTTCTTGAAGGCATTAATCACCATTTCTGCAAACTCCACTACCGATAACTCAACTATCGGACCAAATGAACTTACAAGAGAATTAGTTTCATTTGAACAGATGGACGCGCTATGCTCAATCATGTTGAAGGGAGGCTATGCATTGGCCAATGGTGTAGGTATCATAATAGAAATTATTAGAAAGAATAATTCTGATTATGATATCTTGCCAGTATTATACATAACCCTTGAAAGTCACCCTCCAAATGGCAGAGATCCGATATATTTGGGCCATTTGCTCAAGGTATTCGGTGGTAATATTGCCAATTTCAACAACCTTTTAATGAGCGAGGACCATGGAACCGAAAACAACAAACTTAGAACTCCATTTGGTGAGATTGAGCCATTGGGATTTGAGCGATTCAAGATCTGTGAGTTGATCGCCGAGTTGTTGCACTGCTCCAATATGGCCTTGCTCAACGACAACAAGGGTTTTGATGTTGTAAAGGAAAGGGACGAGTTGAGAAATAAAATGAAGGTCTATGATCCAATTAGCTTCAAGTATAACGAGGTTATTGTTCTACCAAATGAACCTGACACCGAAAACAGTACGGAGGAAACGTCCAAAAAGGATGAGGATGAATACTTCAATGACACTATAGATTCTTTCAATTCCAAATTGACTCAGGACGATTCATTGGTTCAACACCAAGATCGTGACGATGACGACGAAGAGCCCCACGCCAATGCCAACCTTACTGAAGAACAGATTAGAGCAAATCCTGTTGTAGGAGACTTTTTAAAGATTGCATTGTTTGACACCCAAATCATTTCCAATATATTGAGCATGTTCTTCAAGTTTCCTTGGAATAACTTTCTTCACAATGTGGTATTTGATATAGTTCAGCAAGTTTTGAATGGGTCGATGGACATTGGTTTCAACAAGTTTTTGGCTATTGACTTGTTCCACTTGGGAGACATCACCAATAAGATTATTGAAGGACAGAAGTTGTGTACCGATTATGAGGAGAGTCACAATGGTTTAAGGTTGGGATTCATGGGTCACTTAACCTTAATTGCTGAGGAAGTAGTCAAGTTTATCCAGCTATATCCTGCAAATACTTTGAGCGAGCTCATTGATGCCAAGGTAGAAGACGACGTATGGGATGACTACGTTAGCCATGTATTGTACGATACCCGAGAAAAGTACAATGCCATTTTGGGAGGAGGAGACGAAGATGAAGACGAAGACGACGAAGACGAGAACAATACTTTTGACGACGGGTTGGGCGAGATCATCGAGGAGGTCAAAACGGGACTTGTTTTTGATCCCAACACCGACCATGATATCGTAGGCAGCGGTTACGAGGACAAGGAGAAGGACAGTGACGAGTCTGAATCAGACGATGACGATCATTTTACCAATTACATGTCCCAACAGTTGACCAATACTGCCTCGACTGATATAGCTGAAAAGGACATTGAAACCGAGAATGACGCCGATGAATACATTGACCCCAACGACGATGGCATGTCATACAAGAAGAATAATCCATTGTACGACTCTACTGGTACTTTGTTACCCGCGTCAAGTGACCATGACTTGTCTAGTGAAGACTCGACGTCGAGCTCGAGCTCTTCCGACAATGATGAAGAAGATGACGATGATGACGATGATCTTGATTTAGAGGCCGAAGGACAGAGTTCCAGCGGAGTGACACTTACACGAGCAGCCAGTAAGGGTTAGGTTTCTTATCCTGTGTTATTATTACTTATGATTGTTACGACATTTCTTAATAGCTTTATAAACACAAGAATCAGTTTAGAATACTGCGGAGTCAGTACTTACTCTTCTTCCCTCAATAACCAATGGTGGAATGGTATTGTCTTTACGTTCACTTTCTTGCTTCTTGGGAACTCCTCCCATCAAACCCTTTCTCATAGCAAGACTTGAGGATCTTTCATGGAAACCACCATCGTAAAATTCATCCTCAATTGGATACATGAGAATTGTGTTCGTTTTGGTGATAGTTATGGATGTATTTGTCGGCACACAGATCCAGTCGCCTCTTTCAAAAGTGAGCGGTTCGCTTGCAACAAAAATAACATCTTGTGAACGGTTAAGACGTTCCATCTTGAACAAACCTGGTTCGTATTCAAAGAACTTGGAGCCAGTACTAAAGTGGAGTGATGCGGCTTCTTCGGTCTTTGAAGTGATGTATCTTGATACCACCACCGATTCTCCGTCGGTAATGGCAAAGTTAAGTAACGAGGGTTCACAGTTGAGAGGCACTTGCCAGCCTTTGATCAATTCGATTACCGTTAGCAAGGCCTTCCTGAGGATTTGATGAGTAAATGTGATCTTTGGATCGCCTGGATCGTAGCCCATCTTGTGCAAGGTATCCAAGTAAAGGGCAAAACAGCACTCGGAGTCGGTCGAACCCTGAATGAACAAAAAGTACTGATCCTCCAAGTGGTTAATAAGCTTGCGCTTGATCTTATCAAACGCAGAAATGCCACCGTTGTGCATAAACATAATTTTGCCAAACGAGAATGGATGACAGTTGGTTTCACTGAGCACACCTTGTGTCGAAGCTCTAACATGGCCAAAAACGAGGTGCGATTCTGTACAAAGTGAAAGGTTGTTGAGATTAACATTGTTCCACGCCGGCGTGATTGCTTTAAAGATGCATGGTTGATGGCTTGATGAATAGTAGCCAACTCCAAACCCGTCCCCGTTGATCGGATTTCTCATATCCAAACGGAGTCGTGAGTCAAATGATTGGTTGATAATGGAATGAGCAGGTTTAGTAAGAAGATCCGAAAGAACCATGGGCTCTCGACCCTTGTAGATCATGAAACGACACATAACTCCTACTTCAGATGATTAATGTGTGGCGCAAAACTTTACCAAAAAAAAAAGTCCTCTGTTGTTATCAGGTGTCGCGTGACCTCAACATCGTGACTCGACTCAGTCTCTTTTTTGTCTCGCACAACACGTTCCTTTCTTCCGTGGGTAACTCGGGTTGATACTCTCCATCGATCCGAGGTAAGACTCGGAACTCAAAGTCCGATTACTGATAACGTCAGTATTTAAAACGCCGGTTGATCCCTAACAACAATTAAATAATTACACGAAAACAACCATGTCTCTCTTCAGAACTTTGCAGAACTCGCCTGCCACCATTAGCATCTTCCACAACACCAAGGTTCCACTCTCATCAAAGCTTTACCAGCTTTTGAGCAACGCTGATACTCATCAAAAAAAGGAAAAGTTTCAGGTTGACTTGATGCAGAACAAGATGCCCACTTTCGACCAGTACCAGTCTCTTATTAGCAACGCAGACTACGCTTCGAGGGCTGTCCTTGGCCAGTGTTATCCTTTCCTTCATGACAAGAAACATGTTGGTCACAGCACCAGCATCACCGTTAAGGGAGTGGAACCATCGAAAGTATTCACTGAAGGTGAATACAATATCGTTTTCGAGGTCTTCAACAAGGCCCTTGAACATCTGGCCGAGACATCACATACTACAGACCCTGCAGATATCTTCCGCGCGCCATTGGTTGTGGACTGGGACCATAACATAGTTGCTGCTGACGAGTCCGGGGTTCGCGAAATCTTGAGCAAATATGAATAGGTTTTCGCACCCAACGTAAATAGGCGATAATTATTTATTATGAATTAACGATCACATGAAATCCCTTAAATATTGCAGAACGACAGTTGTATTAGTTACGTGTATGCTCTTTTTACCATGTATTTCACTGGCTATAATCTTACTTCGTCAATACTATGGACTTATATTCTCTACCAATCTATTTTCGATGTGAATGAAAATGGTCCCTTACCCCACACCTTCTTGGTATATACTCAGTTGTTCAATTCGACAGTTGAAATAATACATGCAATTACTGGCGTTACGACTACTCTGTTATCCTCCGTCGTCCTTCAGTCTACTGCACGAAACTTAATCACGTTGGGGATCTGCTACAAACTTCCTCAATCTCCAGGTAATTTCCACTGGACATTCACAGGATTAAGAATAACTTGGTCAATTGCAGAAATATTGCGTTACAGTTTCTTTGTTATTAAACTGGTTCAATATCAGCTGCAAAAGCTTCTCTGGCTTCGGTATTCAATGTTTATTTTGTTGTATCCTTTGGGTTTATTATGCGAGCTGTATGTGGTTTTCCTCTCATTGGACAGTGCTTCTGGGGAATATTCTGGTTTTTTGAAATTTGCATTATTCATGTACATTCCAGGATTCTGGTACTTGTATAGCCACATGCTCAGGCAACGGAGAAAGGTATTGGGAAATCACAAATTCATTTAAATGAGAAAGTGAAACCTAGTACATAATTCTAGCCGGAGACAAGTACCAAAATCAAGTGCTTGGATGTTACCTCTCTGCAACCTGGTAAAATTTAGAGTTCAAAAAGAATTTCCTAAATTAACAACTGGAAATGTCTAACGGAGGACGAATAACCCATATGTCAGATATTACCCTTTTTTGAAGAAATCAACGTTCTTGTGGCCCATACTATTAGTTGCTGGTTGTCCGGGTGAGATTTTCCATCCGTTTTATTGTCACCAATATTTTTTATGTCTATTCACTGACCATGTGGGTGGCATTCACTCTGCAGTGATCATATATCAACCATTTTCTTCATAAAACTGATTGAAATAGTTGCAAACTAATCTGTCCCTGGAGAGCTGGTGGTTGTTCCATTTAGGATTCCATTATTTAATCAAGGCTATAAATTTTTGATCGGCAAGAATGTGGAGTATAGTTTGAGTTTTTAGTAATTTTGTTATTTTTTAAACTCCTTTGTAATTTTAACAAATTTAAACATTTTCAATATAATCATGATTGGTTGCATTTGATATATATATATATAAGATACAGAAGTCCTTAGGCATTGTATCAGTATATATTTTCAGCAAGTATTTGTGAATTTTGTTGATTCATAGGTATTTCTCCATATCCCCATATCCTGCACGCCCAATTATTAGATCCAACAGAAATATTTCTCCCAACACTGAAACCATGTCTCATCCTCAGAAGTGGCTCATTGCCTACAACTCAATCTCTGCCTCTTTATGGTCAATTGTCTTGTTTAATACCGTCTTTTTAGGACTTACTCTTGGACAGCCATTTCTTTTTGAAAAAATAGGCCTTATAACCACGGTTATCCAGTCATTCGCTGTTGTTGAGATTTACAACTCGGCCACTGGGATTGTTAGATCGCCTCTTTTCACCACTGCCACACAGGTCCTGTCAAGATTGTTGGTTGTCTTTGGTATCTGTCAACTCCTTCCAAACTCCCCAGCAAACTACCATTGGGTTTACATTTTGTTGTGTTTGAGTTGGTCCATCACTGAGATCATCAGATACTCATACTATGCTGCTAACTTAAGAGCTCCAAACAAAGTTCCCTACTGGTTAACCTGGTTGCGCTACACTGCCTTCTACGTATTGTATCCTTCGGGAGTTTTTTCCGAAACCTTTATGATTTACTTGTCATTAAATGAAGCAACTAACATTGTCGGTGCATGGTACGCATGGACCTTGAGAATTTTGCTTGTCACTTACATTCCTGGATTGTACATGCTTTACACCTACATGATCAAGCAAAGAAAGAAGGTGTTGTATCCAAAGAAGAAGGCCCAATGATTTATAGGTGCTTTGTATATTTTAAGTAGACTCTTGCAATCCATCAATCCAGCCAATAACCCGCTCCACGTAGTTAAAGATAGTATCCTCTTCAAGGAACTCAAATGCTTCAACCGATTTTGGTTTGCTGCTGCCTGTTAAAAACGTTCCAAATGAAAATCCCTTTGATTTTACTGGACTGCTTTTCTTGTTCTGTTCAAAAACCACCCGGAAATGTGTTGTAATGTATACCGAGTCGTACTTGATTATCAATTTCGATAAGATTCTGGTGACTAGATAGTTTGGGGTGTACTGGTACCACCTCAAGTTCCAACTGATAAGCTTCATTAACTGAAGCAAGATAAAGTCAAGCTTTAAATATTCTTCTTCTAAGGACTTAACAAATCCCTCGTAATGTTCTGTCAGTTTCAAAACTAGTTTGTTACTGAAAAACTTTAGGTCGTAATCATCGTTGAATAAGTCAATATTGGAGTTTGTTGTACCACTCAAAATAAATTCATCGTAGATTTCCAACAATTGAACAGTACCAAAATAATCAAAGCCACCTTCGCTTGAAGCGCCAAGAATACTTGTCATCAATGAACTAATGGATTCCTTGAGGTTATATTTGACCGACCAGCCCAATAAACCAAGTATTTCCCATTCGATCACACTATGTTGTTGTTCTTTGTCCTCTGCTGCAATCATCATTAGTGTCCGAAGGTCATCATAAAGTACAAGGAAGAGTTGGTCCAACCATTTTTCACAAAATACTGGGGCATCATTCCTGGAGCTATGGTTGACAACATATGACTTTTCATCTGTTACGGTTACCACTTTAAACAACTTTTCCTTCAAACGGACTAATTCGTCCCAACCAACCTCGGCAACCAAAAGTGAAAGTAAATCGTAACACCTACCCCAGGTGGATTTTCTGGAAAAATCAATCATGGAAGAGGATGCATTGCCAGAGGATTGTGATGCAAGAATACTTCTGGGAGAATTAGGTCCGCAAAGCTTTATTAAGGCGGGATTCACAGAAGATAATTCTCTAGCAGAGCAGTTCAAGAGTGGCGACTGATAAAAGTAATTTCCTGCAATAGGATGACGAATATTTGGATTAAAAATGAATAAATCATGCCAAATTTTGTGGATAGAACCCTCATCAACTTGAGGTTCTTTGGTTCTTAGATTGTAATCAGTAGCATTCACTTTTGGATTGGGGAAGTATGAATTGAATGTACGTTCTGAGATAACTTCTTCGACATTTGCATGCAATCTGTCAATGAAAGTCGACGTAAACAAGTCTTTTATTCCCGAGACGTACTCGTTGTTCACTTTCAGCTTTTTGTTTAAAATAACTGGCACGTTGTTAATAACAAGCAATGCCTTTTCGTAGTCCTTTATCAAGATGTAGCATAGAGCCAAGCAAAACCATGCATCAAAATCCAATGGAAGTATTTCCACACACTTCTGTGCAATAATTAGGGCATTTTTGTAATCATGTCGTGAGATTAAGAACCGAACTTGATCTTGTAATATCAACCCCAGCTGTGTGGAAAACATGCTATTTGTGGATAAATGTCTATGGATAAGCTTGATATAAGCTTGATCCATGTTTGACCCGCATTGTCCCTTGAAAATGCGTAAGATAATATAGCTCCACTCTGAATCAGGATATAAAGCTTGAATCTCAGACACAGCAAATTCACTTGCTTTGCCGCTGGTATCAAGCTGGCAAATTCTGACCAAGGTGTCAACAAGATGGTTCCTATAGTTATTTGTTTTGCGACTGGATTCTCCCTTGTTCCCGCAGGCAGATGGTGGTCCATAGCCAGAGTTGGATCCAGTCAAGTTTGACTTAGGCAAGTACTTCACGAGAATTCTGATGGAACTTATCAAAGCCATTTTATTATCGATAGTGTTGGAGTAGGTGACAAGACCAGTTAACTGTTGCGCTGGGTTGTCGAGTTGGGTGAAGAGACGCACCAATTGAGTTGTACGGAGCTCCTCCCAATAACTGAGAGATAATCCTTTGATTGTTTCCCATGAAAAGTTAAAATGCTTCCGATTTCTCTGATCACTCAGTGGGTTCGGTATGATTTGATATGAGCGGTCGATCTGGAGGGGTACTCGACGCAGACTGCTGGACATTTGAATGATGAATTTTGCCTTAAAGTCGGACTTATTGAATACATTATAGGTACAATAGGTGACAACCATATCTCTCTTAGACGAATTGAGTTTGTCGTGGTTGATTACATCCTTTTTAAAGTAGTAGTTGTTCTGGTCCCGCTCAATACCGATAAGTCCCAAAACGTATTCATCGATATCGATCTCCATGTATTCCAAACGAAGACCGTTAACGTAGTGATAGAATCCAACGTATCCATCGTCTTTGAGCTCGTCGTGCTTGCTCAGTGATTTTGTGAAGTCATTCATCGTATATTGTGCTGATCTGGAGCCCGAATAACGGCCCCAGTGGATGAGATCCGGAGGTCCTAGAACCGGATCCAAACCAACTGATTCTTGAAACTTGGCCCTTTGGCCCAAAGACTCGCCAAAATTGGTTTCTCGAAGCCATGGACACACTGCTGATGTGCTGGCGGGTATAGCGGTGGCATTGCCCAATGAGGCGGTAGATATATGTGGTGAAATGAAAGGAAGGGACACCAGCAGCTTCAGTCGTTGTTGATCTTGTGTCACATTAATTCTACTGGCAGAGTACATTTTTGTTGTCAAACACGATTTGGTGGTGCAAAGCTTGCAATTTAACTTGCGATTTTCTCTTCAAATAGTCTATTTTCTTGGAACAAAATGTCTATATCGATTTATTATTTTTTCTTGAAAAAACTTAAAATGAATTTAAGTCAGATTAGCTCCTAAATACTTTCGTTTAGTTTCTCTAAAGTCCTGCTTTTGCTACCAATTCCTGGTAGTGACTAATTACATCCGACAACTCTTGCATTATCTTTGTCATTGGCTTGCCATTGACAAAATTGATATATCCACGGTCGCCCGATAATTGCGCCAAGTTTTGTCGAAGTTCAAGTGTTGCCGCACAGTTTTCTATCCGTGTAACAATATGATTAAGAAGACCAAGTAAATCAACCTCTTTGAATGCAGCACCCGATGTCTCCAACAAGACACCCGAGGAGTTCTGTTGGAAGCTCTCATTAACAATAGTTCCTCCATTAATTGAAGAGCACACATTTTCCAATTTCAACGAAACAGTTCTCAATCCATAAATCACCTCAACAGGGAAGGTTCCAAAAATTGTGGCCCTGGGTGCTTCTTGGTCCTGTGAGTTCTGAGCGACTTCAAATCTAATTTTGAGCTTCTTAGGGTATGCCAATGTAATGGGCTCTGGTGTTTCGAGACCTTTCAACTTTCTCTCACCCAAATCAAAGTAGAAACATCCAACCTCTTCTATGGATTTAATTTCCTTTTCGATAATTTCTCCAGCACTAACGTTACCTTGATAAGCCTCCATCATCGTTGTGCGCTTCTCCACAATATCATCATGGATTTTGTACAATGTCTTCATTTCAGAAAGGAAATCTGAACTAACGGTAATCTGACCACCATCTGCGATAGCACTAATACGAGAAGTACGGTTGACCATAGGACCAAAATAATCCATTCTTCCCGTAACCACATCCGGTTCGCACACTGGGGCACCCCAATGTATACCCATACGCACAGAAAGTCCTCTAAAGATAGTGTTGTCTTGATTATCAGTAATCTCGCAGCATTGATCGGTCTCCAAAATTTCGGTTGGCCAGTCAGCTGTAAGCAAATTCTGTTGCACGCTGAAACACCATAGTAACGCAGATGTTGGAGAAGGGAACGAAACCATGAATGCATCACCTTCGGTCTTTACTTCGTACCCACCAACTATTCTCAATTGACGTCGCATGATCGAATTGTGTGTTTTGATAGCAGATCTCATTGGCGCAGGATATGTATCCCATAGTAAAGTAGAATTTTTGATATCGGTGAATACCAATGCCAACTCACCCACCGGAGGTTCAATTTCATCTTCCAATCTTCTTAATGAAGAATCGCCAGTAATTTGAACCCTGTCTCTTCTCTTTTTATTCAAATAAACGTCATTTTCACGCCCCAAGTTATGGTATAACGCATTCGAACCGAATTTCAGTCTATTCAATTTTTGGTCACCCAAAGTAAGAACAACAACCGTAATCTTATCGCTGGCGCCATAACATATTGCATAGTCTCTTAATTTCTGCGCTGCCATCATAGGATCATCCTTTTCTTGTCTCAAGATATCCACAGCAATCTCATAAGAAAGGTAATCCCACAACATCTTCGTTGCCAACACAATCATGTCATCGGCAGAAGTCAATGTTACTTCGCAAATATCAGGACCACTTTGGGTATGTGGCAAGTAGTTGAAGAAACCAACACCTCGCGAAATTGGTAGATCTCCATCCAAGGCCCCATCACCAGAAACATATCCACCTGAAGCTCTAATTCTTTCAAACTCAGATCTATTTGTGGGGTCATGTTTTGTGGTCAAGATAACATGGTCACCATTGTTTCTCGAAAGTAAGGCCTCCGTGTCACCAATGTTGGCAGTGTACAACTTTTTGTCCTTAATGTAGATAACTGTGAAAGAAGAACCAGATTTGGCGTCATCTTGGACATTTAAATCCAATAACTCTTGGCTAATTTGAGCGTTTGGAGTAAATGCATTGTTCTTCTTAGCAGATAAAACTCCATTGATCTCTCTATTCAAAGATAAAAACGCCTTTCTTATGGCACCCTGGATCTCATCGTCTGATTTGATCTTTTTAAGCTCGTTTGTGAATGTGGGAACAAACAATAACTTGGTCACCTGTGCTATTCTGTGACTTTGGTTGGAAGGACCGTATTTCCCATCAATGGAACAGAGCAATATTTCATTTTCGTTTCCTCTAAACTTCTGAATGAACAAATCTCTCGTTGAAACATGTTCTCTCATACCCATAGAATCAGAAACACCATAGCCTATGTTGTCCAATTCAGACCCGCTTGTACGAATTCTCGTATCAATACTTTGGTCCGGAACCTTTGTTGTGGTCAATGTGACATCAATCAAACCAAGCACCTTCAATTCCTTTAATACGAGCAAACTGTCATAATCCTGACCAGTCTCCTTGTTTGCACCATGACCTGGTTTGATTTCAAATCTTTTGTTACCTGAAAAGTTAAGATACCTCAAGTTAATATTCCACTGCCAGTTCCAATCAAATGGCCAGTTAGCAATGTTATATTTCAACTGGTTTGATCCGACATCCAAATGCTGCAAATTGGATAACTTACTCAACTCTGCTGGTAAAGAAACCAACTTATTGTTGTTCAAATACAACAACTTAAGTCCTCTTAGGTTATGAAGGTCATCCGTGGGTAAAGAGGTCAATTCGTTACCTGACAAGTACAATTCATGCAAGTGAACTTGTCTGCTGATAGCACCTTCAGGGATTTCTGTTAAGTCATTGTACGATAAGTTCAATGACTTAAGTTCTACCAAGAAAGAAATAGAATCAAAACAATCGTCACTAAGCCTGTTGTCGGCCAAAGTCAACGATAACAAACTGTCTGCCAATGATGACGAGGTAGGCTGGGCGCCCAATGAACTGGTACTACTTGTTTCATCCAGATCACTAGGTTCTCCTTCTTCAAGTAGCTCAAGTTTTGGTGTATTCACATCTTCAACTGATGCGGAAGGTTGCAGGAGAGGGATTGCTGCAAAAGTTCTGAAATTTGCAGTAGATGAAATCCGTTTGGCAATCGAAAATGATGGCTTTGGGAAAGAGCTAAGGATATTGGAAGCCGCATTCAAAACACTTAACGATTTTAAATTCCAAATTTCATCTGGCAAAGATTGTAAATTGTTTGAATGAACATCCAAATATTGCAATGACGACAACTGACCAATAGAAGTTGGTAGAGTTTGCAAATTATTACCATATAAGGATAAGAATGCCAACTTATGCAAATTTCCTAATTCTTTTGGTAATTCTACCAAGTGATTCTTATCCAAGACAAATTTTTCAATATTGGGAATTTTGGATAAGAATTCAGCAGGAATAGATGTTAATTTAGCCTTGGACAAGTCGAGGATAGTCAACTTGGTCAAAACATTTTCAAAGCGCAAATTGGTGATTGGGTTTCTGTCAAGATGTAGCAAATGTAAGTTCTTCATCTCATCACTGAATTTGGTAATGCTATTTTTCGTTGCATATGTAACCTCAAGATTTGGAAGAGAGCCCAACACATCAACATTTGAGATTTGATTATATCTAATATCCAACCGTTTCAAAGACACTAACCCATTGAGATAGCTTGGCAAGGACTTGCTTAACTTATTAGTACATAGGTTCAATTTTGATAAATTCTTTAACTTTTTAATGGATTCGGGAAGACCTGATAAATCATTGTAAGAAAAATCCAAATCCTTCAAGTTTATCAATTCGTTGACTGGCTCCGGATAATTTTTAAAATAATTCGATGATAAATTCAACGACGTTAAATTTTGCAATTTACCAAATGCTTTTGGTAAAAATGACAATTGGTTTGAGTTCAATTTTAAATGAGTTAAATTCTTCAAGTGATTGATTTTAGACGGCAACTCGTCCAAAAAGTTCTTCTCTAAATTCAAGTGAATCAACTTTTTAGCTTCCAAAAGATTCATTGGGAATTTAGAACAACCATTTTTAGAGAAGTCAATACTAGTCATATTATTGCAAGATTGGATAAAGTCCAAGGGAATGTAGATAGATGGGTTGTCTGCAACATTCAATTTTTCAATTTCATACGTATGTTGATGAAAAATAATTGGAATATTCTTCAAGTTTAAGCTTGAAATATTAACATCAACATAATCTTTTGATAACAGAGCCTCTTCGTCATGTGTGAGGTTACGCAAGAACACATCTTCAACAACAAACTTGCAAATAAATGACAAATCTTCACGTCCAATAATCTTAAGGTTATCATCGTCTGTGAAACCACTTAACATTAAAAGACCCATTTGAATTTTTATTGGTTTTTCAAAAGGTTCCAACACCTTCACACAATTTCCAATGTATACAGAAATTTGATAGTTAGAGATTGATTCCAAAAAGAATTTTCTCTGTACAATGGTTAACAATTCTGCAGTTGTAGTCTCTAATGCACATAGGATCGTAGTAAAGGTATTGTCTTCTTTGAAGACACGAACAATATGATTTGGACCCCTGCCATTTGCAGGACTTGCATTAGCGGGTGGATGATGATGGCGAACCAACTTCTCTGTTCCGTAAAGAATAGGTACAGAGCTTAAAGTAGATTTCCAACGCTCTTCCTTTTTCACTTTATCTACCTTTTTGCTTACAGCGACAGATTTCTTAACAACATTTTGATTAACCTTTGCTTCAACGGATGAATCCAGGACATCTGAGGAAGAGTCAGACAATTCAACTTCAATTTCGTCACCATTATCTTCATCCTTATCACTGTCATCTGAATCAAACAGAGGAAATTCTGCAACTGCATTGGATTCTTTATCCAATTTAACATCCCAACTATCAGGAGCTTTCCAACCACCTGATCCTTGGCCAGCAACAGATGCTTGGTGTCCAAAGTTACCGTGAGATCTCTCTCTCATCGCTGAAATTAAGAGATCATTGGTAGGAAATACAGCCAGCGTGGAATATGACTTTTTTAAATGGCCAAAAGAATGAGAATTTGAGGTGAGATTGATGGTTTTCTCTAAGCCATCGCTACTGGGCGGTTCAGGTGAATCGTCCGACCTCTCATCTACAATTGGAAGGTCATAGTGATAATCTTGTTCTGGGGACTTGATTATGCCCTTCAAATCATCCAAATTCATGTCTAGTTCGAAGGTTGACTTTTTGGCCTTTGGAACTTCCTGTTCAGTTGGTGCATCTGAGGGAATGATTTCAATGGTTGGGTTGGTGGTGGGCTTCCTAGTCTTAGGACTTTGTGGAGATGATTGGAATGAATGACTGTAGTGATGATCTAATGAGATTGATGGAATTCTAAACTTGTGTTTAGATGATGATGATGAAGCGGATGAAGCACTCTTGCGTTGATTAAAACTGGGGTTGTGTAGTTCGGAGGAAGATACAGAAGACGTTCTAGTGGACGATATCGAACGTCTTTGCTCGTCATCTCCAACAGACTGGTCTGAATCCTTCCGGTTGGAGTAAATCAACTTTCCAAGCAAGGAGCTACCCTTTTTCTTGAAGCGCGGTTTGATGGGTTGGCTTAGAGGAGGTACATTAAAATGGTTTTTGCGAGTAGTTGCGTGGAATCCACGATAGTTTGCCTTAAGATTAGAAGCTTGTATAATTGTATCATCATTATCTGTGACCTGATCCTGGTTTTCACTAGCAGGGACCGAAATGGAAGATCTCGGGCTGTAGTTTTCAAGAGTGGAAGGTCCCAAATTTTCACCTTTATCGTTGTTGCTAGGCCCACTATGTCCGGGAGTTCCCTGGTGCAACTGATTGTGATCGTACTTGAACGAAAACAACCCATCGTGTTCTTGTGAGTTGCTGATGCTGGGGATGTTTGAGTTCGAAGAGGATCCGGACAATGCTGGATACAATAGCTGGGAATGCTGTTCTGAAATCAGCTGGTGATGCAATGGAAATTCAACATTCGTTGGCAGTCTTGGAGGATCATCTTCTGGAATCTGAGGTGACTGACCGGCAGTCATCCCAAAACCCGTTGCTCGCAAGTTACTTTTTGATTTGTCTCTACGTAAGAAGCTCATGAAGGAGACTAATCAATCAGGAAATAAAGTAACTATCTGAAAATTGCAATAAGCAAATGGTGATGATGGTAGGCTTGAAATTGTATTGATCGCTTATAAAGCAATTAGGTTCGAACAAGTCTAGTACACCAAAAAATTTTAATACAGGTTGTAATCATTCAAGAAAAAGGTTTTTGCAGGTTTGAGCCACCCCCTCCAAATCCAAATCCACGAAGTGCGCGTGCTGTCTCACTCTTCCCTTGCAAGGCGCTCATAAGCGCGGGGAGCGCTTGTAAAGCAGAAATTAATTTTTCTGAGGCTGTTAAGTTATCTGTAGGACGCCTGTATATAATTTGTAATGTACAGAGGCACTGAGACAAAACGTAACATTTCGTATATATTTTTTATTATGCAATAATTCCCAAATGGGTTTAATAATTACCTAGCGACATTATAGGAGACTTTTTTTTCTACCACATTACCAGAAGGCATGGTTTTCTGTTCTGCATGGGGTGTCAAAAAGATGTGTACAAAAAGATGTGTACAAAAGATGTGTACAAAAAGATACATCAAAAACGGTGAGGTGGCTTTTACAAATGTAATATTTCTGATTACTAAAGATCTTTCGTAGTTTTACTTATTTCAGGTGGTTGTAAGGTTCCTGTTCCATCTTGAGACTCTCCTCCGGACCAATAAAAACTCCAAGACTCCTGCCTCCTTTCTGTTCCAGAAACTTGGCTTTCGTCTGAAATTTAGGTACAAATTATTTTTCATCAACGAGCAAAAAAAACCCGGTTCGTCTAAACCGATCAAGATTGGATTTAAATCAGCGATCAGGCAATTTACGTTTTTCTTCTAATCCACCAGATTCAAATATGGCAGATTCTTCTAGAACTATTAATCACAAGCTCAACGAGCTTTTGAGTAAGAGTATGTGTTATGTGTACGTGATCATTTGGGTCACATCAACGTCATTGGTTGGTATTGGGGGATATAGGACCTTGGCAGCCAACCCCAACCAACGTGGTCCCTAGGATCATCTTGTGACAAAAATGCCTTCTAGAACCGTTTTTTTACTAACTACAGATAATATTTCTAAGACAAAGTTGGACTCTACGACTGCTCTCAACTATGCCACCATCCTTCGTGCCAATATCTTGGGTAAGGATAAGCAAGAAAAAGTTAACTCGATTGTCGTGTTAGCCAAGCTCTTAGACTGTATTCTCGGAAGTGAAGCTGTGTCTAATGACTTCTCATCCATATTGGATAGGGTACTCTTCTCGACATTGTTCTCCATCGTGAGTACCAATATGTCTACCGAGACATACAAAGCTATCTTGAAGATCTCCGTCATCTTGATCAGTGGATCTATTTTCAGATCAAAAGATGATCTTCTCGAGAATTACTTGCCATTATATGAATCACTTATAGAATACTTGGATGTCATCGATATCATCACCCACAAATTATACTTGCAAGACAACAAAATCACGTACAACTCCATTAAGTTGGTGACAGACTTGATCAATAAGGCCCTCAAGTTTGAGTACAATGGAATCATCACATTAGCTGGTAGACTCAAACACGTCACTTACTTCAGTACCATCGGTAACTTGATTGAAACTGACGACAAAGCCATCATCGATGCTATTGGCCAGTTGAAGGTGTCGTACTTCTATTTGAACGAATTCCTACATGCCACCAGATTTGATTTGTCAATCCCGTCACACCAAACCATGTTGAATAACTTGTTTATCTTCTTGGAAGTCAGTTTGAACGAATATGGTACTCCTGCTACTGCTGCTGAATATGTTAAGGCTGGGTTCACCGAAAACCCTCGGAACTTTGTTGTGGAAAACTTTACCATTCTCTTGGCTATGGATTTAAAGATCTTTTTGAAAGATCCAAACTTCACTTTCAAGAAGCGTTTCCACGAAGAATTGATGATGAGTGACCACAACAGAACTTTCCCTTTGTATTTATTCATTGACAAGTGTACTACATTATGGATTGATATCTTTCACCAGAAGGAGAAGTACGCCTGTATTTACTCTTCTATTTTGAGTTGGGAGTTGATGATCTACTACACCATGAACAACTGTTTGATCTTATGGCAAGAAACCAGTGCTCAGTTGGAAAACGACATCGATGTTGACAGAATTCTCAATCTTTTGGAATCCAGTATTGATCTGTTAGAACAAGATATGTCTCACAAACAAACCATTGAAGAGTGTTTGGACATTACTTCTTCCAAATCCAGTGAAGAAATGAGACACGAACAAGTCACTAAAATTAAGGAAGCCCACATAGACCAATGGCATTCTCGATTCGCTGAATTTGATAAGGATTTGAAGAACGAGGTGTTTGATTTTGTTTCGGAACAGAGATTGATTCAATTATTGAAGGGTTCTTGGGTTTACACCGAAAACCACGGAGAGAATTTGTTGAGAAACCTTGACCGTAAGACGGGTGGGTACAAGTACTATTTTATTACGTTGTCTCCTAACAGACGGTTTGTCTACTACAAGGAGTTTCTTGAAAAGCCAATCACCAACCCTACATATGAAGAGTTGGAAGCAAGGTACATTAAAGTTGCTGATATTCATGATTTTAAAGCTACAAAAGTGGGTGAGCATATTGGTGAGGAAGACAAGAAGAAGAATAGTCGTTTGATTTCGATCAAGGGAACGATCTCCTACGAAAAGATTACTTTGCTCGGTGAGGGCCAAAGAAAATTGCTCAGTTTCTACACCGATACTACTGTTAACAAGTATGTGTGGTTAGATGGGTTGAAGATGTTGAAGGGATATACAGGCAAGGGTCAATTGTCAGAGGATACTGAGAAACAGATAGAATCATTGATCGATATTAGAAAGAATACCCAGTTGATGTCATTAGAAAATAGAAACGTCGACCTCGGTGCAAGAGAAGAGGAAGACGAGGAGCTATATGAAATTGGTGAGTTGGTAAATGCCACCGAGAACTTTTATTATAAGTCTTGATTCTTGTTGTATGGATAATTTTCGATTTTGTATAGGTATTTATCAAACATTTTTTGCGAGCTCATCTCATCTTAAAAATTCACACAACAGTTTGGCACAATAAGATGGCTAAAGGAAAAAAAAGCAAACAGGCCAAGAATGTTGACTCCAATAAGGAGAAGAAACCTCGAGATGACTTGCTTTTGACGATTGAAAGTGATTCTGAAACAGAAATCCCTTACGAATCTGAAGAAGAGGACGACGAAGAGGTAGAAGTTCAAGAAAAGTCAACCAAGAAGAACAAGAAGAACAAGTCTAAAAGTACAGAAGATGTAGAAGAAAAAGAGCAGAATGATGATATCAATCCTGAATTTGTGTTTTCTGTTGATGGTCTTGACACCGCTTCATCTTTCGATGGTTGGGATTTCAAAGTCGAAACCAAGGATACAAACGGACTCGTTGGTACCAAAGACGTGGATTTAGATGGAATCTTAAGAAGAAAGGGTGGTTTAGTAAACATTGCTACCACTAATACGGAGATAGAAGAGGATGACGAAGAAGAGGATGAAGAAGAAGATGATGATGATGATGAAGAAGATGATGAAGAAGAAAATGATGAAAATGATGATGAGCTTGCAATGGATGGCTTCGGTATGGGAGCCAATGAATCTGAAGAAGAAGAAGAAGCCGAAGAGGTAATTGAAGAAGAAGAAGAAGAAGAAGAAGAAGAGGGTGTTGAGGCTGACATGGACGACGAACATCCAGGTTCTGATGCAGAAACTGAGCAGCCTATAGGAGACACGGCGGAAGCGATGGCTGAGTTTTATGCTGACGAAGAGGAAGCCAACTCGGCAAAGAAACAGCTCCATACAACATTCCAGACGTTACAGTTATCTCGTCCAGTTCTAAAGGGTTTGACGCAATTAGGATATACAAAGCCTTCTCCAATTCAGTCTGCATCAATTCCCATTGCATTGTTGGGGAAGGACATTGTTGCTGGTGCGGTTACCGGTTCTGGTAAGACTGCGGCATACATGATTCCAATTATTGAAAGATTATTATTCAAGCCATCTAAAATCTCTTCTACAAGAGTCATTGTGTTGGCACCAACAAGAGAATTAGCCATTCAAGTGTGCGATGTTGGTAAGAAGCTTGGACAGTTTGTCAGTAACCTCAACTTCGGTTTGGCAGTAGGTGGTTTGAACTTGAGACAACAAGAACAGCAATTGAAGACAAGACCGGATATTGTTGTTGCCACACCCGGTAGATTGATTGATCATATTAGAAACTCTCCATCGTTCTCTATTGAATCTTTGGAAGTGTTGGTTATTGATGAGGCTGATAGAATGTTGGAAGAAGGTTTCCAAGTCGAATTGACCGAGATCTTATCGCTTATACCCAAGCACAAGAGACAGACTTTATTGTTTTCGGCAACCATGAATACAAAGATTCAGGATTTGATTCAGTTGTCCTTGGAGAAGCCTGTTCGTATTATGATCGATCCACCAAAGACAGCTGCAAGCAAGTTGGTACAAGAGTTTGTGCGTATTCGTAAGAGAGAACACTTGAAGCCGGCCTTGTTATTTCAATTGCTCAAGCAAGTTGATCCCCACCAGCAAAACAGAACTGTGGTCTTTGTAGCAAGGAAGGAACAGGCCCACAGATTGAGAATCATTTTGGGTTTGTTAGGTATGAAGGTGAGTGAATTGCATGGTTCGTTGACCCAAGAGCAGCGTCTCAAGAGTGTCAATGATTTCAAGAGTTTGGCTGTCCCAGTATTGATCTGTACCGACTTGGCCGCCAGAGGGTTGGATATTCCCAAGATCGAAATTGTCATCAATTTCGACATGCCCAAAACACACGAAATTTACTTGCACAGAGTGGGTAGAACTGCTAGAGCGGGAAGAGATGGTAGATCTATTTCATTTGTTGGGGAGTCGACTTCTGACAGAAATATTGTCAAGGAAGCAATCAAGTCATTATCAGAGAGCGAAACGGCTGGTAAGGCTATTTCACGTAATGTTGACTGGAAAGATGTTGAATCGCTCAACAAAATTGTTGAGTCAAAAGGTGAGATAATAGAGGAGGTTTTGGTCGAAGAACAACAGGCCAAGGAGATATTGCAGGCCGAAATGGAGTTAGCCAAGGCGGCCAACATGATGGCGCATGAAAAGGAAATTCATTCACGCCCAAAGAGAACTTGGTTTGAGTCTGAAGCTGAGAAGAAGAAGCATAAGACTGAAGTTATGGAGCACTTGACGAAGCACGGTAAGAAGGTGAATTCAAAGAAGAGAAAACAACTCGAGTCCAAAAAGGAAGATGGAAACAGATCATACAAGAAAACCAAGAACGATAGAATGACTGACCAAAAGAGAAACCCCAAGGCAAAAATCGGTAAGCCTACCAAATCCAAGTCGAAAGGTAAACGAAAGTAGATAGAGATTATATGCTCGGATATGCGCCCTGGTTGGTTATAATAATTATGGTTTCTGACGTAGCTACAGCCGCGGCATTCCCTCTTAACATAATATATTGGATGTATGAATAGACCATGAATATGGTGGTGAGAGCAGTCCAAACAATCAATACAAATATAGAAAAACATCATCACCTTGTTGAGAAATAGCGTTGGAAGTGTGATGTGCTTTACGATTAGACCAAGTAGTGTATTCTTTCGTTTCTATTCGATTATGGCTTGGGCAGAACTTCTACGTACTTAATTAATGTGTTGTGCGATAATGTGCAATTTCACTGGAGGCTTCTCTTTCGTGGTAACATTATCTGTTGCTACTATATTTTCAATGTGGGTGGAGAATTTTCATCCTGGAAACTTGTCAGAAATGGTGAAACTTATAGTCAAAATTGAAGATTAATAAATCGCTGATGTTCTTGTACTCACTTTCAAAATCAATCAAAAATTGCAAATTCCTTGCAGAATTTGAATCAAATTAAATAATTTTCTGTCATTTAAAGAGAGTTCATGGCACGCCTATTGTGTGTATTTGCATAATAGAAAAAAACTGTCTAATCAAGTGTATATTTTGATTTAAAACTCATTATTCATTCAACGTGGCAGCATTTGTCACGTCTTGTTATCACGTGAACTATTATCTTGTTGTTCGTTGTGCAATTTTCCGTGCGGTAATCTGCAGTAGGTCTTGGCACGTGCTATTGAACAGCGAGACTTAATTAATAGAAACGTATGTTTTACGATACAAAAAACTAGAACTAATAGGATCGACTTTTAGGCGAAAGGTTATCATGGCATATTAATACGCCCATTCAACATTTTTCCATCAAGTCTTCGTCTAAATAGGTTTCCCAACGGGTACAATTGTAACGTGATCAGGAGATCCCATTTAGAGGGATTTTGCTCACGTGAAATCCTATGCAGAACCAACATTTGTCTTTCCTGTACATAAAACAACGGATTCGCGGTTTCAGAATTGAACCCGTAGCGATTCTGTCAATAATCGGCCACATAGTATTGGGTAAACAGCAGGTTTTCTTACCATGTTTCTTAACAGTGGCTATACGCGATTGTTCAACAGTAACAGTTCAACAGACATTAATAGTCCGTCCAAATTATTTGTCCAGATTGTGGTCCTACAATGTTTTTACTACTTATCAGCCCTAATAATCTTCTACCTTGTGGCTTCCTTGAACGGCTACAACTTTAAGCTCGATTGGATCTTTCTGTGGGAGTTAGTTGTGCTGGATAATGCTTTGGGATTGATTCTTTTTGCATTGTGGTTGTTTGACTCGCTCCTCTGTGTCCTCTTTGTGACGATTATTGTTGGCAGATCCAAGTTAGCGTGGGACTTTGCCATCACAGTACATATCATCAACTTGCTTGTTGTCTGGCTCTATTCTGGTCAGTTTCCTACATCGATATTGTGGTGGTGCTTGCAGGTACTAAGTGGTGTACTCTTGGTAACCCTATCCACCTATCTGACCAGATGGAAGGAATTAAGAACGACATTCTTTGAAAATATGTTGGACCAGCAGGAGTTAGGTCAGATGAATCGCTCTCAGGGAATTGAAATGAGAGACTTGCCCCAAAAACAATCGTCGACTTAGCATGTTTCTCGAAATATACCAACATCGGTTACGGAATGGGTTTCTCAAGTCTTCGGTGTCAAGAAGTATTATTCTGCGAGGAACCCAGAAACAAGATCACTGCATGTAATGCAGTAGGTCAAGTACTTTCCCTCTGTCTCTCTGCCGTGGAGCGTATACTAGAGACTTTTCTAGTACTATAACTGGCATATTGGCTTGGGACGGTTTGGAGACACGCATTCCAAATCTATTGCATCGGATATAACATCAAATTTAGCATTAAGTTTGTACTCGTATCTCATTAAACGAATTATAAATGTGGCTATAAATCGGTCCAATAGATGTCGCAATTGATGTCGCAACTGATAACCCAAAATGAGAGTGTGGATCTCTATAATGCAAAACTATAATAATTGAAGGTTCATACTGATTTCGTCATCGCCATATGTGGTTGGAATAACCTTTTTGCTACCCTTTCATCTCAATATATGTAATCCTAGCCACGTTGATGTGTGGCACCAGATTATATCATCCTGTGGCGTTTCCCTTGATATATATATCAGGAACACCTTGGAAATTGGAGGTATCACTATTCTATCACTGCATTCAACATGACTTACAAACCCAAAGGTTCTGAACTTCTTGACCCTCTTTTCCTCAAGCACCTATCGCTTCAAAAGAGTCAACCCAATTTTTTAACGCCTGAAAAGGTCCTTGAGCAAAGAGACAAGATTAAGTATCCTCACTATTTGTCTCCCACGAAAGAGGAAGAAGCCGGTAAGTTTGACAATTTTAAGAATATTGATGGTGCTAAGAATGACAAGGGTCATTTGGGTGACCCCACCTTTAAGAATCTATTCCCACAAGCAAAAAAGATCAAAACTACCGACTTGTCTCCCAACTTTGGGACTGAGATCGAGGGTATTCAGTTAAGTGAATTGGACGATGCTGGAAAGAATGATTTGGCATTGTATTTGGAAACCAGAGGTTTGGCTGTTTTCAGAGACCAAGATTTTAGAGACAAAGGGCCAGCTTTTGCCAAAGAGTTTGGGGAATACTTTGGCCCCTTGCATATACATCCTGTTAGTTTTACAGCAGAAAACTACCCTGAATTGTTGGTTACATTTAGACCAGCAGGTGATGGTTCTAGGTACGACCAACAATTTAGCAACACAACAAATTCGGCTGCCTGGCATTCCGACATAAGCTTTGAAGAATACCCCTCCTCATTCTCATTTTTTGTTGCATTAGAAGCGCCTTCGTCGGGTGGTGACACAGTCTTTGTTGATCTTAGAGAAGCTTACAACCGTCTCTCGCCTACTTTCCAAAAGCAGTTGGAAAGTTACACTGCAATTCACACCAATTACTATCAAAATTTAGCTGCAAAATTGAGTAAGAGCGTAGCTAGAGTTAAAGGTGACTATTTTACAGAACATCCATTGGTGAGAACTCATCCAGTTACCGGACAGAAGAGTTTGTTCTTTTCCAGATCGTTTGTTCATAGCATTAAGGGTCTCAAACCAGCGGAATCGGATGCTATTTTAAACTTCCTTGATGATCATGTTACCAACAATCCAGAAATTCAAGTTCGGGCTCAACACAAAGGTACTGATTCAAAATCCGTAATTGCATGGGACAATAGGTTCCTCTTGCATACTGCTATCAATGATTTTTTGCAACATGAAACCTCAGCTCGCCATCATTATCGGATTACAGTTATTGGTGAAAAGCCCTACTTAGACCTGAAGAATGAAACGAATGGCCATTCAACTGGTTCCTCCAATGGTTTGTCAAACGGTCATTCAAATGGCCATTGAATCAGTAACGTCGCACTTGCTCAGAATTAAAGTTTTTATTGTTCGCGAATTAATGGAGTGTTTTTGTAAATGAATCAGATGTAGCATAATTGAAGGCTAGAGTTGCATGATTTGAAAATGGAAATTCATGTTTCTTAGACGGAAAATCCTATGATGTCGCCACTTCGAGTTTGTACGTTACCTTCTTGATTATTTTTTTTCGCAATAAACGTTACAATTTAATGATATCCCATTTGTTCCGATGTGGGGAAATTCTACTGACAATCAACCCACGTTATGGCTATTGATGTTACATCCTAAACGGCAAAACTTGTTTCCATAAACTAGAAATATAAATAAGCAGGCTGTGACGAAAATGTGATAGGGTAAACTAATAAGAATGCAGTATCTACCATTGGTATTTTATGCTGCGTTAAGTTACGCCTCTAATGATACTGACAGATTTACATTTGCTCCCGATCTTGAACCACGGTACGCCACTCCGGTTCCAAAGCCAACTGGAAGTCCTGAAAGTTTTGCTCCTCCTTATTCCAACCTTACTCATTTATTCGCTACCCAACCAGTTACCAGACAATGGGGTAAGTGGAATCCAAGAGCTAATGCTTCTGTGACTGATAAGGAAGACCCATACGGAAACTATTCTTGGACCAAGATGTGGGAATCTGCTTCCCTTGTTAATTTCACCTACACTAGTATTTATTCAACTACTGTGAATGCTACCTCGGTTCCAACCGAAGAACTTGTTAGACCTCCTGAAGACCCATTCACCTTTGAATCCAACTTGACTTTCCCTGAAAAGTTTTTCTTTGGTGTTGCTGGTTCGGCTGCTCAAATTGAAGGGGCTGTTGCTGATGAAGGTCGTTCTCCTACTATCATGGAAATTTATACCGGAAATGCTACCTTACCAGAAAATTATGTTACCAACGAAAACTACTACCTTTACAAGCAAGATATTGCTCGTCTTGCTGCAATGGGGGTTGATCATTACTCCTTTACCATTCCTTGGACAAGAATTCTCCCATTTGTGTTCCCAGGAACCCCAGTTAACAAATTGGGTCTTGACCACTATGATGATGTTGTGAATACTTGTTTGAGTTATGGTATCAAGCCTGTAATTACCTTAACCCACTTTGACTCCCCAATGGCATTTATTAGCAAAGAGTTCCCAATCACAAGTCAAGAAATGATGGAGACGCAAAAGAGAAAGTTTGCTCTTTTGAATAACGGAGGTTATTGGAATGAAACCTTTGTTGAAGCCTTTGTTAATTATGGTAAGATTGTTTTAACTCATTTTGCCGATAGAGTTCCAGTGTTTATTGGCTTTAACGAACCAATGATGTATGCCGCCTATCCATTGGGTGTCAAAAATGTTGTCAATGCCACTTCCCAGCTTCACAAGTTTTACCATGAAGAAATTGGTGGTACTGGTAAGTTTGGCATTAAGTTAAATAACAATTTTGCTGTTCCAAGAAACTCTAGTAACGAAGATGATGTCGTTGCTGCCAACAGAGTGAATGATTTTGCCTTGGGTTCTTTCGCAAACCCACTTTTCTTAGGAAAGGACCAACCTCAAAGTTGGAAGGACACATTCACCAGTTACAATGGTACAGTAGATCCAGAAAATCAATTCTTGTTCACCAATGAAGAATTGAGACAAGTTGCTAATGGATCGGATTTCTTAGGAATTGATCCTTATACCTATGGGGTTGTAACCCCTGTAATTGGAGGGATTGATGCTTGTCAAAAGAACACCTCCCATCCTGCTTGGCCAATTTGTGTGAACTTGACTCAAACAAGAGAAGATGGATGGAAGATTGGATACCGTTCTCAAAGTTATGTTTACATTACCCCAGTTCAATTACGGGAATTCTTGAACTATATGTGGAAAACTTGGAAGACACCTATTGTTATCGGGGAATTTGGTTTCCCGGAATGGAGAGAAGGAGAAAAGGAATTAGGAGATCAATTATATGACCAATCCAGATCAATTTACTATAGATCTTTCTTAGATGCAACTTTAAAAGCTATTAATGTTGATAAGGTTGATGTTTTGGGTGCGTTTGCTTGGTCTTTTGCTGATAACTGGGAATTCGGTGACTATGCTCAACAGTTTGGTCTCCAAGTTGTCAACAGAACAACTCAAGAAAGATTCTATAAGAAGAGTTTCTTTGACACTGTGGAATTTGTTCAGGAGAGAAGAAAGAAGGCTTGAGTGCTTCGAATCATTTTATAGGCTATCTAATATACCCCGTTTTTTTATAATTAGATTGAGAGTGCCATACAGAATTCGCCTCGGTTCGGGTCATATTCCTTGGCCCCATTGTGTTGTACACAGTTTTGTAGCCACAACACACAATAACGTCATCATTATACCTCTTGATAATCTTGGGGGCGAAGGCTCTCCTGTTTCAAGTCTAAGTTATAAATTGACATGTTGGCCGACCCATAAGTACCCCTTAAATAACTTTGATCAGAAATACTAATGACTAAAGCAAAGGTCCGTAATAAGCCATTGATTCTCAATGCATTTGCAATGGGATGTAGTGGGCACCAATCTCCAGGACTATGGAAACATCCCAACGACAAATCACACGAGTTTGGTACTATCGAGTATTGGACTAATTTGGCTAAAATTTGTGAAAGGGGAAAATTTAACGCCATTTTTCTCGCGGATGTTTTGGGGGGCTACGATGTTTACAATGGTCCGAGAAATCTTGATGCTGCTATAACTTCTGGTGCACAATGGCCAGTGAATGAACCGAGTGCTATTGTTTCTGCGATGGCTGCTGTTACAAACAACATTTCGTTTGCTGTTACCTTTAGTACTATTTCTGAAGCACCTTATCATTTTGCTAGAAGATTGGCTACCTTGGATCATTTAACAAACGGTCGTATTGGTTGGAACGTTGTTTCTTCATATTTGGATAGCGCTGCAAGAAATTTATTGAACGGAGAAGAATTGCCTCCTCATGATGAAAGATATTTGCGGGCACAAGAATATATTGAGGTCATCTACCAGTTATTCTTATCCTCGTGGAGAGATGATGCGTTAAAGCTTGATAAAAGAAATGGGATCTTTTCCGATGCTAATTTAATCAGACAGATTAATTATGAGGGAAGATTCTTCAAAGTTCCTGGTCCGAGCATTACTAGTCCTACTCCACAACGATTGCCAGTAATCTTACAAGCTGGTGCGTCTAAAGTTGGTCTTGAATATGCTGCAAGAAATGCAGAAGGTGTTTTCATATCTAGCTTGACCCCAGAAAGCTTGGGTAGCAGAATAAAGAACTTACGGGATATTGCAAGCACCTACAATCGTCATCCTAGTGATATTAAGACCTTACAAATGGTTACCCCAATTATTGGCAGAACTCATGAGGAAGCTTTGGAAAAATATAAAGAATACCAAAGCTATGCTGACATTGAAGGAGCTCAGGCTTTATTTAGTGGATGGACTGGGATAGATATTGGACAATATGGTTGGAATCAGGAATTGGATCATGTAGAAAGCAATGCTGTACGGGGATTTGCTGAAAGTTGGACAAAAAAGCTTCCTGGTGAGGAAGACGGCTTGAAGAAAACAAGAGGATTTCTTGCTAAGCAGATAGGTGTTGGAGGTGCAGGTGTTGTTTTCTATGGAACACCTAAGGAAGTAGCCGATGAAATTGAAAGATGGGTTGATATTTCAGGTGTTGACGGTTTTAACTTTGCATACGCTGTATCTCCGGGAACATTTGAAGACATTGTTGACTACCTTATTCCCGAACTTCAGGATAGAGGTTTAGTTTGGGATGACTATCCGAAAGTAGGTCTTACGTTTAGAGAAAATCTTTTCGGTACGGAACAGCCGGAACCGACGTACCTTAATCCAAATCATCCAGCTTATGATTTAAGATGGAGGCATGATGAAACTAAAGAGGACTTTGAAACAAAGATCAAAGAAGTGATAAAAAAACACTTCTCATTTCACTAACTATATTTTTTATTTCTTGATTTAAATCTAATTTCCAATATATTGTTTGAAAGCAACCATAACAGATTGTTCAAGACTGGCTAATTCGAAACCCAAAAATTCTCCAGTTTTCTTCTTGTTAATTTGATTATCCTTGTTATTAGCAGCGTCTCCCGTAGCTAGGGTTCTAACAGGCAACTTGCTTCTTAATTCTGGGAAGTTCTCCTGATCAAGTCAAGAATGAGCTGCGAAGTGAATTTTCCGTCAACTAAAAGCAAACGTTGGTCAATTGCCTTATCCTCAAAAGTCATCAAGTGTGCTTTGGAAACATCTCTCACATCAATAAAGAACAAGCAGAAGTTGGAGCATCATCATCATCATCAGGCTTGATTTTCAACAATTGACCAACTATTTCAGTTGAAAGGTTCAATACACCCTTCGCATTTTCATCAAAGGCCTGTGGTCCAAAACAAAGAACAGGGTTGACAGTGAGAAGGTCGAAGTTAACCCTTTCATCCTTGATGAAATTCCATGCAGCCTTCTCAGCTAATGTTTTTGAACCCCGCGTCCCAAGAAAGCCATTTGCTTTGGATTCTTCCTAGATAATGTTATTCCAATTTGTTTCATCAACAATAGCAGGTTTTAGGATCCATGGGATTGAAAATAGAAATAATTGCCGATGTGATCACAACCTTTTTAATTTAGGGACTATAATTCTTTATGGAACTGAATGCATTCTTAGTACGAATAACGGCTGGAATCAAGAGTTCCTTTTCAATATCCTTAACAGCAAATTTTACTGGTGATGCAGTATGCAAAATTACTGTAACTTCAGAATGTGCCTTGAGAGCTTTGTCAAGAGCACCCTCTGTTGATGTTTCTTTCATAATCTTCATAGCTAAATTGATCAGAATTCAAGTTCTTCTTCAACTGTTCACCTTTTTCTGTGGAACGAATAGAACCAACAACATTATATCGCTTTGTAATTAGAAACTTTACAATATTCTGAGGAATAAATCCAGGAGCACCGGAGACAAAAACAGAAGTAGAAACAGACTTTTTTTGAAGACTTTATTTTGTTAAAGTATTCTTAACAAAGTACACACTATACATGGTATTGGCATTGGTGGCGCTCTTATACTATCGTAATCAACGCATTCTAAATGTAGTTTAATAATTGATTATTAATTGTCAACTTGGTTGTATTTTCTTTGATTAAATATGATTCAGAACTTTGGATGTAAATTAACCTACTCTATTTCCGGTAACAAATTCGGAAATAATCATGTTGTCACTAGAATCGTAGATCTTAAAGCCGGATCTTTATTCCGCTCCGAATTCTTTTTTCCGTTGCCTAAAAGGGTTCTCGACAATTCATAAGGTGGCATGTAAAAGCTATACTAACTTAATACATTGATAATATGCCACTAATCCTCTTTTTAGGATGACTGAACAATTATTGGTGGATTGTGGATTAATCTATTATGGATGTTACATATAGGATTGTGAGTAACTTGCTTAGTTAAGCTGATAATATCAACGTGATTATGATCAGATGCATCATCAAGTGTGCTTGAGTAAATTGTTGAACCATTTCATTAATTGGGTTACGAAATTCATTTAAAGCAACTTCGAGGTTACAGAATTTGCAGCTTCTTGCTAGTTGAGAGAAATAAATTGATTTTGGAACTACAGGAAATTTTGATATTAACTGGATAATACCTACGGACAGTGTTAAATCCATTTAAAAAATCTGGTACTGTCACTCTTCTTCGCTAATCAGTATTAGTTTATAAAAGCAAACCTTTCCTATACCAATCCTTAATGAATCTACTACTGTTGGTACGTCGTCATGGAGTGAGTACATCGATCACATGCTATAGAATATCATCAATCTTTTTACTGGTAAACACACTACACATTTCTTGACAAGGTTAATCTAAAAACTCAAAAAGAGAAGAATCTCCTGTTTCAAAACAAAAGTGTCAGGGCGATATAAACCACCTGTTGTTGTAACATTTTGTAATCAAGGAAATGTATTATTTATCCTTATGCAGCTTGGATTGCTACATCAAAAAAAAGTAGTTTATACTGAATATACAAACCTAACTTCTAAGTCTTCTCAATATAATGTTGCATCTAGGATGGTATAGATTAATCAAACTACATAACCTGGTGTATTATGTAACGTATACAATATAATATTAGCCGAAAACGCTAATATACTGTGTTTCCTTGGTTAAAATAAATGTGCTGATTATTTCTAAATTTTATAATTAATCAAAAATTCTATGAATCTCAAGTACTATGTGTACTTAAAATTCTTTTGAAATGCAAATTACCTATCCAATGAAGTTAGACTACTAAAAAAACACAAAAGAATAAACAAACCATATCAAATGACAGAATTTTATTAACTTTGATTAATATTTCTAAAGATATTTTTGTTTTATTAGGGTTTTAACAGTAGCTTCCAGAAACACCAGTACATCAATACATTATTTAGAAATATGCTTGATGATGTTAGTACTGGTAACATATGTACTAAATCACCCTCTGTAAACTTAAAATATGCTGATATATTGAAAATTTTTTTCTCTCAAGATATCAGTAATTATCAACAGTTTTGAAACATGATTAAGTGTCCCTTTGTCTCTAGCGACCACAATTTGATTACTTGTACAAGGATATGAACTAATATCCTTAAAATTTTTGGCTCATTACTTCACCCGAAGTAAGAAAATAAAGATAATCACTTACCTAATTTACTTCCACCTTAGCTACAACCTACGATTTTACTTTGGTTCCCGACGATCGACAAATCTATGCATTTTCTTTCCACGATAGATAATATAAGATAATTGCTCCTTGTCCACATTCACAGATGATAATGAAACGGTTTTCTTTTACCAACTAGGGTGATATTTGAAAAGAAATACTAATACTAAAATAATGTGTTAGCAAAGTTTATGCCAAATAATTCTTGATGATATAATACTGTTTCTTTGAAACATGCCAATCCAAGGAAGATTTGAAGATGTGTTTGAAAACAACAGATTAATTAGAGGAGAATTTGATCAACAAGACATATAATAAATTGAAAACTCTAATATTTTAGGAACTATATTTGTCAATAATATTGACTGATGATGAAATGATACAGGTTAGTATTTTATTGTTTTTTGAGTAATTATAATTAAAGAACTTACCATTCAGCAAAGAGTTTGAAGCTTAACAAGAGATGTGAATAATTTGCTCTAATTTTGCCATCAAACACAATATTTGAGAACGAGTTTATCTTCAATAGGTATAAAGTTCAAAGAAAGAGACGACTAACTGTCACCAAATAAGTGAAAATGTAACCTTGGTTTCAACAATTGGTTGCAATCTTCAAGAGCATTATACGAGTTTCTGAAGACTGATGACTAACAAAGAGTTAAGATTTTTTAAAGATTGACGATCAATGTTTAGAGAGAAATCTAAAGAGACTAGGGGTTGTATTAGAATGATTCAAACCGATAATCCATACTTTTATATCATACTGAACTACCAAATAAATGAAATAACAAGAATCTAATTCAATATGGGTCTATACTATTAGATAGGTTTGAAATGGACGAGTTGTGTGTAATAAAAAAGCCATACCAGCAGCCTCTTCCATTCATATAGATTCAAATAATTATGTTTGATACATGTTTAAGTTGTAGGAAATGACAAAAACAGGTATATCGGTTTGGTCACTTTCAAAAAGTTTTTCAATCTCTAGGTATAGCGCAAGTGTACATATTCCCATTTTTCAAGAGTTGCTTCTCTCCTTCCCAGAAGTTTCCAATTTAGCATCAGATTAGCATATTTGAATATTCTGTTTTCAGGTGTCGAGCCAAATACATAACTTGTGTGCTAAGGTATTATTTTTTACTGAATGAAATTGTAGGAAATATAAATTGCTGGGCAAATAGAGAAATATAGAATTAAATATGGACTCAACCCTGGCCAGGTGGTATGGCTACCAAAGAACAAATATCGCAATTGCCCAAAAGGTATCCAGATAGCTAAGCCCACTTTTTGTAAAAATAATGCGTTGGCTTATGATAGATTAGATTTCGTTTCAAGCTTTTGGCTCATTGCGATGATGGTTATTGCGCCACGTAGACAAGAAATATCATTGAATGAGAAATTTGAAATGTACATCAATGGACATGTCAATAAATAGTTTCTGATCCATTTCATCCTTGCACAAGAGAATAACTCTAAATACGGTAACGGCAGATATGCTTTTATTTAATTTCTATATCTTAGGCCTTGTTATATGATTATTTTCATACTAAAACAGAAGAATCCTGTTTTGGATGTGAGAATTCTACATATGAAGTAGCGCATCTTTTTGCTATATATGTTAAGAGCCCGGCAAAGATATGAAGAATAATGAAATGCACACTTTAATTGGTGTTTTTAAGGGTGTAAGCTCTATTTAATGTGATAATAGGGTGTACAACACTATTCAAGTTTGAAAAATGCATGAGAACCTTAAAATTATTCTATTAGGTATTGTAGTTCAAAATTTTTTTGACGTACTGCAAATTTCAATGCATTTTTCAACGATAGATGATAATATAGCGATATGCTCGCCTCATTCGATAGAGTCGCCTCATTTTTATACTTTAATTAATATACAGTACTTCTATGGCTCATGCCTCATAAAAATATTGAACTATTGGTATGCATGCTAGGTGTAAGTTATAGGTATGCTCTGATCTATTCAGAACCCTGTATCAACTGACGCAGATCGCCTAAAGTTTATTTTCGAAATAAAATTAATTAAGAAGCTTTACATAACCACATGATACAACAGCAATTAATACAGTAAATTAAGATAACAATATCTGTATGACCCTATGCCATATTCATCAAAGCTAAACTTCAAGAGTATTACCTGCATTCTTCTAATTGACCATCTATTTTTGCTTTGTGGTTCGCTAAAGTACAGGAACAATCAAAAAAGCAATTCCTTTATTGAAAAATACCGATCTTAGGGATAAAAATCTTGGTGCAACCTCGGTCAAAGCCGAGGAAAAAATAAGTAAAATGAACTTAACCTGAAATTTTCACTTCGGTGAGAAACCCTTGATCTCAATGGCCGAATTGTTCTAGATGTAAGAATTCAACAAAAGTTTTCAATATCAATGTTGCTCTCAGATATATTGGAGTTTAAAGGAGAGGCAATATATCAAAAAGTAAGGACATATGGATGTATTGCTTCAAAATATGTTAACTTGATAGAAAGAAAAAGGATGTCAACAATCACGTGATACTTATTTGTTCTTTTTAGATCCTTCTGCCTGATATCAGGCTAATCTCTCCCCACCTCACTTGGTTTTTTTTTTTTGGGTTTTAAGCAGCTTTCAGTACACGAATGGTTTTGTTAAGATGTATAGGTTACAGTGGAAATCATTCACTAGGTTTCATGATATAAGGATCACAGATATTTGAATCCACTAATCAGCCTCTAAAAAAGGAGGTCAATTGGCCAAATACTCAAGTTTGTTACAAACTGCAATCTGTTTGTTTACCGAAAGCTTTTCTTTTTGCTTTAAAAGTATTATTTATACAATGAAAAAACCTGCGGCAAGTATTACCAACTACTTGTCACAGAACTTTTTATTATTGGTATATATGATTCTTGTTGTAGCACAGCCCACGAAAGTGAACGTTCAACATCCTTGCCTCTTGCCAAACCTCATTTTAATTGCCAAAATTTCTGGTTTTCATTTTATGGTATCAGCCATCAATTGGGCTAAGTACCCCTTCAATATTATGGAAATGTAGGTACCCAACTTAAGGTAACTTGCAGATTTTATTAAATTATTTTTTATTGATTATTTTTTGAAAAACCTTCTACAAAATTATCGATTATTTTTGCCATGAATAGTTCTTGCATGTCCTTTTTGAGATTTTACTTGTTGTTCAAGTTATTTATATAGAAAATCATCCCCGTAGATTGTAAGTTATCAACAACTGAAAAATTGAAGACAATGCGAATAATAAATCTAGCTGGCTTGGCTATATTTGCAACTTCAGTATTATGTAAACAAGTTACAGGTGTTTTTACGAAACTTGACACAGTTTATTACAGTCCTAATACCATAACGACACCAGCTACACCAGGAAGTCCAAGTTGGATTGCTGATTTACAATGGACAGTTGATGGTAGTAAAGTTGCTGCAGGAGATACTTTTTCTTTAACATTACCTTGTGTCTTCAAATTCACCACAACTCAGACTACTTTTGATTTGAAAGTAGGTGATACATCGTTTGCGAATTGTCAACTTTTTGGTGGCGAAAATGTTATTCCGTATTCGCTTATAAGTTGTACAGTCTCAAGCAATGTCAACTCTTTGACTCAAGGTTCTGGTCTAGTTTCTATCAGTTTTACATTTGATAACGGATTTAGTGGAGGTCCTAGTGATGCAACATGTGCACAAAAATTCCGTTTAGGCAACAATATCATTACATTTAACGATGGGAAAAATGATCTTTCTGTACCAGTTACTTTTGAATTGAGGACTGCAACTGCTGAAAATGCACCTAATTACGCCGCCAGATTATCTCCTATCTTGAACACCTTAGATTACACCTTTTTGGGAAATGGCTGTCCTAATGGTTATACTTGGGGTACTTTTGGTATGCTGGTTCGTGGCGGCAAAGTTGACTGTAGTCGGTCTTGGATTGGTATGGTCAGTGATCTTAACCCTTGGAATGTTCCTATTTCAACGAGCCCCTTAAAAATTTCTCCAATATCAATTCGTGGAAATAGGTGTACTTCTTCAGGCTGGGTTATCGATTACTCTGATGTTCCTGCAGGGTATCATCCATTTATGTTTCTCACAGTTCAAAACCCAACCACAAACTCTGTGCGATATCTGGATTTCTACACATGCAAAGGCACATTAATTCAAAGAGGTGACAGTTTCCCAGTCACATGGGGTTCCTACACAAATCAACAGATAAATGGTGCAGATGGCGCAGCTATTATTGCTGTTACTTCAACTTGGACCGGTAGCTCTACAACTGTAACAACTCTCCCTTATAAGGGGGGCGACGACAGCACCAAAACAATTGAGGTTCTTGTTCCAGTGCCTACATTAACAACCACCAGTACTTGGACTGGCTCAGTGCCTACAAAAACTACAAAAACCGCTACTCCAGGTAATACAGCTACGGTTCTTGTCAAAGTACCTGTTCCCACCTCCACAATTACGACTACATGGACAGGAAGTTTTACGTCGTTGGTTACTAGAACAGCTACTCCTGGAAAAACAGGAACGGTGTATATTGGGTTACCAGTCCCTACCACAACTTTTACTCTGACCTGGACTCGCAGTGATACAAGTACTCTAACTAAAACCGCTACTCCCGGCCAAACTGGTAGTATCATTATCGAAGTACCAGTTCCTACAACTACGATAACAAGAACTTGGGGTGGCGATAAGACTACAGAAGTCATAGTTTCTGCTGCTCCAGGGGAGACTGGTACAGTCTACATCGAAGTCCCAGTCCCAACTACAACAATCACTGAAACATGGACAAATTCTATAATTGAAACTGCTACCATCGAGGCAGGACCCGGAGAAACCGGAACAGTTATTATTGAGGTACCTATCCCTACTACCACGATTACATCCACATGGACTGGTGACAACACAACATTTGTCATTCATACCGCGACTCCAGGTGAAACAGGTACCGTAATTGTTGAAGTTCCTATTCCTACTACAACGATCACATCTACATGGACTGGAGCTAATATCACTCTGTTTACGAAGTCTGCTGCACCAGGTGAAACTGGTACTGTCATTGTTGAGGTTCCAGTACCCACTGTCACAATTATGAGGACCTGGACCGATTCAATTACGAGCACTGAAAGTATTGTGACTGGTACAGATGGTACAGTTACCGAGATTGTAGATTTCCCTATTCCCACTACGACTGTGTTTACCTCGTGGACTGGAGAAGTGAGGTCTACCACAACGGTAAGCGCCACACCAGGCGAAACAGGTACTGTTATCATTTTTGACCCCAACCCAAGGATCACAACCACCGTGACATGGACAGGTATGAACTCAAATACTATCCTTCATCCTGCTTCCTTAAATGGAACTGATTTGGTTATCATCGAGGTACCTGTTCCAACTACCACAGTAACAGAAACATGGACAGGTAACGATACGACAACAATAACACAAACAGCAACTCCTGGAGAAACTGGTACAGTTCTTGTTGAAATGCCAGTTCCAACTATTACAGTAACAGAAACATGGACAGGTAATGATACGACAACAATAACACAAACAGCAACTCCTGGAGAAACTGGTACAGTTCTTGTTGAAATGCCAGTTCCAACTATTACAGTAACAGAAACATGGACAGGTAATGATACGACAACAATAACACAAACAGCAACTCCTGGAGAAACTGGTACAGTTCTTGTTGAAATGCCAGTTCCAACTATTACAGTAACAGAAACATGGACAGGTAATGATACGACAACAATAACACAAACAGCAACTCCTGGAGAAACTGGTACAGTTCTTGTTGAAATGCCAGTTCCAACTGTCACATTAACGACAACTTGGACTGGAGAAGAAATTACTACGGCCACCGACCCTGCATTACCTGGACAAACTGGCACTGTTCTAATTGAATTGCCAATTCCAACTACCACTATCACACAGACTTGGACTGGAGAGAATATTACGACTATTACACAAACGGCTAAGCCAGGTGAGACAGGTACTGTTCTTATTAAGTTGCCAATACCAACAACGACTTCAACAACTACTTGGACAGGTGCCTGGACTCAAACCAGAACAAAAGTTGCATCTCCTGGAGAAACAGGTACCGTTATCGTTGAATTACCTATACCAACTGTTACCATTACTAGCACATGGACAGGAAGTGACACAGTCGTTATTACCAAAACTGCAGCCCCAGGTGAAACCGGTACTTTATTTATCGACTTGCCAGTTCCTACCATGACGTTCTTTTCCACCTGGACCGGTGAAGGAACCTCAGTTATTACTTTCCCAGGTGTACCAGGACAAACTGGGACTGTTATTATTGAATTGCCCATTCCAACGCGTACGATCACATCTACATGGTCCGGCACTGATACAGTAACGTTAACCCAGAACGCTAATCCAGGGGGGATCGCTACAGTTATTATTGAAGTTCCATCGGGCACTTCCAACTCAGATTCAATAACAACATACACAGAATCATCAAACTCAAGTTCAACAATATCCACAGAATCATCAAAATCAAGATCAACAACATCCACAGAACCATCAAACACAAGTTCAACATCATCTACAGAATCTCCTAACGCTGGTGCAACAAATTCTTCAATTACTAACACATCAAGTAATACTCCAACAATTTCTTCTGGTACAAGAACTACCGATACCAATTCAATTGACTCTACTACATCCAATCATTCCAATTCAGAATTTCCATCTATCACATTCAGTTCCATCCAATCAATAGGATCCTCGGCATCATTTACTGTTCCATGGAATTCATCATTACCCTTAAGTTCTATGTTAACAACTACTTCGTCGATAATTGAATCTGTTGCCGCAACAGAATACACTACCACGTTCACATCTACGAATTCTGATGGCTCTGTTACCACCGGAACA